>CAIGQZ010033059.1:7923739-7934497 GCA_903798205.1 Danio tinwini | reverse complement strand
GCCCTGAGTAAGAAGCAGCCATCTGCCTTTAAAGTTTTAGCACCATACCTGAAGATAATTTAATTCAATTCAATTCATCTTTATTTGTCCAAAGTGCTTTACACCAGTAAAAACTAATTATACAACACAACTAAAAAGCAGACAATGCAAAACAATACAAGAAATATCATAAAATACAACAAATATTAAAATGGGGTAAAATGTCAGTTCTATGCATTAAAAGCCAATTTAAACAAGTGGGTCTTAAGCTTGGCTTTAAAAAGGGGCAGGTCAGTGAATGTATTAAGTTCAGTAGGAAGAGTATTCCAAAGTTTAGGACCTGCCACTGCAAAAGATCGATCACCCCATTGCTTGTATCTTGATCGTGGGACTTCTAGCAGACGTTGCCCAGCAGATCACAAAGCTCTACTGGGTTTGTGAATTTTTTTTAATTTCCATAAATAAGAAGGTGCAAGGCAGGGAGCCAGTGGATTAGAGAATAGGTGTAACATGTTCGCTTTTCCGACTGTTTGTTAACATGCGAGCAGCAGCATTTTGACACGCTTGGTTAACTCCAACATAAAGTGCATTGCAGTAGTCCAAACACGAGCTACAAAAGCATCTATGGCTTTCTCAAGATCAGCCTTGCTCAGGAGGACTTTAGCTGAAAAAAGCTTGCCCTAATCACAGAGTCAATCCAGATCCGCTGGAGTAGATGTCAGCAATTAAGAGGCATTATAAATGTCAAGTTTTAGGATGCATAAATTTAACATATTAGGGACATCAGAAACTTATTTTACATCTTGTAAAAAGGGGCACAACAGATCCCCTTTAAAGCTTAAAAAGATCCCCATTAAAGCTTAAATCAGCATATCAGTAATAATATGAAAAAGGCAGCTACAAATGTTTTTTTTAATTACATGGAGGAGGAAATTAGCAGCACATATTTTGAGTAATCAAAGTTTTTCTCTGAGCAAAATCATTAAATGTCTGTAGAATTTATTAGACCTACCTGGGGCTAATATGTTCAAAATATCAGATGTGTATCAGGAAAGCGTTAGTTTGGGCTGAAATGTCTTGGACAATGAAAGAAACAGACTGTACTTTAGTCAGTATTTTTTTCGGAGCAGTAAATGTATAATTGACCAATAGCAACAGCACTGGCTTTATTTGCTTTATTAAATAAATATGTTTTATTATATGTCAAATTAAAGTTACTATTTTTAATTGAAATATTCTGTTATATTATAAATATTCTAAGATCGAACTATTTGTGTCTTTATTCATTTTCTTTTTCCAATCCTTTTAAAGCTATTTTACCGCATTTTAAACCAGTTTTTAATCATTTTTATTCTTTGTTGTTTTTATGTCTTACTTTTGTATTTTGTTTGTTGTACTCTTGTTTACGTAAAGCACTATGAATTACAAATTGTGTAAGAAATGTGCTGTATACACTGTTTCTAAAACTTACTGGGAGCAGTTTGCCAGTAACTTACTGTAAATCAATGGTGTCCGCAGGGTCCTAAAGAGTATTAAAAGTTGATAAATTAATTGAGAAAATTAAGGCCTTTAAAAAGTACTAAAAAGTCTTTATTGCGTTTTTACGAGGTCTTAATTTTTGTTCAAGCGTTGTCCAAAGTGTTTGACTCCAAAAAAGCAGAAATATATTTATTTTATTATATGGTCCTCGATCCACGCAATTAGTTTGGGCTGGGGCGTGTCCGGGTGATGTCATGTAATTTGCGATGCTCTCCACATGTAGTGAAACCATAGAGCGAAACAAACGGCAAAATGGGAAAATGTAAGTTGTGTAATGTATGAGAAAGACTAGCTTAAACAGTGGCTGAAGCCTGTCGTTGAAAACAACCGTGTAATTGATTCTTTCAAGCTTTGTTTCTTTCCAGCCTATCTGAGTTATCTTGCATGGTTGTGCTCCATTGATTTATTTAACTACATCTGTTTATTAACAGCTATTTATCACCTGTTAATTAAGTTAAAGGTTTGACACTGATTAAAACTTGAAGTGGCAATGAGGTCTTAAAATATTCTGATAAGGTCTTTAAAAGGTATTAAAATTACCTTTAGGATTCCTGCATATACCCTCATTACAGCAAAAAAAACTGTATTTACATTTAAAGCACCATTTATCTTGCTCTATATCTAGAATATCTTTACTGTAAAACGGGTCGGGAACCTTTTTTTCAGCAAAGAGCCATTTCTGATTTTTTTATATCAAATGCATTTTTTAAAGAGCCATTTGGGGTGTGTGTATAAAACAACCTTTATTTATAAACAAAACC
This sequence comes from Danio tinwini, assembly GCA_903798205.1. NCBI lineage: Eukaryota > Metazoa > Chordata > Actinopteri > Cypriniformes > Danionidae > Danio > Danio tinwini. The sequence continues at coordinate 7,932,218 of CAIGQZ010033059.1, read as the reverse complement.
TTTATTTATGTCCATACACAAGTCAAAAATGAACAAATATGACACATCACAATGTATGAAGAAAGGACAATTTAGAGATTATTTTCTTGCCATTGCCACTCATGAACATTATTTGATTTTTTGTGCGTGAGGTTATCATAGAAATGTAAGTTACTTTCACTGTATTGGTGTCACGATGCAGGTTAAACCACAGTGCCACATATGCGCATTGGATGAAACATCCTTTCATTGTAAACTGAGTTCTGTTGTAGAAAATACAATATAAAGGGAATTGTAATTGTATTTTCAATAAGAAACTGATCTCTAGTAAAAGTTATAATTTATAAAACTTTTAAATATTATTGAAAAGAGACAGCTGGAGAACCACATATTTTTGGTCAAAGAGCCACATGTGGCTCCCCGAGCCATAGGTTCCCTATCCCTGCTGTAAAACATACAGCAATTTTCATATTGCAGTTTTAAAATACAGTAACATACTGCATAACTGTCCTACAGTAAAATACAGTTAATATTACAGGTAAATACTCTGTAATTTACAAAGATTGTTAACATTGTAAATAAAATCACCTTTGAGGATTGTCAATTTGTGCCTCACTTAAAATGTTGGGAAAAATGTTCAATGGACCCAATTCTTGTTCAGTTTAAAGTAAAAAAAAATTGCTAGTATTGTATACAACTGTTTTTAATTGACCAATTTCGGTATCATCAGCCAGATGTTTGTTTTTTTTCAGTATTTTTTCAGTATCAATATAATCAGTCTTGGACTAAAAATCCTATTGGTGCATCCCTAGTATTTTATTAGTATTAATTATAAGCAATAAATACAGCACGATGAAATGCCACATAGGGTAATACATTCATTCATCTTGTGCTTTAGGATAAGAAGGACTTCATTGTAAGGCGAGTGAAAAGGCTATTGAAAGCTGGAGTCACATCAGCACTCGCTGTTATGGTCAAAGCTGATAACTCCGTTCTGACCGATCAGACCAAGGAAATGCTGGCAAGGTAAGACTCGTTAAAAGTTCTAGAACAACCTCTAAGTAGGTTGTCCATCTGTTTTTATGAGGCTCAGCTGGTATGTTAAATGCGAATAATCACATCCCTGATTTTCATAGTTTGGAACATTAAATTTGTTTTGCATAAAATTAAATTAAATATCTACTGTAATAAAGTCGTGATAAAAAATTACATTATTGAAGAATGTTTTTGCTAGCTGAATATTTTTCACTATGTGTGTACAGTATATCTTTTTAACTCTTAATATATTGGGATTTAATTTACTAGCACTATTTTAGCACTCCACCATACTAAAAATATACTACGGTTTGAGGGTTTGTCATCTATTATTGTGCTAAAATGAATACACTTATTATGCAGAGTGTTTCTTGCCTTGACTGAAGATGTTAAAGATCGCGGCACAATCGTAGCTCAAGGTGGAACAAAGGTATGAGACCACAGACCAAACACAAACCCAGCAGATACTTCAGTAAATCTCAAATGTTTGTGAAATAAACACTATTCACTATTACGTGCCACAGGCTTTGATCCCATTAGCTCTGGAAGGAACTGACAAAGGAAAAATAAAGGCCAGCCATGCTCTGGCTAAAATCGCTGCTGTATCCAATCCTGAAATTGCTTTCCCTGGCGAGAGGGTAAGACAAACCTTTATGCCTGTACAACTGTGAAAGGTTATATTAATGTGTTTTGGCAATAAAAAATCCAATATGAAATCCAATACCCCATTTTTTCTTTGTCCATCCAGATTTATGAAGTTGTGCGCCCACTGGTTTCCTTGCTAGGCACAGATCGTGATGGAATGGAAAACTTTGAAGCTCTGCTGGGTCTTACAAATCTTGCTGGCTTAAATGACAAACTTCGGTGAGTATCAGGGTTGCTAGGGTTTTGCAAAACAAAACTAACCCAATGGCCAATCAAAACTAGCCCAATGACCAATCAAAACTAGCACAATATCCGATTAAAATTAGAGAAATAGCCAATTAAAAAGTAGTGTAAAAGCCAATTAAAACTAGTGCAATGGCCAATCAAAACTAGCCCAATGGCCAATCAAAACTAGCACAATAGTCGATTAAAACTAGGGCAATAGCCAATCAAATCTAGCCCAATGGACAATCGAAATTAGGACAATAGCCAACTAAAAATAACACAATGGCCAATCAAAACTAGTGCAATGACCAATCAAAATTAGCCCAATGGACAATCAAAACTATCCCAATGGACAATCAAATTTAGCCCAATGGACAATCAAAACTAGCACAATAGCCAATTAAAACTAGCCCAATGGACAATCAAATCTAGCACAATATCAAATCAAAACTAGCACAATAGCCAATTAAAACTAGTGCAATGGCCAATCAAAACCAGCCCAATCGCCAATTAAAACTAGCGTAATGGCCAATCAAAATTAGCCCAATGGCCAATTAAAACTAGCGCAATGGCCAATTAAAACTAGCACAATGGCCAAACAAAATTAGCTCAACGGACAATCAAATTTAGCCCAAAATAAAACTAGTGCAATGGCCAATCAAAACTAGCGCAATGGCAAATTAAAATTAGCCCAACGGACAGTCAAAATTAACCTAATGGCCCATCAAAATTAGCCCAATGGACAATCAAAGCTAGCACAATAATACTCAAAATATGCCACCGCCCATTTGTGAAATTCACATTTTACACGGCTTCCTATTTGAAAATAACTCTTTAAGCTTTAATTATAAAGATTCTGTTATCATAAAAAATCATCCTTAAGATTGACTGCACAGTTAGCATAGGGTCTCTCATGTGACTGTCGTGTGCCACCCAACAACTGAAACAAAAATTATTTTATATTAAAAATATTTGTAAAAAATTTTATAAACATTGCTTCCATAATTCATCACGCTAGCATGGATTTTATCATCAGTAGAATGTACATTTTGGTAGAAAAGAGAAAAAAATGTTTACATATGGTTTTTATGTGTTTAATAGTGTAAAATCTTTAACATACAAAGGAAAAAATCCTTTACAAGTGGTTAAAAATAGTCCAATTCGATGGAAAAACTGTGTACTTGGCAACCCTGGTGAGTGTCAAAAGACTCATATGTCATCTGTTGATTTAAGTTGTAACAAACGCAAACATTGCAGAAAAGGTAGAATTTTATATAGTGCAATATAAACAATTTAAGTCAGAATTATTAGCCCCCCTTTGATTTTTTTTTTTCTTTTTTAAATATTTGCCAAAAGATGTTTAACAGAGCAAGGGAATTTCCACAGTATGTCTGAAAATATTTTTTTCTTTCTGAAAAGGTCTTATTTGTTTTAGTTCTGCTAGAACAAAGCAGTTTTAATTTTTTTTAAGAACCATTTTAAGGTCAATATTATTTGCCCCTTTAAGCTATTTATTTTCTGATAGTCTACAGAACAAACCATCATTGTACAATAACTTGTCTAATTACTCTAACCTGCCTATTTAACCAAATTAACCTAGATAAGCCTTTAAATGTCACTTTAAGCTGTATAGAAGTGTCTTGAAAAATATCTAGTCAAATATTATTTACTGTCATTATGGCAATGACAATGGTTATTAGAAATGAGTTATTAAAACTATTATGTTTAGAAATGTGTTGAAAAATTCTTTTCTCCGTTAAACAGAAATTAGGGGAAAAAATAAACAGGCGGGCTAATAATTCAGGGTTCAACTGTAATTCATAATTCTGACTTTAACTGTATATACTATCAGTCCGGAATCTCCCTCCAATTGCCACTTCAGAGTAAAAACCTCATAGCCAGAATACTGAGAACTCTAAAAATACAAATAAAACTGACCACTTACTTCCTGTTATGTGTATGCTTTTACTAATATTGGCCTAAAGTGTTACATTTGAGGCAGTTATTTGTAAAACAAAGGTGCAGGTGGGCTTCCTAGGTGGGCTGGAGGAGAAACTGCAGGCCTCTATTACAAGATCATACTGTAGAGTACAACCAAATGCTTAACCCAAAATCTTTAAACTAATATTTCAAAGTAAAGCACGAATCTAATCCTTCAACAAATCGAATCTTTCAACAGGGTGAAAATCCTGAAAGAAAAAGCGCTGCCAGAAATCGAGAACTACATGTTTGAGGATCATGAACAGATCAGACAAGCCGCCACAGAGTGCATGTGCAATCTAGTTTGCTGCAAGGAGGTATGAACAACACTCTTCCAATCAAAACTGCCTCTTTTACAAGTGTGGATGGCAATATTGAGCAGATTCTTTTAACAGGTCCAAGACAGATATCTGGAAGACGGCAACGATAAACTCAAGCTTCTTGTCCTCCTCTGCGGTGAGGATGAGGGTCAGCTTCAGAGGGCAGCAGCCGGTGCTTTGGCAATGCTCACTGCCGCGCAGAAGAAACTGGCTGTTAAGATGACTAAAGTGGTATGTACCTTTAAATGTGCTGTATGTAGGCTTGACCATCTGTGAAGGCGAATATTCTGATATATACAATAGGCAAATATAATAATCTGTGAATATTCTATTTTTTTATTTCTGCGACACAAACTACTATGACAATGATCCCCTCAGATGCTGATTATGTGCTTTATTCAGTGTTAAATGTTATCATGAGTTTAAATACCATTTTAGACGGCATCTATTCCCATACTGAAAGCAGCAGCCGATGGTTTATCACAATGACAGTTTTATTTGTTGGCCAAAGTAATTTCTAACAAATCAACAGGATGCAGACAAATAACCACAAAAAGACTAAGAGTAACGATCATAACTTCTAACAGCTGAATGCCTTTGTGAACAAATAAATCTTAAGTCTAGTCTTAAAGCTGCAAATGGAAGGTGCTTGTCTTATCGACGGTGGTAAAGTGTTCCAAAGCTTGGGGGTGGCAATGCAGAAAACACAATCTCCCCTAAATGTAACCCCTGATTTGGGCATGCACAGCAGATCCTGATTGGAGGACTGAAGGGCTGGTACAGCTATGTATGCATCCAAAGGTGTGCATTAAATGTATGCGCAAAACTGGAATATCGCATACAAGACGTGCAATTAAAGCAACGTTTCCATCCAATGAGTCAAAGAAAACAAAATCGTCACTTCCTGATGAACTGGCGCCAAATATTAATGGTAAAAATGGAATTTGCTGAGGTAGGAGAAGCAGCGTGAGTCATTTCTTTAAATAATAAATTACTTGTGCCCCAGAAGACAAATGCCGACATGCAATGAACGCGAGGTCACATTTGTAGGGGGGGGGGGGGGTTTTAAACATAAACATTATAACTGTGAATCAGCTTAAACCAACAAAATCAGTCACTCAGCATGTACTTTTAATAATATTAAAGAGGTTAAATATTTATTATTTACATTTTTAACATATTTAAATGTTTCTGTCGTGTCGCATCTGGTACAGACAGCCAAATCCCTTGTCGCTGGAGTCTTGCTGCTGCTCATGTTGTTAGACCCACAGTGTAAGGTGTGCAATTGTTTTCAGATAAACGCACAGCTAAAGTACTTCCAGGCAGGTTTTGACAACATTACAGTTCCGTATCACTACGCTGATTGATTTCACATATATCACAACCTAAAAACGTCAAAATTCCAATCAAACCCAAAGGCTTTGGATGGCATGCGAAATAAACTAGTCTTAAGCACTCACACACACACAAAGTTATAAAAGTCTTAAAATACAACATTTGAACAATGCTTTTAGGTGTAATAACCACAGCAAGAGGCGGCACAGTGGCTCAGTGATTAGCATTGTCACCTCACATCAAGAAGATTGCTGATTTGAGTCCCAGTTGGCATTTCTGTGTGGAGTTTGCATGTTCTCCCCATGTTGGTGTGGGTGTCCTCCGGGTGCTCCAGTTCCCCCACAGTCCAAAGACCTGCGCTGAATTGGATAAATGAATTGGATTAACTAAATTGGCCATAGTGCATGAGTGTGTGTGTGAATGCAAGAGTGTATGGGTGTTTCCCAGTACTGGATTGCAGCTAGAAGGGCATCCATTACATAAAACATATGCTGGAATAGTTAGTGGTTCATTCCACTGTGGCGACCCATGATAAATAAGGGAGTAAGCCATAGGAAAATGAATGAATGAATGAATGAATAACCACAGTAAAAGAAGATTAATTGACTTCGTTCTGTTAATTATTCTAATTTCTAATACTCCACTTTGTATTGTGGCCTTATTATTACATAAGGTGTGCATTTTTTTTTAAGATGCTCATACAAAGATGACTGACTGATTTTTTTCATCAACAGACTGAGCAGTGGCTTGAGATCTTGCAGAGATTGTGCATCCATGATAACCCTGAGATTCAACACAGAGGTCTTGTGATTGTATATAACATGCTGGATGCTGATGATCAACTAGCCAAGAAGCTTGTTGAAAGTGATATGCTGGAAATCCTGACATATGTGGCAAAACGAGAGGACAACCCCAAGAAGCAGAATGCTATAGACGCTGCTCGTGCCTGCCTATCAAAAGCCATGGATAATGGACTTATAAAGCCATTTTCAAATTAAACAGGAAAGTGTGTCATTAGGTGAAGAGAGAATGGTCTGCTTTCTGGGAAAGTTGAAACGACTGCAAACCATTTGGAATATGTTTTATTTTTTAAATTTGTAATGATACACATGGTTCTTTTTTTCCAGATTGTATGTTTGTATGGCTGTTTGTTTGATCAGTGGTTTTGGATTTGGTATTTATATTTTATGTATTTGCACATTTAAATTTTTGGTTCACTGTTTGTTTTTTGGAGAAAAGACTACTGGAATATTTTTTAATATTTACATGATCAATGTTTGTTTTAATGTAATACATTCTATTGTAGGGGTGCCCAAACTTTGTCCTGGAGGGCCGGTGTCCTGCAAAGTTTAGTTCCAACCCCAATCAGACACACCTGAGCTATCTTGTCAAGCTCTTAGTAGGCTTTCTAGAAACATCCATGGAGGTGTGTTGAGGCATGTTGGAGCTAAAATCTGCAGCACACCGGCCCCCCAGGACCGAGTTTGGGCACTTCTGTTCTATTGTATTGCTAAATTCAAATAAGCTGGCAATCTGTTAAAACATCCCAAATCAATACATGCTATTAAATTATTATCATTAGTTTAGCAACACTGAATTCATTAAGTGGTGTTAGTGAACTGCAGTTTTTAGTAAATTCTGATTTAAAATATAAAGGTTTTAAAATATTAATTAAAATATAGTGCTTTTAGGGGCTACACGGTGGCTCAGTGGTGAGCACTGTCACCTCACAGCAAGAAGGTCGCTGGTTCAAGTCCCGGCTGGCTAAGTTGGCATTTCTCTGTGGCTTTGCATGTTCTCCCAGTCTTGGCGTGGGTTTCCTCCGGTATAGACATGCGGTATAGGTAAATTGAATAAACTAAATTGGCATTCAAGAGTTCACACTTAGCTGATGATTGATAATAAGCAAGTTTGGCATGCTGTCCCGGGAGAGAGCCCTGAGCCCAAAAGGTTCTTGAGCCCTGGGCTCCCTCCTGTTTGCAGGGCGAGAGGGGAGCTTTGAGCTCAGGTAGATCTCGAGAGCTCCCCCCTTTGTAAGAGTTGGTGACAGAAAATAGTTGCTACGGAGAGATATGCTGATGGATAAAAGTTTGACTAGTGCTAAATTAAGATTGTTCAATTAACTTGTAGTGCATGTTTTTGGAACGTGGGAGGAAACCGGAGAACCCGGGGAAAACCCACGCAAGCACGGGAAGAAAATGCTAACTTCACACAGAAACGACAGCCAGTCTGTTAAAGGACTTGAACCGGTGATGTTCTTGCTGTGAGGCCGCAGTGCTAGTCACTGGGCCACCGTGCCGCCCTATGAAAGGAAAAGAGGAGGAGTAGGGGTGGAAGGGGGGATTCTTCAAGCGAAGATGACTGTAGTAAGAAACCCTGGCTCTTTATAGTGGGTTAGACATCGTCTGATTGGTTGGTCATACATGGTTAATGCATGACCAGCCGTGTTCAATCATAATCACGTGATCCTCTCGAAATTAGTTTATAAATAAACTTCACGTAGTGTATGTGTGTGAATGAGTGTGTATGGATGTTTTGCAGTACTGGGTTGCAGCTAGAAGGGCATCCACTGCATAAAACATATGCTGGATAAGTTGGTGGTTCATTCCGCTGTGGCGACCCCTGATGAATAAAGGGACTAAGCCGAAGGAAAATGAATGAATGAGTTTACCTAAAAATAGACTCACCATTTACTCACTCCTCATGTTGTTCTAAACTTTTATGAGTTTCTTTCTACTGTTGTGAACACAAAATATATTTCAAAGAAAGCAGAAAACCTGTAACCATCGACTTTCACAGTAGAAAAAACAAATAGGCTACTATGGAGATCAATGGAGGCTCAAACAGGTTTGGAACCTTCATTCATTCTCTTTTCGGCTTAGTTTCTTTATTAATCTGGGGTCGCCACAGCTGAATGAACCGCCAACTAATCCAGCATATGTTTTACGCAGCGGATGCCC
>CAIGQZ010033059.1:7890737-7920370 GCA_903798205.1 Danio tinwini | reverse complement strand
AGTGTTTTGAAAGAACATAAAGCAGTGTGTGTAATTTTGTCATATTTCATGTCCTCCCAGGTCTCCTGGAGCCTGTTCATCAAGGCTCAGTAACCTTTAATGAAAGTATTCTAGCTCCACTTCATAACAACTATTTGTATAAAGAATCAAGAGAATTTTTCACATACAACTCAGCCCATTTGATCAACAATCCTGCTTTACAACAACGGGTAAGTCTTTTTACAGCCATACTTTGAGTGATTTAGTGAGATTTATATCATGTTACAAATGAATGAATGTTGTGTTCCAACAGTATGCTGCATTTCGTTCTGAGAAACGGGAAAAAGGATACTCTGAACAGGAACTTGAAGAGTCATTTGGCTTCCTGTTACTTGATGATATTAACAGGGTATACAGATACAACCTTCATTGAATCAATCTGAGCTCAGACCAGAACTCTGTGTGAATCTTCAAACCCCATTTATTGTTCCACAGGCAAGGAAAGTTGGTGAAACAGGCTTGTTGGTTGGACGGGCGAAATGCACTACCCTTGGAGACTCCTTGAAAGGTAAGGAAAGCTAACCATTGGATTATTTGCTGATCGGTTTTGCATAACAACCTGCTGTGTTTACTTGCGTGCATGTGATAATATTTCGCATAGGACTGCAATGAGATTCTCTAAGAGAAGGTTCATTCCAGTCTGACAAAACTTTATATAAATGTACTATTTTCACTGAATGGCACTGGCAGCTTTTTTTATTGAAGTGATTTAGATAATGTCTGCATTCACCTTATAGTTGCAGTTTTCTAAATGGTTTTATTGAATTACCATTGAATAACATATAGCAAAGTACCATATCAATAAGGAAAAACTGCTAAAAATACCTTTTTAAAACTAATAATGAGTGTTTTCAGTTGTGGACAGGTGCACTGCATATTTCCAGGTCTACAGTTTGTTCTACAAATGAAAAGGAAAAGTGAAACTGAATCATACTGCAATGTAGGAGCCATCATTAATTTATAGAAAAAGAAAGTGAAGGCTATTCCTTACACAGGTCTTCCCACTAGCCTATGGGATCAAATAGCCTAGACACTGAAGTATTTATTACAGTCTAAATTAAACAATTGGACAACATTATTTGCTGGAGACTGAATGGCTATTATAAACTACTGGGGAAGATAGTTTTATCATGGATAAATGAGACTTTTTTTTGGCAAGATATTAGAGCTGCACAATATATAATTTCAGCATCAATATCGCAATGTGGAAATCTTTGCACATAGCAAGATCTACAATGTCAAATTGGGATTATAATTAACCAGGAACCACAGTTCATGGTAACTTTAATCTAATAGTATGACATTTTTATTTGAATGTGTTTTTAAGGCTTGTGACTATAATATTTCAAGCAAATTTAAACCATTCGGGAGCAATACATGATTGTTTGACTTTAAAATTAAGTTTGCCACTTTAAAAAAATATGAATTGTGTTAAATTATTGAAGACTACGGTGTTATTTTAGATCTGATAATTTAATTTCTGTACCTGAATCCCACCGAAAAACATAAAGCACTGTTTATTTCTTTTAAATCTTTGTTCTATTGTTTTCATCTGTGCTTTAATTTGTTTATTTTATTTTGTATATTTTATGCACATGCACTGAATCATCCCAATCGATGTAACATTATGATTTTTATCCAAAATAGTCATCTTGTAAAATTATATTCATATTGCAATAAACATTACAGAAAAACAGACTATCGCGATGTCAGTTTTTCCTATATCGTGCAGGCCTACAAGATATCTCATGGCTTGAGAATCGGCATGAGTTATCAGGAATTTATTTGTCTTAAATTCTGTATTGCAAAAGTACATTTACATGAGAATGTATGAGTGTTTGGTGGGATGACAAAGTCTGTGCAACCATACAGTACAACTACTATTCAGTTTAATTAAATTCAGCTTTGTTTCTATATTGCATTTTACAATGTAGATAGTGTCAAAACAGCTTAACAAAGATGAAGAAAAGAGAATAGAAGCCATAATATTTCAAAATATGGACTAGGGCTGCACGATATTAAAGAAATCTGACATTGCGATATTTAGTTTTTCTGTGAATATATTTTACGATGTGAATACAATTTCACCAAATGGCTTGAATAGCTCTATTTGGGGAAAAAAATCTTGAATTTAGACCAATCGGGGTGAATTAGAAAGGGTTTAAATCAGGTTTAAATGTAATAAACAAATTGCAAGCAAGAATAATTGCAATAGAGCAGAGGACAAAAATCAAAGAAACAGTCAAACAGTATTCAGGTAAAGAAATTGAATTATGAAATGTAAAAAAACACAGAAGTCTTCACTGTAGTAATTTAGTCAAAGTATTTTTTACTAAAGTTACATTTGCAATGACTCCACAAATTTCATATAATCCCAATTTATAAGTTGGAGGTTCATTTCGCTGTGGCGAAGCTGAAAATAAAATGAAGAAATAAATGTATTTGTAAATAATTTTGTTTCTGTTTTAAAATGTGGAGGTATTGTTTGTTTTATGCGTCAACATTACAATAAATTTTTACGCCATACTTAATTTTATTTCACAGCGAGGACAGCAATGGAAACAAGCCCAGGGCTTTATTGTGTTTTTATTCTTGACAGTTTTTATTTCAAAATGTATGGGGTGCTTGTATTTTTGTACAGCTCGTCTAAAATCTGTCAAATAAAAATTCAATTCAACTCAACATTGCAGATCTTGCGATCTGACTATTGCGGACGCACATATTACCACATCAATGCTGAAAATATATATTGTGCAGCCCAAATGTGGACCATTGCACAGTTCACACAGGGATGCAAGTAGTGTGAACTGCCAGTGTAGTTCTAGTTAAATTAAAACTGTTATAGTTCAGTTTAATCCAGATAAGTGTAATGCAAATGCCACTCCTGCAGGACAATCCACTGTCATATTAACAAGTCATATTAAAACTACTACAAAATAATCAATATGATAGAATATGTTTGTAAAGGCAAAGGTGATTGTAAATAGTTTAACCATATCATGAAATTCATAATAAATTCATGGAAGTGTGTGATTATATTTTATTTTATTTACGTATAATGAATTTTTAAAGTATGACTGAGTTTGTGGTTTGAACTACTTCTTTTTCCTGTGAGGGTGAATATATTCACGCAAGCTTCAAAGTGTAAAAACAGCTTCTCTCTTGGCAACAGTAGAGTAAATAAGAGTAAATAACCAACAAGTAAAGTTTATGTGACATTGACTGTATGTTATGGTCCTATTATTTACGTTTTATTTAGGTTGACTCATTAGGTGGTCAAGATGAAGTTTGTGTATTGAAGTTTGAATATGATTGAGTTCACCAGGCCCGAAATGACTGGGGATGTTCCGTATTTCAGAAATGTTGATGCATTGTCAGGGCTTAAAGTGGCTCAAGATATGCTGAAATCTGATTTTGTGGTTAAATACAACAGCTTTGGGAGAAAGAGTGCACACATTATGTAAACCAGTCTGAAGAAAAAAGAGCCATAGTTACAGTACTGTATTTAAAGAGCCCCTATTACACATTGAAAAGGGTCATATTTCGGTTTTATGGGTCTCCAACAACATACTGATATGTATGCAAAGTCAAAAAACACGTTTATGGTCTTATAATATGCATTTATTTTTACCTAATTATCCCAGCGACTTCCATATGAATCGTTCAGCGATTTATTTGTTTCCAAACCCCTGCTTAGCGCGAAGCTAATCTGCGCTGATTGGACCGATGACAGCCTGTTGCGATTGGTCGACAGCGTTCAGCGCGAGAGTAAAATGCCCAGCATGGTTTATCAAGCCCCCGGGTGGCCAACATTGGTATAGGATCCGATCGCAGCGGACACCCGAAACACGCTTCAAAGTAAACTTACTAACACCACAGTAAACAGAACCCGGTTCTCAACAGTGTTATTCAGACACCTCAGCGCCGAAAGCAGTGCAGTTAAACACAAGCTTATTGCTTATGTTAAGTATGACACACATTCAGTTTTAATCCACACAGCAGCAAAAGCTAAACTATTCTGAACCTTGACCGCTGCACGTGTGCAGGATCAGCTAACGGTGGCCATAGCAACGACAAATGGCAGTGGAACGAGCTCGAAAAAGCATTTAAATCTGTAAACAAAGCAGCACGCGTTGCGTTTACAACGTGGCAATAGACATGATATGAGAATATAAAGAGTTAACCTGATACAGTACACGCGGTTACTAGTAACAAAACATGTAGATCATTTCTATTTGCAATCATTGCTGTGGCACTTCGTTTGTGAACAGCTTTTCCAGCGTTCAGCAGCCAGCCGTTATACCTAATAATTTGGCCTTATTTTGCCTGCACCCCTGGTGTCATCTGTCCATTACAAGATGGAGGCAGAAACTAAGCGTGCAGATTTCTGAACGACTCCTTTCCCTCACACTTCCAATAATATCCAGGTAAACACAGCGTCTTCATGAGCGTCTTGCTGCTGTGTTAGTGGGTGGGGCCGCAGGTTTGAATTTTGCCAGGTCTGCGCGCGCAACCATTATGTTTCGCGACGATGTCACGCCGAAACAGCTGAAGATTCGTTATGAAGACGATTCATTTAAACCACTATGAGTCGACTCTTTTATAGATGAATCAATAGTTTTAAAAACTGTCCACTTTCAGATTTAAGTTTTAGCTGGATATTTCACTTCACTAAGAGCTGTTACACACACTACATGGAAGGTCATTTTCAAAAACCCATAATAGGGGCTCTTTAACACACTTTTTACCCTTAATTAAAGAGATAGTTCATTAAAATCATAAAGATTTACTCACTATTTACTCAACCTTCACTTGTTATAAACCTGTTTGAGTTCCTTTTTTCTGTTGAATGCAAAGAATATATTTTAGAAACCTGTTACTATTGACTTTCATAGTAGGAAAAACAAATACTATGGAAGTCACTATGTACTATTGAAGTATGGTTGCAGGTTTCCAACATTTTTCAAAGTATCTTTAGTGTTCAACAGAAAATGAATCTCAAACAGGTTTGTGACAAGTGAAGATTGAGTAAACCATGACAGAATTTACAGTTTTTGGGTAAACTATCTCTTTAGTAACAACAAATCTTTGCAGAATGATTGTTGTTTAAAGGGCACCTATTTCACCCCTTTTTAAAAATGTAATAATATTATGGTTCTTCTGAGTGTGCCAGTTAAGGTTCAGTTCAAAACACAATTCAGATTTTTTATTATGATGTGTTAAAAAGTGGCATTTTGGGGGCGTGTACACAGTTCGTTGTTTTAGGGGCGTGTTGCTTCACATGAAAATTAGTTTCGACTTCCCGCCCAACTTAACAAGGGGGCGGAGCCAAGAGCATGAGTGAAAGGACCAGACCAAGCAGAGACTACAAAATCATTTGTGTCTTTGTATAGTTTTACAGCCAACTGTGTGCTTGTAGCCTACACTGAGACTTATAACCAAGCACACCGAATTAACTTTGAATGAAGGGCATCACACACCGGATGCACCCGCGACACGGTGTGCTCTTGACAGTTGAAAGTATCGCACACTTGCGGCGCCGGTGTGTGTCACCTGATAGAACCTTATGTTTAGAATTCAGAAATGCATGCAGCTGCGTGTTGCAGAGCGGCGCTTCTGGTGTACGACCTGCTTGAGGCTATAACTAAAGGGTGCATACACAGGATGCGGCGCTCAGAGCCACGACACGGCACACCAGACACGCACATTCGCATGTTATTTAAAATGAAACTATTCAGATAACGCTCTGTGGCACGGCAGAAATATGAACAGTGTCCTGAGCAGGGCCAGCGCGTCCATAGAGGCGACCTAGGTGGCAGAATAGTGAGCGAACCCCCCGGTCCTCACTTTCATCCGCGACACCCTCCCGGTTCTCACTTTCATCTGTGACAATGCAAAATACATGGCGCTGCGTGTCGTTAGTTCGTTATTTCCAATGGAGGGACGCGCACGTGAGGCAACGTGCTCGCACTTTCCAGCTGCACCTCGTTAAGATGACAGGGAGCTTCTGTGACTGCGGGAAATGCAAACCGCTGAAGTTTAAGGAAGATGCAATGAAAAGTACACATGTATGCAAACCCACCAAAACTCACAAACACTGGCGGTGAGGAGAGCGAAACCGTGGTGAATGTTGAGCCCAATGCACCTTACATCTAAAAATAAAGCAAGGGTGTTTCTTTGGTGACGTCGCTTTGACTCACACGCTGAAAATGACGGATGTGAAACAACATACTGAGGATATGGTAATGCGCACCTGTCAATCAATATTGGTGGGCGGGGGGACCGCACTCCTACGTCGAGTTGTGGTCGATCTCGAAACCGCTCCAATTGGTCCACTGTTTTTATGTTGTTAAAATGGAAAAAAAGGACTGAGTGTGTTTATATCACCCCAATATGACAGTCTATACACTATACCTACACATGTCTGTCCAAACAGCTTGAAAAGTAGATTTTTCACCATAGGTGCCCTTTAAGCCATCTAAGTCATCTGTTTGTAGTAGAAGATATAAATTATTTTTTACTGCAGTCTGGACCCCATTTTCTTTCTTTCAAAAGCCTGGCTATGTGAGACTAGGAATAAGGTTTAATAATTAGTAGAATTAAAGATTAAACTCTCACTAGAGGAACATGTTGTGGCAATCAGACAATTCTTAGAACTCCTGGTACACCTTTTTCCAATCCTGAAATGCAGAAAAACAAGTTTTTCCTGTTTTTTGTTGGTCTGTTACAGCCTGTGTGTGCTATTCATAACATTTCCTAGAGTTTCTCAGAGTTACACCTGAAACTTCTGCAACATGTTGTGAAGTTTGATTTGATCTTGTAACAAAAAAAGATTTTTGAGATGTTAATGTTTACAATTTTGATATCATGTTTTATGCTGAACATTTAAATCGGAAGTCTTTGGATCTAAATGTTTCTAAGGTGAGACTTTTTGATGCATTTAATGTATAAGTATTATTGTGTGCTTCTTAAGAAATGTAGGGATTGAACAGGGTGAACAGCAGCGAGTTTATCCTTATGGAGTTGTTTTCATTGTTGGCCAAGGTGAATATTACATAATAATTTTGATATTTACATCCAAATTAGGTGTCTACATTTCAAAATACTCTGACTGCCTTGACCTGAAGCGGTGGTATGATGGCAAGACTGGCTACATAGTGCTTTTGAAGCTCATCAAGGTACACATTTAATAATTTGGTGTGAAATTGTTGTTCTTCTATTGAATTGCAGTTTTTCAATGCAAAGAAATGCCATTTTGTCCAAATTTTAGTCCAAATATCTAAACATTCTTTAATCAAGAACCATTTACTAGACAAGTAAAAATTTTGCATTGTTTTTAGTATAAAGTAAGGCAAAATTAGGTGAGTATTTCCTTAAATTTATCTAAATAATCTGCCAGTGGGGTAAGTTTAATAAAATGATTTCAAAACAAAGACGAGATTATTTTACTTACCCTGTTGGCTGATTAATTCATTAATTTTAATTAAAAACTCACTTAATTAGGAAAACAATACTACGTATATTTTTACTTTTGCTGCTTGATTTAGGAGTTTTAGACATTTGGACTAGAAGCCAGACAAAAACTTAATGTAAGAAAAAAGTATTTTTGTATGGTTTGTGCTTATTTTTTCTTTAAATGCACCACATGCAAACATATCTTCTTGTAATCATCAGGGCAAAGTGAAAGAGGTTAAAGACAACTACACCCAGAATTTCACTCCTCCAACACCTGGCTTTGACTGCCATGTCTCAGAGCAGCTTGGTGCTGTATCTTCAACTACCAGTTCTTTCTTGGCGTTTGAGCGAACACAGGTGATAGAGTTCTCAAAACGGTTTCCTCTCTTTCTTATTATCTAGCTGTATATCTAACAAGGCTGGTTTGTCTTGCAGTACTACTTTTATGAGCTCTGTAGTGGAAGCAGTGAAACAGAGGCCTGTCCGAGACATGCATGTCCGTTTGCCATTGTAGCATTTTCTTATGGGAAGATGAGCACCTCTTCAGAGTTGGAGCTAAAGAGGTGAGAATTTTTAATATACTTTTTTTGCCATTAACATACACAATTTAATGAACCTTAAGGGGAAATATGCATTTTGACATATGCTAATGGTGATTTTGACAACTAAAGATCTGTTTTCTTTGTTTGTTTGCTTTTTCAAGCCAAGACAAAACAGGTAAGAATTGCTGGTTTTTAATTATTGATTTGGGTTTTAAACTTCGGCTATTCATTTTTTGTAACAATATTCAGTATGCTGTTAATGTTATTTTAAGGCTGCAATTACACAAGGGTGTTTTGGTTTTAAAACAGTAAGTTAGAATATTGATGGATTAAATGTTTTTCAGAAAAACAATCTCCATCCACGCTAGATAGTGTCAAATACATGATACATGACCATTCAAACTCAGATGGAATGCACATATTTTTCTAGCATCTGGACCTTCTGCTTACCCATTAGATATCGGTCATATGAGAGGGGCTTGATAAATCGGGGAACAATATTCAATAGTCTAGAGGACCAATCAGAGAGCCGTTGTGGATAGCCACACCTCCTATTTAAAAAGTCAGTTTTAATTTATGCTTTAAAATGAAGTGTTTTGAAATTGCTAAACACCACTTTTCAGTTTGGAAACAATAATGATCTATTCATGATTTTTTCCAAACTAAAAAGTGGTGTTTAGCAATTTCAAAACACTTCATTTTTGCTGGTTGATTAAACAAATTTGAACAAAACTTGTGTATACCACACCCAAGAGTATGTCGATACCAATCTGTATCTTGTGTTGTAGTGTTTCATTACAAACCATGGATTGGCCAATTCAAGATTGAGTCCAATGTTTACGATGTTGGCCTTCAGAGTACAAGCGGAGCCTGGTTTCCTGCTAAACTGTAAGTTTATGCAAGGACACATTCTGACCCTCTTTTTTTGTTAGATATTGTAAAGCAGATTTATTTTGATATTGCTCCTAAAGTGTAGATTTATTCAGAAACACTACATTTACATGTAAACTACAAAATTTAAACGCACTGTATTTTCAGCCCCAAGACAGTTAAGATTGACCATGCAATTGGTGTGTCTGAACTCAAGAGGACCTTGCCGCGAGAAATCTTTGAAACTTGCATTGTGGGTGAAGGTGTGTACTATATTTCAGCATTGCTGTTTAAACTGTAAACATAAGCTTGGCCAAAACTGTAATTTGTTTTCTTTCATCTTTTTACAGTTTGCATAGGTGGCAGATGTTTCAACTTGTATGACGTTGTGTCCTCTAAGGCGAAAAATGATCTTGCCCAAATAGCCCAAGAGCTGAAGGAAAAAGACATGGTAAATATGGGGAAGGTGAAAAAAAATACAGAATAAATCTCTAAACGAACCTTGTCTCATTTTATTTTCCATTCACCAGGCTCTTGTAATACCACTGGAAGATTCTGGGTTCCTTATTTTGCTACACTCTTCACACCTTTTCTCTTTTGAAGGTAACATGTTGCCTGAAAAACTACTCCAATTCTAATGGCTTGAGTTTACAAGTTCAATCCATCACTACAGAAATTAAATATGTAGTGTTGCACCTTTAGTTTTTTTGCTTTATCTTTAAGTTTGTAATTGGAGATTCACATTGAAACTGGTTAGTTTGGTTTGTTTCATGGTACACTTTGCACATCTTAATTGTAAAAAATAAACATCTGAAACCAAACTGGCTTAATGTTATTAATGTTGTTTTGTTTTGTAAAACATAAATTTCTTTTGTTTCTAGATGCAAAGTTGGGTAAAGCAGAAGCACTTCAAGGCATGTTTATTTTCCCAGACTCAAGAATTGTACCAAGAGGTAACATAATATTATTTGTGTTTTCTTTAAAAAAAAATCTGTGTACTTTCTTTATCTTTACAGACTGTTTTTTTTGTGTGGGTTTAGATACCAAGTCTGGTTTGCAAAACACTAAGGTGTCAACAGAAATAATGCAAGTCATTCCAGCATTCAATTATGCAGAAACGGAGATGGAAAAATGTACTCAAAACCAGCATGGGGCTTCTAAGACTTCTTTAGAAAAGCATTTACAAGACTATGGTAGCCTTTTTCAAACAGAACCATTGGACAATCCCACCAGAGAAGCTAGTATGTTTCCAGACCAATACGATGTGCCTGGTGGTTTTACTTTAATATCGCCTAAATGGACAAAGGAAACTGGCACTCGATTAAAATCATATTTTGATGAGCCTTGTGGTTTTACGATTCCTGTAGGGAGGGCATTGGAGTTACTTACTACAGGTCGAAAGCAGCGTGGAGATGATCATGATGATGATGATGTTTATTACTATATATCATCACCCGAGGAGATGCCACAGACTGATGCCTCCATTGAAAGGGAGGTGACAAAACTAACAGAGGCTACCAGTGATGCCTTTGACAGGACCATTGAAAAAATTGATAAAGAAACAGATGAACACACTCATTCGTCTACAGAACAACTTCAACCTGCTGTGTCAGAGAGGCTTGGAAAACTGGGAACGGCTGTAGTTACAGCTGACAGTGTGTTGGAGTATCCAACTTCCACAGTGTCACCCAAATTGGGTGATGTCCCTACAGAAAATTCTGTAAGCATTGACACCAATGTTGAGAAAATTTCTCAAGGCCGTAATAAAGGAGATGCTAATGGAGTTTGTGTAGATTTATCCACAAAAAAGACTCCCATCCAGAATAGCAGTACACCATTCATCACATCAGCAGCTGAAGGTGATACTGCTGTTGGTGGGGGAATAGAGAATAATAAACATACAGAGAAAGCAATGGCTGATCCTAAAAAGAAAGTAAATCGCAGACCCTTTTCAGGGCGTAAAGGTAAGAAGTGCAAAATTCATTGGAAAACTTTGCAGATTCAAAAAAAGCTTGCTTTACAAACCTCAACTTCACCTCTCATTTTACCAGTGAACTCCACTGAAGTCCCTACAAAAGACCAGACTCAGACTGAAACTCTGCATGCTGATGACACCAATCAGAGACCACATTCAACTAGAAGTGGGAAGGGATACAGGCAAGATTTTGTAAAACAAACTGTCAGTAAAGCCAGACAAGACAAAACCCAGGACCCTTTATTAAATGTGTCAACTGAATCAGTAAGTGATCAGAGTATGACAGATGAGACAAGTCTTTCAAAAAATGACTGGCGGTCTCTTCCAAGGCGTAAAAGATTGTGGAGTCCTGATGCCAGTCTAAAACGTTCTTTAAGATCAAATACTGTAAAGAATGAAAATGAGTCTATAGTGAACCCTCACCATGATGACACTAAGCGAATTCTTCCTAGTGTTTCAAAGAGGAAGATGGAGGGATGTAACTTGAGGGAACGATATGGTCTAAAGACCATAATTACAAACTGTGGCAGAGTCTTTGTCCCGCACGGTTCAGATGTTGGCGCAGAGTCTGCAAACAAGAGGCAAAATGATAAAATGCATGATGAAATTGACACAAAACCTAAAGCAGTTTCTCCTGTGGAGAACAAATCTATAGAAATGGTGGAACGTAAGGAAGAATCACCCTCATCTGAGAAGGTGGAATTCACCACTAAAGATCCAGTAGTCAATGTTGATGAAGATCCAAAGGACAGCCCTTCAACTGAAATGCCAAGTGCCCTCTTGTCAGCATTAAAGATTTTGAGAAAACTTCACCATAACAACCCATTAGACTTTGACAAAAGTCAAAATTCATTTCCAGAAAAATCTATGAATACTACGTCAAATGAGACCATAGGCCTCCAACAAACAAATAAAGACAATTCTGTTGCTGTTAAAGCAGATGCTACTTCTAGTCCTCCAAAAGTTTCTGAACAATCCAAGGACTCAGATCCTAAAGTTTCCTCCCCTGACAAAAACAAGAAGAAAACCAAACATAGTGTGTACAGTGCAATATCTATAAGCAAATTAAAAACTGTACTCCGAAGGGGAAAGAAGGTGAATGCTCCTTTCCCCAGTGATGGTGCAAAGTCAGGAGGAGACAACCCAGAGTCAAAAAGGCAAAAGTTGAACCCTGCCATGTGTCTAGTGTATGATATTACCAAAAATAAATTAAAAGACAAAATATCACAACCCAGGAATGATGAGGCACAACATACGGCAATGAAAACTGTGGACGTAACCAAACAACCAGTGTCTTGGAGAGGTCTTATTTTCAAGACCCAAAAAGAAAATGGTAAGAAATTTCTGACATATTCTGTCCATTTCTTAACACTCTTTGCATGCAAACATTAGTTTAGTCTATATTTGCCCACACTTTTATATATTAGTTCAATGTGAAAAACGGGACCAGTGTGATACAATTATGCTGGTGTTTTAAAATTCACCCTACAAATTCCCTCTTCATCTTTTTGTCTCTCGTGTGCTTGCTCTTCTGCTTCTAAAGAAAGCTGTCAATGTGTACTTCCTCTTTTCTTGTGCCTCTCTGTTTTATGCTTTGTCTTTGTCTATTTCTTACAGGGTCCCTCAATTTTGACCCATCAGCACCTTTTGAAATAGCTAAACACACTGACCAGCAGCTCATATCATCGCTTATTGGGGATAGGGTGGGAAGGAGAAGAATTAGCGTTGATGGCAAAGCCAGCGCAGAGAGACTGAGCACAGGTCCATCTCTGCCCTCAGATGCTTTGAGTTTACTGGCTGACTTGGCTCTTGGTGCAAGTAATGATAAAATTTTAACAAACCTAGAAGCCAAACCTGGCCTGGAGGCCCTTGATGTAGTCAAGGCTAGCGGCTCCCCAGAGTCAGTCCTTCACGCCCTGCTTCGTTGTCCATCTGCCAGGTTTAAGTTACCCCCCAGGTCTCCTTTTCCAGAAAGTCTGTTAGCGACCGGGGAACTAATTTTGGAAATCTCAAAAGAGCATTCTTACTCACAGTCCACCTCTTCGCTGTCAGGTCCATCATCTCAGGTTTCTTCGCTATCTGGATGTGTAGAATCACCTCTTTCATTGAAAAGTGGGCTTCTTCTTAACTTGCCCAAAGATAGCTTGGTCCCATTTCATCAAGAGGACGGAGGCAAAACGGAGTGGAGGCATCTGATTTCTCCAAATAAGCCAGTGCCATCGATCTTCAAGACAAAAACACGACGAGCAAAGATTTTGCGCAACAGATGCATAATCGAAAAAGAGGGAAAGATTGAAGTGATGAGGACTTGGAAAGAAGCCTATGATTTCAAATACGACAGCAAGTTCACTAATGACAGTTTAGACAAAACTGTCTCACGAGCACTTCATGGGTAAGCACAACTTGTCCTTTTTGTAAATATTTATATTTCTTATTAATATAATTGACATATTTTTTATGTAAAGTATTTTAAGGAATGTTCTTATTGTTTTACATTTTAAGTTCACAGTGTTTTCAACAAATACTTGCTAAATTATTAAGATTGTTACTTAGGAAATAGTGGTATAAATAAATAATTACTCTAATTGTACTACCTTGATGATATTTTTATGTAGGTGATGACAGTTAAATAGAAATTGAAACATAGTGTAGAACAAACTGGAAAACAATTCCAGTGTGGTAACAACTGCAGCCATCATAATCATTAAATACCCTGTTTTCCTTTCCTGTTAATCATGTTCTCTTTTCTAATATTTACAGGAAATGGAACTTCAATATTATAGACACCTTTGAGGATGTTCATCTCATTTTTCACATGTGGATTGGTCTTTTCTATAGTAAATCCACTTCCAGATTATTTCATCTTGAAAATAGTACTATACTTCCAAAAGGGAAGGATATTGAAAAGGTCCATCTGGATAAAAATGCCATTCAGAGTGCGGTGTCATTGCTCAATGTTGAGTTGAACACGAAAGAAGGCTCGTCCAAGCCTGTACATGTGTCATCAGGGGTTTTGGATCTGTCTGTAAAAAATGGTGAGCTTGTGACTCCCTGTAGAACAAAGGACACTGCGTCAGAGCCTGTTGAAACATCATCTAAGAAACATGAAAAGGCACCAGAGCATTCCTCTGCCAGGACAAGTGGCTCCCCAAGTCAAGTTAAAGCCTTGACGGTAAGTGCATTATATATCTGATCATTGCAATTAAACAGTATTTGGCACAGCTTTTTGTTACACAATTCATAATCTATTAACCATTCTGTGCTATTCTCAGTCATATTTATTTATTTTTTCAGCATGAATATGCAGTTTGGTATTGATTGTCATTTAATATGTTACAGAATTACAGATCGGCTGTTGACACGCCACAGGAAAAATCAGTGCCTGACAGTGACACTGACACTGATGAAGAAAATGATATCGCCACTGACCACTCCTATTCTCAGATCATGGAAGGAAACAGTGCGTACACCCAGTTGTGTGATCAAGCATCAAATATGAGAATAGGTATCCGGATACGTCTCCCAAAGATCAATAATATTTCAAATAATAAAGCATCCACTTCTGATCCTAAAAAAATCTGTGTGTTCCATCAAATACTTAAACCGGCAGAATTCTCAAGTCCAAGTCGGCTGATTTTGGGACAGAA
Source organism: Danio tinwini (assembly GCA_903798205.1). NCBI lineage: Eukaryota > Metazoa > Chordata > Actinopteri > Cypriniformes > Danionidae > Danio > Danio tinwini. The sequence continues at coordinate 7,905,842 of CAIGQZ010033059.1, read as the reverse complement.
ACATTTTGATTTGAGTTTAAAGAACAAAACTGGCCGTGCAACACAGCAAAAGAAAGATGTGTCTGACAGTTCAGACAGTAAAGTGATTTTAAAATCACATGGAATGAAAGAAGATTGCCCAGAAAATATGGCTGACAGAAATCCTGACAAGACTTCGGAATTCCAATCTGGAGATGCAGCTTCTGTTGCTATACAAAAACAGAGTCTATCTGTAACTGAAGAAAGTAAAAAGGTCTCAGATGAAGATAGCCTGAATGGACCTCTGACGATTGTGGAAAACATAACTTCTGAAAAGCCTAACCAAATTCAGACTAGTGCTACAAAGCATAATGAGACTGCACAAGATATCAAACCTACACAAGATCTCAAAGGTCATGCATATAAGGTTGATGACCTGAGAGATGCTTCATCACTTGAGAATAGCATTGAAGAGCATAATGAGACATCAGATTCAAATGATGAGCTAGATTACACAAATGTTGAAGAGTTGAGTGATATTTCATCAGATGAGACAAGAGCTGAAGAACATAATGAGACTTCTAGTGCAAAGGAAGATCTTAAACCTGTATCTAATCAGAATGATCACGCAAATATGGAGGAGGACCAGAAAGTTGCTTCATCAAATGAGACAAGTGTTGAAGAGCATTTGCAAGACAACACAAATGCTGTTGACCATGTTGATGAGCAAAGAGATATTTCAACAGAGGAGATGAGAGCTGAAGAGCATAATGAGACTTCTAGTGCAAATGAAGATCTTAATCCTGTGCATGAAAAGAATGATCACACAAATACAGATGATGATCTGAATGATGGTTCAACACATGAGATTATTGTTGAAGAGCATAAGGATAATGCTAGTGATAAGGAAGATCCTAAACCTGTGCATGATCAGAAGCTACAGGCAAAAATGGATGAAGACCTGAAAGATGCTTCAACACATGAGATTACTGTTGAAGATCTTAAGGAAACCTCTAATGCAAATGGAGATCTGAAAGATGGTTCAACACATAAGGTTGTTATTGAAGAGCATAAGAATCCCACAACTGCGGTTGATGAGCTGAAGGATGCTTCATCAGATGGCACTAATTATTATAATATTTCTAATGACCAAGAAGATCTTGGTCTGAACGTTCAGTCAAATGCAGTTAACACATCATCTCATGTGATTGAAAAGGATGATACTGAAGAGCATGTAGAAAATAAAGAAGGTTATACAGGTGAGGAAATTATGCAAGAAGATGAGATGAAGTCAAAAGAAAGGGCTCAATTGAATAGCAGTGATACTGAACATGAGACATTCACAGCAGAGGCAGAACATCCTGCTGAGTGTATTTTGAGTCTGAATGATGACACAAACAGTGTTGATATGGGATTCAGTGATGAGGATGACTGTGATATGAGAAGGAATAATGATATGAAGATGCAAAAGAGTAAAAAACAACCTATGACACCAGAGGAGCCAAGCCTTGAATATAATATCCTTGAAGAATTTGCCAATGACTCATGCTCAGATGAGGATCAACCCATGCCTGCTCAAGGTAAACAAACCCCAGCTTCTACTATTGATCCTTTTAGATTAATAAAAGACCAACATGATTTCAAAACCCTTGAGCAGAATTTAGTGGCCTCAAAGGATGCTCTTGACACTGACACTTGTCAGTATGATTCAAAACTAACAAGTGCTGTTGAAGTAACCAAATTAGATCTTATTCTATCAGAAACAGAGGACGAAGAAGAGCTTGGCCAACAAGATATATCTGAAGTCAGAAGGGAGAAAGATACACTTGTTGAGAAGATTGAGAGACAATCTACTCAGCGTTTGTCTCCTAAAACTGGTGCATCATTCCCCAAAACAGTGACTGACTCTAATATAGAAATGTTTGCTCCTCAAGATTTGAAAAATGACAAACCTTCAGAATTGGAGATAAACAGCATGTGCTCTACTCCTACTCAAGATGAAATTCCAGAAATATGTTATCCAGAAGTAAACAAAGAGTTGAGGGACGAAGATCAGGACAGAAAACTATACTGTCCTGACAACACTGTAGCTCATCGCATTGACATGTTGCCACCTGAAAATCCTGAAAGCTCCCAAACCTGTGTTTCTACCCCAAAGCCATTCTCTGATCTTATGGGACATTATGAAGAAACCCATCATTATGAACCAAGGTGGAAGATAAGCAAATGCCCTGAAACAGAGGCTTATAAAGATCAATCTGATTTAGCTACTGAGGATTCATCTAGTGAGATCTCTTTCCAATTAAGGCACAAACTCTGTCCAACCTACCATGAAAAAGATAACAAGAAATATGACTTCGGGCAGGGTGCATCTCAAAATGATTCTGAATTATTTTATGGTCACAATGACGTCGATGATTTTTATGAATATTACCATGGAACTGATGAAGGTTTACAATGGTATGATTACCAAACAGAGGAACCAGTTGTTCATCCACGTGAAAGCGACTTCTGTGGTGACTATGAGCTACCCACTTGTTCAAAGCACATTGCATCTGAAAGGGAGTATTTCTACAAGCACAAAAAGCGTGCAAAGAAGGAGATGGATGAGTATTGTTGGGAACAAAATTACAAAACAGAGCCCAAATATCCAATAAAGGTTACTTGTACTACTGACTATGCAAAAAATAAAAAGTCTAGAAAGAGTGCATTGCTTAAAAATTCTGAATGGGACGATGATGACACTTCCAGCAGTTATGTGGACTACAGCATCCAAAAAACTTCAAGCTCTGAAACTCAACGATCAGTGCCAACTGTCACGGTTAGTTCTCATCCATCTTCCAGTAAGCAACAATTTGACTGGCGGACGTATTTTAGAAGGGAGGCAACTTCCAGTCAGCTATTAGATGCATGTGAGAGGGATAACAAATTTGACGTTCCACCCTCATCCATTGTCACCATTTTAGATAGGAAAGGATACCGCGTAACATTCAGTAACTCTCCCACAGCAAAACCCTCTTTCAGTGGAAGTAGTTCAAATAAAAGTTTTGAAGACTCTTTTAATCGCTGGCAAGAACGACAAAGTAAGGCTGATGGGACCCGGTCTACAGTTGATTGCGAGTACCTCATCTTCTCTGATCAAATAAATCAGGTTCTTAAGGAAAGTAACAGCCCTATTATTTCCACACCACGTTGTCAGTCAAATCCTGAACAGTGTGGTATGACTGTTCAGTTTTCAAATCTTAGTGAAAATGAAGGCTCTAATGAACTTAAAGCACAACCATCCCTTTCGGATTTTAAACTGAAAGTGGACTTGTCTGAAAGGAAAGGGATGAAGGAGTCTGTAAAAACCAGCAAACCACATTTTAAAAAACTGTTCTGTGGAAAAGCCAATGTGGAAGAGTTTGCAGGGATTTCAGAAATAACAGAGCAATGCGCTGTTGCTTACAAGTCCAGGATGAAAGAAGTCTGCAGTGGGAAGACTCTTCCACGTCCAACCAAGGCATTCAAGAGGAAATACAATCGAGAGGGCACTGGCCAGCATCCTCAATCTTCTGGTCGAATCAAGAAAGATGTTTTTGACAGTCCTCAAGAGAATCTGAAGTCTGTTGTGAGGCAGGCATCCAAGAAAAAATACAGGTTCTATATTCATGGAACATCAACAGATACCTTCTTTGAAGAAACCAAGGTAAGAACGTGTATGCATAAAAATAAAGTGGTGTACATAATGGCAAAGTTTTGAATGTAAATGTGTATGATTGGTAGAACCTGATGGAGATTGAGGGTCACATGCCAGTTGAGCCAGACAACTTTAACCTCGATGGTGATGATCAGTGCCCTCTTCTAATTATACTGAGGAATGAAGACATTGCAGAACACATATGTGAGGTAAGTGAGATTTTATTTTGGCTAATTAAGTAAAAAAGAACTACAAATAAATGCTGTGAATTGAAAGATCATAATGATCCTTAATGGCTATATAGCTCTCTGAGGCCAATTGAAAATCCATACTTAAAACATAATATTTGTACATGTTTGTACTGACATATCATCCTAATTTAAAGTAAAAATGCTAAATTTAAAGTTCCAGTGAAATAAAAATAACGTTTTTTAGATATTAGTATCAGTATGTTCAGTAGCGGCGTGAGTGTAAGACAAACGATGGTCTTGCCGCTCTCACAGTGTTAGTACTCTTTCGCGGATGAAAGTGGAGAGTCGAAAAGTGGTAGAAAGCGAAGGGAGGGAGGGGGGTATTGTGGACGAAAGTGAAGAGCAGGGAGTTGGGGAATAGGGGGTCTCCATGCTGCCCCTAGCAAGGCGCATGCCTAAATCCGCCACTGAGTATGTTAGTCTTCAAGGACATCTATAAGCTAGTGTGGTACAAAACAATGACAAAATTTGTGGTTAGAAGATATAAAACCGATATAAACATGTAAGGCTTGTAGTTTGTCACTTCTGCCTAAATGGATAAAAAAAAAAAATTTTACATCACCGCCACCACCATACTTCAGTTTCTCATCAAATCTTGACCAATCAAATGCTCTCTAGTCACTGACATGCCCTGCTCCCTTCTTATTTGCTTTTCATTTGATGTGCTTGAGCTCAACCACTCTCACTGGCAGAGCAGTGATAAAACAACTGTTTTTTTTCAGTTGAGATTACATCAAACATCGAACTAAAAATGTCAAAGCACTTCACAGGACCTTTAAAGCATTGTTTAATTTGCATAGCTGTAATTAGGTTATAATTTTGACATTGGCTATTTATTATTTATTACACTATATTTATTTTAGTTATTATTATTGTGTTACTATTTCAACACATTCCTAGGATGTATTGTATATGAAAATTGAAGTCTGTTACTATTTTGACTTCTTAGTAGGGCTGGGCGATAAATCGAAAAATAATCGAAATTCAGAACCTATAATCAATCTAATTTTCCCAGGTAGATTTTGTTCGATTATTTTCCCTACTGTGTGTGGAGTCACGTGACTCCGCTCTGTTATGACTGATTCATACCGATTGGTATCGAGAGCACATGTGTGGTCCAGCGGAGTCTTTGCGCGGTCACATACCCACGCACCTCTCAAAAAATGTAACTACACGTAGCGAAGACGCGTAGCGCAAGCTCTGTGATTGGTCGGTTTGATAGCGTTGACGCGTGTGGCCAGGGCAAACAGCCGTAGGACAGCAGAGAGCTGGTTGGAGCAAGTGTTTACAAGTGTGGAGTCCAATGGAGAAGCTGTTTTGTGCTTATCTTATGATAAAAGTTGTTGCATGTCCGCCTGTTCCCACCTCTGAATGAGCGAGTTTTAGCTTCTTGTACATTAAGGTAGCATTCAGAAAAAGCCAAACACCTGTGAAGAAACTCGACACAGAGGAACATAACCCGCTGCCAGTTAGCATTTCAGAAGTGTTATTGCAGAGCAAAACAAACAGCACTCTGAAGTATATCAATGCACAGCTACGCGCAAGGCAAGCGTCATGGCTCACGCCGATTACTAGATGCAGATGTATAAATCAGCCTTTAAAGGTGCAGTATGCAAGTTTGACACCCAGTGGTTGAACTAGGTATTGCACTCCTGGATCATAATAAACGCACGCGCGGGATGCCAGATTGAGTACAGGAGCGAGTGATTTACACTGTGTTTTAAATAAAAGCAACGACACGCGATAGAGGGAATATTTTCCATATTAAAAGGAGTTTTTGTCCTAACTAACACCTCAAATTGATACATTAGAACCAGCTTTTATATCTCACAGCTGAACAACAGAAACCTATGACAGTGATCACCTCAGGTAAACCTTGTGTGCTCTATTCAGTGCTAAATGCTAACAATGCAAGTTTGAATGTTGATTGTTTTACATGTCATTTATTGGCATATACTGAAAGCAGAAAGTAAAATACAATAAACTGTTTGAAATTGAACTTTATAACTAAACACATATGAGTGATTCAGCATCTACATTTAATGATGTTAAAGAGGGTTAACAAGTATTAAATAGATTAGAAACCTTACCGTTTCGTGAGTGCATATTCTATGCTTCTGAATGGTTGTATTTAAATTTCTGTCATGTTTCGTCTGGTGCAAACAGCCAAATTGCTCATCACTGCGTACAGTGTAACAATGTAACCTGCTCACGTTCTGAATATTTAAGTCATTTGCTAATTAATAACCTCATGTGGAACTGAATCTGTCTCATTTCGACATCTGATACTGCATTTCGCTCACAGACGCATGTTTTCAGAGTCTTTCTGAATGAATGAATGAAATACGCTGTTTTATAAACATAATTGGCTAAACTGGCATTGTGCAGATTAAATTTACCTAAACAAAGACAGCGTTCAGGCACGAAAAAGCTGAATATCTGACTTCAGCATTGTTTTTCTGTTAAAAAAGTATGTTCATTTGGGATGTTTCTTAAAAATCTGCACTCATATTATGGTATTTTTATGCTTTAGAAGAGTCAATACAGCACCTTTAAAGTCTGAGGCTGATTTATTCTTCTGCGGCCATATTGCATCACATAATCTCTGTTCAAGTAAGATGATGGACCCATTCTTGAACCTTACTTTGCACTAAATTGACGATGCGATTATAAACTGCACCAGTAGATGCCTTGAGATGGCATATTTTCCATTACATTTAAATTACTATACACATTAAAATATTAGTTTACAGAAGATGCAAGAAATGCAGTTTAAAATATTATTTACAGGATATACAAGAGTTATTTTATTTAGAAGAGACACTGCTTATTTTCTACTTTTAATATGAAAAGCACTGAAAATAAAAAATTTTGTATCCAAGTTACTTATTTTCTCTTTTTGTAAGAAAAAGTGACTGTTTGCTTTAGGCAATGTGTGTTTGAATTTCAGTTGTTTAACATTGATGTTCAATAAATAATCACAGATGTGTTTCCTTCAGTTATTTTAAAATCAAGTAATGTACCCTTCATTCAGAAATCTCTGACTTGTAATATGTGAGCATACTGTATTTACTGTACAAAACTTGTCAGTGAAGTATGAAGGCAAAATATTTATATTTATAAAAATAAAATAATCGTTCATTAATTGTAATCGAGTTAAAATGTTCAATTAATCGAGTTTTAAATTTTAGGCCAACCTAAATTTAAGATCTTTTCCTGCTTTGTTGCTTCAATTTCTTTCAACAGAAGCTGGTAATTGTCTTAGGAAAAGCTTCTCGGTGTAAACGTAATTTTTATTTAATTTAATTTAATTGAGAGCACATTCTGTCTTTTCGTTTAACCAGGTACCTCATTTACTGGAACTGAAGAAGTCGCCCAGTGTTCTGTTTGCTGGCATCGATAGACCGGATGACGTGGTGAACTGCACTCACCAAGAGCTTTTTGCTAAAGGAGGCTTTATAATGTGTGATGAACTGGCTCTTAACGCACTCACTCTAGGTACTGATCACGTGTCTACACAATTTATGCATGTTGTTTTATTGAAATAGAACTTCATGACATCATGACTTTTTTATTGGAAATTGTTTTTTGCCTATTTTATATGAAGATGACATGAAGAAACTTGTGGGCATCCTGGAGGAGTTAGACAAGCAAGGCAAATGGAAATGGTTTCTGCACTATAGAGACAGTCGCAGGCTTCGAGAAAGCGCAAGGTAAGAGTGTAACTGTGACTGAAACAAAACTAGCTTCATTTTATACCTTTCAAGCTTTGTGGAATTCAGAAAAGTTCAATATGAGCAACACCTGTAGGCTTAGATTAGCATTCAACCAGTAAATGGTGTTAATTCAACTACCTAGCAATGGCCAAGCAACCATTTCGACCATTCAAGCAATCTTAAAATATACTTAACCAGTCATATCTTTGAACAAGAATGGCATAGTTAAATAAGGGTGGGCTTGTTCGCAACATATTATTGCTAAAACATGCTATTGGCATGTTTAGTCATTCTATGCTAGCAATCTCTTAATTTATGCTAAAACATGTTAGCAACATGTTAATTAATGCTAGAAACGTACAAATCCTTGTTAGAAACATGAAAGTGGCAAGTTAATTCAAGCTAGTTACAAGAATTTATGCTAGTAACATGTTAATTAACACTAATATAATACTAGCAAAATGCTTATGCTATATGTAACAAAATGGTACATGTTAACTGATGCTAATATCATATATTTTACAAGCATATTAACATCATTATAAGTCATGTTAGCTAGCATTCATGCAGTTTTGTCAAGCCAACATGAAATGTTGTCAACAAACTTTACTCCTCGAGTTATTCCTTCAAGTTATTCTCACATTGGAGATTAATACCTGAAAACTCCTGCATATAGTCTCTAAAGAATAATATTTGTTAGTAATTGCGTATTTAGTTTTTGGCACAGAAAATGTCTCACTCCACTCACATTTGAAATGTTAGTCTGACAATCTTACGCAATCATACTCTCCCTGACAGGTCCAGTCCTGAGGCAAACAAGAAGCAACAGTTTATCAATTTTTGTCAGAAAGCTGGCGTAATCGAGGTCTTGCCCTATCATGACTGTGATGTAATATCACGAGAACGACCGGACTACTACTGCTGTCTGACTCGTCTCCAAATTCAAAACGCCTCTGTACGGTTTCCTGTGTTCATTACAGGTGAGAGTTTCAACTTTAACTTCTGTTTTTACAAGGTTTCCGCTGGGTCTTAAAAAGTCTTAAAAGTCTAACATTTAAAAATCGAAAATTGAGGCCTTAAAAAGTCTTAAATTTGCTGTTCTAGGTCTTAAATATTTTTGCACAGGTCTTAATTTTCCGATGTCCGTGTAACGCTACGTCTAATGCTCATTTAATTTCTTTTTGTTGCTGTTGCTTGGTTTTCGTGGAGTTGTAGTTCTTTGTTTCATTAGTATTACAACTACACATGAGACCAACATGCAGTGCGCGCGGTTAATGTGACGTCATCGCTGTGTTTGCGCGACATGATTTCGGCTGGCGGGGCTCACGTAATGTTTTGAGACTCGAGTGAACACTGAACAGTTCGCGCGATGCTGCATTTGATTTGAGTTGAATATGAAACACTTTGAAGAGATGTTGTCTGAAACAGGTACGACTGTACACACATCTTCTTTATGATTAAGACGTGTCCATGCGTGATCATAGAGATAACCAAATGACCAATAATTCTTGGCTAGAAATTGCAACAGCAGTGGGAAAGGAGGAAAGTTTTTGTAAAAGTTTGGAAAACCTGAGGGAAAGTTCGTTAAAACAAAAAAGAAGCCATGGCAAAAGTGGAGACCCAGGTTGTTTTAATATTACAGAATGTTTTTCCACCATTCATAGGTTTTGTACTGATGTATAGGTTACAATTTTGAATTTAAAACAATTTACAAGTTGCAAACTAAAATTAAGTAACAAATTATGTCTTTGATACAGTTGAAGTCATAATTATTAGCCCCCCTTTGAAATTTTCTTTCTTTTTTTAAATATTTCCCAAATTATGTTTAACAGAGCAAGGAAAGTTTCACAGTATGTCTGATAATATTTTTTTTCTTTTGGAGTGAGTCTTATTTGTTTTATTTTGGCTAGAATAAAAGCAGTTTATAAATTTTTAAAAAACATTTTAGGGTCAATATTATTAGCCCCTTTAAGCTATATATTCTTTGATAGTCTACAGAACAAACCATCATTATACAATAACTTGCCTAATTACCCTAACCTGCCTAGTTAACCTAATTAACCTAGTTAAGCCTTTAAATGTCACTTTAAGCTGTATAGAAGTGTCTTGAAAAATATCTAGTAAAATATTCTTTACTGTCATCATGGCAAAGATAAAAACAAATCAGTTAGAAATGAGGTAATTTAACTATTATGTTTAGTAATGTGTTAAAAAGGTCTTCTCTCCTTTAATCAGAAATTGGGGAAAAGGGTGGGCTAATAAATCTGACTAACTGGAAAGGAATATATGAACCTATCAGTTTACAATATATTGATGCCCAATTTCTAGGCTTTATTGGTGATAATGGTCACAAATGTTGGATCATTATTGCCTTTTTAGCTTATAAATAGAGGACAGAAACTAGCCAGACAGTAATGTGTGAATTGTTGAGTGGGCAAAATAAAAACAAATAAAAAAAGTCAGTATTTTAGTAAGTGCACTTTTTTTTTGTTTTTATTCTCGCCATGATAAAATATAATTGTAGAGCAAGTCAAGTTTTGTTGCCATTAATATTTAACTTTAGTAGGTAGAACTGTCCGAGATATGAACAAAAGCAAGTGATGCATCATTTAGATTTAAAAAATTTTAGATATAAAAAATCTTGAATGGTTATAAACATCTTTATAATAAATTATAAAAATAATAAAAAACAATTATCTTGAATGATATCAATGATAAGACCTAGTTCCTAAAACTTTCTACTTCTCTGTTTCTTTTGACCGGCCCCTGTTATTTAAAAGAATATCTCAATGGCGAACGCGTTAAGTATAAAAGCCTCGTCCATTTTGTGAGGTGCGCGATGTGGCGCCAGACGAAAGTATAAATCAGACTTAAGATGTTTGTTTGTTTTTTCTGTAGTTCAATTGTGCATTTAACCTGTCTTTAGTACTGTTCAATTTGAATACATTTATTTTACCACTAATTTTGTGATTTTGCATTTTCTTTTTATGTGTATGCGTGTTTTTGATGTTGTGATATAGGTCTTAAATTTAATACTTAATGGTCTTAAAAAGGTCTTAAATTTGACATTATGATATCTGCAGAAACCCTGTTTTAGCTTAAAGGTCTGCATGGCTTTCAGTTCAGCTGTTTTCAATTATTATAATTTCATAGCATTTGGTTTAATTCAGTCATTCACAAGTCGTTTCTAAAATATTTTCACCTAAACAAACCTAGCATAATTATAAAGCAAGCTTTGATTTGAACTGCACTTATAAAAATGTAACTGGTTTTGTCCTTTCCACTGTAGATGCAGCTGGAACAAACTAGTGAAAACTTGTTGAGTTATTAAGTTTTATGTTAGTTCTTGGTTCCGGGTTCCTTTCTAGATTTGGCACTGATAACATTATCAGACAAACTGATCTTTAGCTGCACTCAGGGGCTTAACCTGAAGGTTATGAAAGTGACATTTTACAGTAAAGCAGCAGACGACCTTCAAATAATTTCTTATAAAACAAACCGGTGATTAAAGCAATAAATCACTGCATGCCCTTTATCATAATCAAAATTCAGAAGTCATTCTGGTCGGTGTTGTGTGTTAGTAAAGTTACTATAATTAAATTACATATCTGGCAACAAAGTAAGGCAATACTTTTCATTTTTAAGTAAATTTAATTACAGTTTACTTGCCTTAAAATATAAATCGGTTCAGTGAAGCACTGCAATTGTATTTCTTATACATTATTTTGCAGATTAATTATATTTTCAACTAAAATTAATAATAAAAAAAACATTTATCAGGATGATTGCGCATGCTCAGGAAACAAAGAATTGATTAAGAGCTTATTCACGACAATATATGATAAATTTAGAGAAGCAGAGTATTAGTATGTGTGTATTATTATATTTTATTCATGTATTTTGCATAATAATTATTTTTTTTCAACTGAAGCTTATATTTGTCTGACGGTTATGGTGTATATATAGAAACATTTTGTTTTGATGCATATAATGTTTTACCTTTTTTAAGTATTAAATTAGTAATAATTTTTTTGCAAAGCTAAAATGCCCGTTTGACTCAAATTTATAGAATTATTTTCTGTTGTCTATATAAATTGAGAACTATAGGAAGTTTATATTGAGTATCAGTTAAGTTACTTTTCAGACATAGAAATGAGAAAAGTCATGTAAAAACAATGTTAATTATGTAATTAGTAATTGATTACTTTTTTGAAATAACCCAAAACTGATTCTATTAATACTGTAAAATTCCTATACATCCGTTATCCCATCATATTAAATATGACTCCTCTTGAGGATGTATACTCTTATACTACCTGACAAAAGTCTTGTCGTCAATCCCAGTTGTAAGAGCAACAAATACTAACTTGACTTCTAGTTGATCATTTGGAAAAGTGGCAGAAGGTAGGTTTTTCCGATGATTCATCTGTTGAACTGCATCCCAATCATTACAAATACTGCAGAAGACCCATTAGAGCTTGCATGGACCCAAGATTCTCACAGAAATCAGTCAAGTTTGTTGAACAAAAAATCATGGTTTGGGGTTACATTCAGTATGGGGCTTGAGAAATCTGCAGAGTGGAAGGCAACATCAACAGTCTGAGGTATTAAGACATTTGTGCTGCCCATTACATTGCAAACCACAGGAGAGGGGGCAAATTGTTCAGCAAGATAGCGCTCCTTCTCATACTTCAGCCTCCACATCAAAGTTCCTGAAAGCAAAGAAGGTCAAGGTGCTCCAGGATTGGCAAGCCCAGTCACCAAACATGAACATTATTGAGGATGTCTAAGGTAAGATGGAGGTATTGAAGATGAGTCCAAAGAATCTTGATGAACTCTGGGAGTCCTGCAAAGGTGCTTTCTCTGCCATTCCAGATGACTTTTATTTGAGTCATTGCAATGATGTATGGATGCAGTCCTCCTAGCTCATGGGAGTCATACACAATATTAATTCTTTTTCCACTGCACCGTGACTTTATATTCTATACTGTACATTATTTCTGTTCAAGACTTTTGTCTAAGCAAAGTCAGACCTCACTGTCCAAATAAATAATTAAAAATCAAGGCATGATCATATTTTATTTTGGTAAAATAAGCATAATATAACTGTCTTTTCCTTTCATATTAGCCACTTCTGATACCAAATGATCAACTAGAAGTCAAGCTATTTGTTGTTCCAAAACTTGGATAGGCGACAAGACTTTTGTCAGGTAGTGTGTATATTTATATTAATTTACTTGTACAAAGTAAAGATGTAAAAATATTTGAAGTTACATTACATTGCATCAAGTATGAATCTTCAGTGCTGTTATATATAGACTGGATCATTCCAACTAGTGATATACAGAGTAACTAGTTTCGTTATTGTTACATTTTGTAACCAACTAATCTAGCTAATCTCCCAAATGATCAAAATCATCTGATCCATTTAAAATAGCCTTACAAAATCTATGACTCTAACATGCTGCTGAAAGATAGTTTATGAAATTAATCATTAAACTTCAGACATTATTTAAAGTCAGCCAGTGCTGAAAAGAAGGTTTCATTTATAATATTTTACCTTAAAAGTTGACATCGCGAACTGAAGAGCGTGAGGGGGAGGGGGGGGGGTCGCAAACTGAAGAGCGGGGGTGTGGCTGAGGACTGCGATCGCGGAATGAAGAGTGGGGGGAGGGTGGTTTTGCAAGGGCACTTTATGTCCCAGACGCAAAAGGGCATGTACACTGCACAGGTTGAGCCCTATGTGTGCACGTGCCTGACTCAAAGTATAAGTAAAAAGTAGCTCTTTCAAAAGTACTCAAGAGTAGTGAGAAGTGAGTATTACACTGTAAAAAGCTGATGGATTTACATCTAATTTGTGGATGTGTGTAAACGTAACATTCTGTAGTGCGTTTAGTCATTGCCCAGCTAATACACAATGTCATAAGATAATAATATTAGGTTAGATTTAGGTTGTGATGTGAGATGACCAAAATTCAATGTCTAGCCATTGTCTAAGGACAATGTTATTTTGATGCCCTGCCCAATAACAATATCAAATGACGTTGATTTTAGGTTGTGTTGGAAAGTGAGTAAAATCCAATGTCAAGCCAACATCTGATTTACTAATGGCAGCGAGCGTTTTGCGCACTACTTATGCACCCTGCTCACCTCACATATTAACCGTGCGCTCGCAGCTGAAAAAAATGTCAACTCTGAGCGGAAAAGGAGCGTCAGTCACGTCTTTTTCATTTTCCAATCAAATGAAAGCAGAGGTGGGGTTTCCGTTGAGGTGCCTGCAGTTTTTGTGTTGTCAAGACAACAGCGGAGACTTTTAATGATGCAGGAGAGACTTGTGGTTGCTGTTTTGATTTATCAGGTGCTGTATGACTCACAAACTTGAAGATCCCAATATTATTAAATATTAAAATTAAATTAATATAAACAGCAACACTCACAAACAATACACAGCTGATTTAGTTGTTGCCTAGCAACATAAAAAGCTTTTTTTTTTTTTCTTGTCAACAAAAAGGCAGTGTGGTGCGGCGTGCATTTTTAGAAAGTAAATATGCGTTTGGTGTGATCGGTCACTTAGACGTTGATATTTAGTTGCTTTTAGGTTGGATATTGGCGTTGTTGGCCTGAAGCTGGGTTCTGATGTCAACCCGATTTTCATTTCCAAACAAAATGCAACGTCCCCACGACGTTGGGGCAAATAGCTTAGAATCACCAAGAGGCGACACTCAATAGAAAGTTTCATTGCAACAGCAGTGCCCAGCAACAGCCCCGTGATTCTGCCGTTTTGGTGTGAAAGCGATCGGCCGTCCATTGGATCTTACTGCTGTCGCGAATGGCAAGCAGCTGCTTTGTTTTTTATTTATTTATTTATTTAAAAAGTGCATTAAAAAAACTGAGATACAATCTGAAAGACAACATTACAACACTTACAATCAAAGACTGATGATCATCAGCACTTTTAATAATTTATTTTACAGACCTTATATTTTATATATATATATATATATATATATATATATATATATATATATATTAATCATACTTGTTTTCTTGAAACTGTCACTTTTAAGTGAAATGACTTTAAATTACTTTAATTTAATAGTTTATGCTCTAGCATACAAATTAATACTGACATGTTAAATTAACATGACTTTTAAAATGAAATGTTGATAACAGACTGACAGTGCATTTTGTTGTAGTATTATGTTAAAATAGTTTTTTTCCAGTGTTGTCTGTTAAAAAAGACCAATAAAGCTTTTATGTAAAATATGTCAATATATTATATTATTATAAATATGTCTCCTGAACTGAATCCAATTGAAAACAAATTGGGAATTCTGAAGAGACATTAAGTTGAGCATCTCTTTGAGCAACTCTAAAAGGAGTCATTTTTGAAGAATAAAAAAGATAGATGTTGCAAAATGTAGCCAACTTGTTCATTCCATGCATAAAAGTATTGCTGCTGTCATTAAAAATCATGGAGGCCATACCCATTTATGCTGAG
>CAIGQZ010033059.1:7858216-7890337 GCA_903798205.1 Danio tinwini | reverse complement strand
TATATGATGTGATTTACCTTCTATGTGTGATTTGATTGTACTCGCAGGACTGGTTTTCTAATCCCCATAGACAAGAAAAAATAAAATAGTGACTGCAGATTGAAGAAAAGTAATAGAGTAAAGATACTGCACTAAAAATGTACTCAAGAGAAAGTAAAAGTACTCATTTTAAAAACTGCTTCGTAAATTACAAGTAATAATCTGCACCTTTTGTAAAACATCTTTGAAACAATAATTATTCTAAAAAGTGTTATACAAATAAACTTAAATTGAATTGAATAACTTTTATTCTCTGTTCTTTTGCATTGCAGAAACACCAACTGAAGCTTTTGGTACAAATGGGATTTTAAGCATGAACATTTACACATTCTCACGCATTCTTTCAAATGATACCTGTTCTGTGTCATAAATTGTGTTTTTTTTTTTTTTCTTATCAAATCACATTTGATAAAACACACTTTTGTTCATAGAAATAATTTATTGTTTATCATAAATGTTTAACCATATATATTTGCCGCACATGTAATTTTTCACAATCTATAAGCTTTCCAGTGAGAGCTTTACTGTTTGTAATGAACTTAAAATGTATAAATGTAGGTCATGGAAATATTTTAGAAATTTTAACCTAACTTTGCTTTTTATAGATGAAATTGACTGAAACTCTAATAAATGACCTGATTTAGTATTCATTGTTGTTCATTATTCTGCTTTGTGAAAACATTCAGTATTGTTTTAGCTGTTGCATCTGTTGTGTTGTGTTTATTTGTAGAGTGTTTTCACATTGCATATATGCATTTCTGTACAAACTTTGTATGTTTGTTTAGCATGTAAATTGTCGGATATGACTGGAACGGCTGTATGATTTCTATACATTTGTTTCTCTAACAAAAATTGAAATGCAGAAAAAATATGCTGATTTGTTATATTTAATAATATGATTACAAGTTGTTTAATTTTTGGTCTGGTTTACACTAATTTGTAAAGGTCTATAATAGTTCCACACTGTGTTTGATATATTCTGACTTTGCTGCTGTTTAAAAAAAAGGTTAAGCATTACTGGATGGAAAAGAAATCAAAGTGAGCTACTATATACTGTCCTACAATTTATATAAGATTTATTTTTACATAAATTAGACGAGACCATTTTTTGTTGTGTTTTTTCTTTCTCAGATTCAGTGCATTGATGTTCTTAACAGCATGTAGATAATTAGGCAAATGTAACTGACCTATTTAAGTCACTATTTTGACTTGGCACACTTTTCATTCTGTAAAGAAATTCCTAGTACAGAGTAATGCTAGCTGTGCCGTTACATCAGCAAAGCAAGTACAAACCTGTCGGATTTCACAGCTACACAACTGTTTCTCCTAAAGAACCGGTTTAAGATTTCAGTTTTGCCTGTGGTGTATTTTGATTAATCTAAGGTTGTGATTTTATGTATTTTACTTTAAACCTGTTTATTCACATGCACACACACACACACACATATATAATTATTATTATTTTTTTAATACAACATTTGACTAAAGAGTCCAACAGTGCTTGACAAAAATTGATCGGCAACTTAATTGTAGCTTTGTCTCTTGTTAAAATGCAAGCAATGCATCTTTCAAAGGTCACTTTATTAGGTACACCTACTCAATTCAGTGTTTGTTAATGCAAATATCATATCAGCCAATTACATGGCAGGAACTCAGAAGATCCAAAAAAGTACCAAAAACATTGTCTGAACAGTCCATATGTGTCGGCGCAGATAGTCTAGTGCAGGAATTCTCAACCGATGGGCCGCGGGCCCACTAGTGGGCCTCATCGATCCTGCAAGTGGGCCATGAAATTAAAATTAACTCTCAATATTATACTATAATTTTTGGATTTCATTTTTAATATGACATATTAAAATGATTGAAGTAACATACTTTCTCCTGTTCTCTGATTGATTACTTCAAACTTGGCGCAAAAACAGCCTCATGATCACGTCTGCAACTAGGACATGTCAGTCTTCACTGTGTAAAGTGAAAATCTCTTTGTGTATTTTTCTGTGAACTATTTAATATATCAGCATAGTTGTCCAAAATAACACTATGTCGTGCACTATGGTGTGTTTCTGCCATAGAATGCAAAATAAACTTGCATATGAGCTTCAGATGTGCTCTGGCGGAGCTGTACACTATTCCTGTCAGCAATCTCCCAATAATATCCAGCTGCAAACTCAACTGCCATCAGATCGACGCATTTCAACAGATTTAGGGTGTTTTGCTGTATTTTACATTTGTCTGTATATTTTTGAATAGTAGATATTCAAAGCAGAAAGTCTTTTGCAATCTCCCTGTTGACCTGTAGTTCTCTTTAAATCAGTGTATGTTATTAAAAAAGATATTAAATTATTTTATTTAAATTTAACTATATATAAAACAAACTTTTAAATATATTATATATATTAAAAAAAATATATATATATATAAATGTTAATAAATAAATGCTTAAATGAGCATTTTATACAAACATTTTAGAGAAAATGTCAGACAGGTGGGCCTTCAAAAATTGATCGGTGAAAGAAGTGGGCCCCGAAGTGAAAAAGGTTGAGAACCCCTTATCTAGCGGTCTGTGCGCATGACATTTAGCCCTACTGCACTGCAGGTGTCCCGAGTTCAAGTCTCAACTTACTGACCTTTTCCAATCCAATCCTCCCTCTCTCTCCAACTTTACTTGCTGTCAAGATATACTGTTCTATCATAGTAAAAGCAAAGCAAACTTAATACAATAAAGGTTGCATGAGAATTCAAAAAGAGCAGTGGAATAATTCATTCCATTGTCTTGACAATTTTTTGGATTGTCAATTTAATGCATCATAAGAATTATTGCACTACTCTTTTTTTTTTTTTTACTTTTAAAGGCATTTGACACGGTTGATCACACACTTTTAATTAACTCTTTAACACGGATCGGTATGTCAAACCACTCAACCACTTGGTTTTGCTAATTATCTGTCTAACAGAACGCTGTCAGTCCATATGGACAGTTTGACTTTATCTTTAGAGGTGCCCAAAGGAGTGCCCTAAGGATCGGTATTAGGGCCTATATTATTTTCTATCTACATTAATAATTTGTGCGACAACCTTCCAAATGCCTTTTATTATCTGTATGCTGATGATACGGTGATTTATTGTTGCTCTCCATCACTTGTTCAGGCATAAAATCTTTACAATCTGCTTTTAATATTGTTCAGTCTCGCCTTTCAGGATCTAAAATTGCCTTTAAATGTAGATAAATCTTAATGAATGATTTTCACAAATTGTTCCACTCCTGTGCAGAACCAGCCATTAATTACCACTGCCCAAGGTGAACAAATAAATGTAGTGTCCAGCTGTAAGTATTTAGGCTTTTTACTTGATTAGAAGCTTTCCTTTAAAGCACACGTAGCAAATTTGGTTAGAAAATTGAGAGTTAAGCTTGGGTTTTACTACCGAAATGCATCCTACTTTTCTCTTAAAGCTTGTAAACATTTAGTGTCTGCAACATTTTTACTATTGATTGACTATGGTGATGTTTTATATATGAATGCTTTAACCAAATGTCTTCAGTCTTTGAACTCTGTTTATCACAGCGCTCTGAGGTTTGTTACAGGCTGTCAAAGACCAACTCATTGTGAACTGCATGCCAAAGCTGTGGCCTTCTCTGAATGTAAGAAGGTACACCCACTGGATGACTCTGGTCTACAAGGCTTTTCAGGGTCTGGTGCCTTAATTCCCAAGTTCCCTTCTTTATAAGTCAAAAAGCAGGTATGCCCTACGTTCAAGTGAATCTTATCATTTGACTGTTCCCCGGGTTCGAACTAAAACGGGGAGGCGAGCTATGCCACCCCCTCATCCTGGAATACTCTTCAGTCTAAACTACAAATATCTGAGCTCATCCCAATCAAATATTTTCCCTCTATTCTTTTTAACAAACAACAACAGTCCACTTCTCAATGTATGTGTTTTAACATATCGTTACGTGGTATAGCTGAACAACTAAACTATATATTTTTATATTATCTTAACTTTCTATTTATTATTATAATTTTTTTTCATAAGTCGTGTGTTGTGGACCTCTTGGCTAGCTCACCCTTGTATATGAGATCTTGGTCTCAATAGGTTTTTATCTGGTTAAATAAAGAAACATATAGAGGTTCAACTGTAGTCATGAAATTCCATTTGTACGTCAAAAAAGCAACTTACGCCTTTTGTGTTATCTCTTGTGTCAGGTGCGTTTACTACAACTAGTATGACAAATTTGCCATTAGATTTGGCAGTGCAACAAGCTAACATTGTATTCCCCATATTAAATGCATACCTGCCAACACTCCTGTATTTCAGACCCATCTCCCACCACCCTTTTGTTATTTCCATTTTGTTATTTTGGCCAGAAATCTCCCGTAATCTCACAGTAATTTATTTATTTTTTGGCTCACAAAAGTGTTCTTGGAGCTTCATATGAATACAGCCGAACCACAGAGATCACATGGACTGTTTGGTCCAAGTTTTTGGTTCCTTTTCTGGACTTTGAACGTCTTGGATCCTTACTGTATGGAGGTTAAGAGAGCTTGTGGATTTTATCTAAAATATGTGCACATGAAGGAAGGTTTCAGGGAATTGGAACAAGTGATTAATAACAAAATTTCTTTACATTTTTTTGGGTTAACTAACCCTTTAAGTGACTTTAAACATGGCGTGGTCTGTGCATTTCAGAAACAGATGATCTACTGGGATGTTAATGAACAAACAAAAGTTGCAGGTCTAGAAATGCCTTGTTGATGTCAGAGGAGAATGGTCAAACTGGTTCTGCAGAAGATTATTTCTGAACACACAACAATTCAAACCTTGAGGCAGATGAGCAGCAGCAGCAGAAAAAAGCACATCTCTTGTTAGATAAGAACAGCAGACTGAAGCTACAATTTGCATCGGATCACCAAGACTTCACAATAAAGGACTGGAAAACGGTCATCTGAAACTTTGCGTCAATATTTGGAGGTAAGATGACAATTTGGTCTTGTATCAATGATTCGGGCTGTTGTTCAGCTAGTGCAATCTGGTCAAAGATTTTCTTGGCTCACTTTAGCATCAGCTGAGCATTATTTCAACTCTTCAGCCTTCCTGAGTATTATTGCTGACCATGTCCATCCCATTATGACTCAACCCATCTTGCGATGCTCCTTTCAGCAAGATAATCCTCCATGTTATAAAACTCAAATCATCCCCAAAATGGTTTCCTGCACAGTGAGTTCCCTACAACCAGATTGCAATCCAGTTTGGGATGTGGGGGAGCTAAAGATCAGGCCATGAATGTTCAGCGAAAAAAAGCTGCAGGAATTGATTGATTTTTAAAATAAATAAATAAAAAAATAAGTAATGTTTGTACATCTTGCAGAATTCCTTACCTGGGCAAAATGCAGTATTTTGTAAGGTGATGCTATGAGTAGCCAATGAGATTAGTTAACTAGTAGCACAAACTAAAAAGTAAATTTTTTGAGAGTTGCCATTTTTCTGAGGTGGAGGAATGCTGTTGTATAATAAAAGAACATTTTTAAATGTATCTCGAACCTGCTAAATGTTGTTCATGGCGCGCAATCTGAGGTAACTTTGAGGTTCAATTAAATGTAATGTGTATTTATATAGCGCATTTATTGTGCATGGCCATACACCCAAAGCACTTCACAGTCTTGAGGGGGGTCTCTCCACAAGTCCACACCACCACCAGTGTGCAACATTCACTTGGATAATGCGACCGTAACCACAGAACTACAGCGCCAGTGCGCTCGCTACATACCAGCTGTAGGTGGAGTGCAGAGACAGTGATAGAGCCAATTCAGTTGATGGGATGATTGGGAGGCCATAATGGGTAAGGTCCGATGGAGGGAATTTGGCCAAGACACCCTACTCTTTATGAGAAGTGCTTTGGGATTTTTAATGACTACAGAGAGTCTGGACCTCGGTTTAATGTCTCATCAGAAAGATGGCACCCTTCACTATACTGGGGCATTGAGACTCATATACATCGCAGGTTGAGCGCCCCTGCTGGCCTCACTAACACCACTTGCGGCAGCAACCTGGCCTTCCCATGTGGTCCCCAATTCAGGTACTGACCAGGCTCAGCCCTGCTTAGCTTCAGTGAGTAACCTGTCTTGGGCTGCAGGGTGATATGGCTGTGGCCATATCATCCTGTGTCATTCAAATAAATGATGAGGTAACTTTAAAATAAACCGTTATTAGCATTGTTGGTGAAAGTAATGAATTATAATATTGAGTTACTCCCCCAAAAAAGTAACTAGTTGAGTTTTTTATGGTAAGTAATGCATTACATTACTTTTGAGTTACTTTTGCATAACTTTTCCTTACCTTTGCTGAGGCTTGATCTCTTTTAGAACTTAGTTTTTTTCATCTTTTTTTTTAAACAGAGGAGCTCTGCAAGCTCTAACAATGCACAATATAACCTACACCTTCATTTAAAAAACACATTAAAATTTATAATAGATAATGTTATCTTCTGAGAACCTCCTGACCGCAGAGATACATGCATATATATATTCAATTCAATTCATCTTTATTTGTATAGAGCTTATACAATGTAGATTGTGTCAAAGCAGCTTCACATGGAAATTTATAGTAAATTGAAACAGTGTCAGTTCAGTTTTCAGTGTTTAAGTTCAGTTCAGTTTAGCTCAGTTCAGTGTGGTTTAATAATCACTACTGAGAGTCCAAACACTGAAGAGCAATTCCATCAATGCGCAGCTCTACAGATCCCGAACCATGCAAGCCAGTGGCGACAGCGGCGAGGAAAAAACTTCACCAATTGGCGAAAGTGAAGAATTTAAAAAACATAGAGAGAAACCAGGCTCAGTTGGGCACGACCATTTCTCCTATGGCCAAACGTCTTGTGCAGAGCTGCAGTCTGGGCGCAGTAGCTGGACCTCAGCGAAGACACGTCTGTCTCTCTTATATATATATATATATATATAGAGAGAGAGAGAGAGAGAGAGAGAGAGAGAGAGAGAGAGAGAGATTAATTAAAGTTTAAAGCAACGTGTTTGTTACTTTTGTACTCGACTTACCCAATAAGCGAGGTAAGCAGCTGCTTAGGGCCTCTGAGAAATAGGCCCAATGCCAATGCCAAGAAGCCTGTATTAATTATCCAATAGCTCTTTTATAATTGTTCTATCATATGTTGTAAAATCTGTCTAAAACCATTAAGATTTTTTAACGTTACTACTTCTTTTCTAAAGCCGGGGTGCCATAAATAGTAGAACGTTCCTTCCCTTACTGCACATGCAAATATTAAAATCTAATCACAAGTATGGCTAATTAACTGTATTGGTTTGTGAGCTTGTTTTTTATTTGTGAATTTACTGTATTTAATTTTACATTAAGAAAGTTCCACTTAAAATATATTTTTAACATGCAGTTTATTAACAAAGTCTGAGTCTATAAAGAAAAAAAAAACTATAGAGAAAGAGTGTTTTGAGTTTCAATGCTAGGGCCCCCAAATCACTAAGTGCAGCCGTTTGTACTTTTTGTCTTATTACGTAAAATCACTGGCCATTGAGACAATCCACTTTTCTATTTCTTCGATGTGTTCAAAATAATACAAGCATTCTCTCATTGAGTGCGTGATTCGGTGTCTACGTAAATTTTATTTTAGAAATGTATTTTTAAAAGTGAATTAATTAAAATAAAAGGATAAAATAAAACTCACATATTATTAGCCTACTTAATTGTTTAAATGTGTTACTTTACTCGTTACTTGTTTCCCTAAAAAAGGTTATTAGTTATCAAAAATGGGCCAAAACATTTTATAATAATTATGTTTTTTGGATTTTCACAATAATACAGACATAAAAAATACTTCTTCAAAAGACAGGCAAAAAAAAACATCAACACAAAACTATGAAGAGAAAAAAGGGAAAAAGAAAAGAAAAGAATGCTCAGATTATGTATAAAACAAGACTACCCCAAATAAAACTAGCAAATTTTCCAGATAATAACACAGTTACAATATTACTTTTAACATGATAGGGCAAAGACTATAGGTTCCAAATAATCCAAATATTCTGTTTTTTGTGTAAAACATGAGTAGATTGTTCCAGGGGTATTAACTCAAAAATGATCTTCTGCCAACCTTTAAGTGATGAAGATTTATCACTAATCCAATTAAGTAAAATATTTTTTCTGGCGGCAAAGGTTAATATATTACACAATGTCTTATTAGCTGATGAAGAATGCGTTCATTAGGTATACCAAAAATGTATTAAAAATCTGCATCTTTTCTATTTCCCCCAGCACCTAAGACCAAAACCTTTGCAGTCGACCACACAATGTGTTAAAGTACCTACATCAGTTTTACATTTTAAACACATAGGTGAATTAGAAGGGTTAAAATGAGGTTAGGAGAGATACAGAGTCTACATTGTATTTCTCTTATATGTGTACAAACCGATATTTTCTTAGCATTAGCCTAGAATATCATCCCATGTTTCCTCATCAATATCAGTATACAACTTTCTGTATATCAGAAGATGAGATTGAACATACAGAGTGTGAATTACTGGGGGGTTGGGGGTAATCCCCCACCCCCCTCCCTAATTAACGGTTGATCCCCCTGAAGGACATCAAAACAAGATGTATAGAGGGATCTTCCCTTTAATAGTTAAGAAATAGTTTGCTCTGATCTTCATCTTAAGTAATATTGATAATTAAAATAATAGATAACTTCAATAAACATATGACCACCCCTATAATGGTTCATAGCATTGTGAATGCATGTTTGCGCCAAAAATATTAGCCTAATTCATCGGTTTGAAACCGGCAAATCTATACAGGCATTGTAAGTGTTCACTAAACATATTTCTTTAAAAAAAGGCGTTTGTAGGTGTCTGTAAAACTAGATGCATAGTATTTTATTATTGGCTCGCATATGGAAGTTAAACAGTAAAATAAAAAAATACGTGCAGTCTTGTCATTATTTAATATCATAAATGTCATTGAGAGAACCACTCAATATCCATCAAAACACTGAAATCATAATAACAAGTTTGATTAATAAATTAGATGTAACTGAAGTAAATATAAATTTGGTTTACTGAGGCATATTAACGTTACTGAACATAACTTGACCCCCTCAAACGGCAATGTACCCATAAAATCGACCCGCATACATTTTTCCTGGTGCCAAAACAATTAAACAAATGCACCAGACATACATTTTTGTGATACTAAACTTTTAAAACATTTTAAATTACCGATACAAACTCTCTCCATAAAGGCGCTGCAGAGGAACTGTTGCTATGATAACCAGGTCAGATGATCCGCTCTCTGACTCAACTGTAATCTAATTTAATGACTTCTGTAACGCTTTCATATTAAGGATATTAATAGTAAAACGTACTACTTATAAAAACAGTAGGCTAACTTATTTCACCCGCTCTGACAAACAGTCGCCCATTGCGTCGTGTGTGACACGGCATCTTCTGGGTTCCGCTTTCCGCGTGTAAAAAAAAAATAAAGATACACTACCGGATGCGTTTAGTTTTGGTTTTAACTCAACTTGCTGTTAACCCGGAAAAAGGCAGCGCTCGGGACACAGAGCTCGGCTTTCCGCGCGGAGCTTTCATCCGTTTTGGCAGATAAATGAGCGCGCATTGACTGTCTACAGTATATTGTTATGAGAGCGCGCTGAACGACACGCACACGGCGGACCGCGGGTGAGTCACGAGCCTTCAGGATTTTGGAAGTGAAGTAAGTTGATATTAGGTGTGGCAGTTTATGCGCAATACCGACTTCCTCTCCACACGCTCGCTCACAGTACTCCTAATACAGTTTTTCATAGGAGTTGGTGAAAACCTGGTCCAGGTGAACCGCACCTGGATCCACCTGTCATCAACTCCGTGAAAAACTGCTTTTATTGCATCATCAGTGTTGTGTTTACAGGATTTTCACGCCCTTGAGTGTTTGTAGTCATTTATTTTTTTGTAAACTAAGCTCAGCTTTATCGTTTTGATCTGCTAAAGTTACTGTCCACATGTAATCTACATAAAATGAATGGTAAATTTAGTATTTTCGTGTAAAACTGAAAATTAATCGCTATAAATGTGCGTATTGAGATATTAAAGACAAAACTAACTAGCCAGATGGGATCGAATGAATGATGACGTGATAGATACAGATATAATATTTGACTTTTATTATGTACACACACTATAAAACAAATGTTAGTTGACTTTACTTTTAAACCGATTAATTGACTTTAATTAAAATAAGTGACTAAACAATTGCATTTAAGTAAATTAACAATGGCCATAATTATAAATAATAAGTTAAACCAACTTAACAGTTTCAAGTTACAATGGGTTTACTCACTTATTTAAGTAAAGTCAACTTGTCTCTTTTGAATGATCACTTTTTACAGTGTATGTACAATTTAGTGTGCATTTCCACATGAAAACTACTCTAGTAATTTATAGAAAATACTGTAGTTTTTGAACTATGTTACAGTAAAGTGTATTACACTGTATATATTGTATTATTCACAGCTCTTTGTAATTGATTATCTCTTTGCTTATGAATGCTATGACACACTGTAGTATATTAACTATCATTAAATGCTAAACTAATAAATACTATAGTTTTCACTATTGAAAATTGTGGTGTACTGCAGTGTTATAGTTGTAGAACACGTATTAAGTAGTTTGTTTATATTACGGTAGTTGTTGTGTTATCAACGCAACTATAGAATTTTAAATTCAGATTAATTTAAGTACTTTACTATATGGTTCAGGAACACTATTGTATTTACTGTTAGTTACTATTAGGGCTGCACAATATATAATTTTAGCATTGATTTTGCAGTGTGAGCATTCGCAATAGTCACATTGCAAGTAGGGATGGGTATCGTTAAGGTTTTACAACGGTATTACTACTTTTTTTTTCGATACCACTTATCGGTTTGGTACTTTAACGGTTCTCTTATCAGTACTTTTTAAAAGTTTTTTCATAAATAAAAAAAAATTGAACAGAATTATTAACACTTTGTTTTATTGATTTGTTTTTAATGTAAAATAAAACGAAAATAATAATTGTAAAACTAATAAATATTTTTTTCCTGTAAAAGAATGTACAATGGTTTGAAGGAAAATTACTTTTAACCATTATTCTGGAGAAAAATCAACATGTTTGACTTTACTGGCAGAAGTCGGGACCTTTCTTGGTTTATTGTGCTGCCTGCAGTTGAAAATACCCTCTTTGAGTTGCAAAACACAGTTAAATGAGATAATGTTTAAGTGCAATTTGAACAGATGACTTGAATAGATTGTATTCAATTCAATTCATCTTTATTTATATGGTGCTTTTACAATGTAGATTGTGTCAAAGCAGCTTCACATAGAAGATTATAGTAAATTGAAACAGTGTTAGTCCAGTTTTCAGAGTTTAAGTTCAGTTCAAGTGTGGTTTAATATTCACTGCTGAGATTCCAAACACTGAAGAGCAAATCCAAATCCATCGTTGCTCAGCTCTACAAGTCCCGAACCATGCAAGCCAGTGGCGACAGCAGCAAGGAAAAAAATTCACCAATTGGCAAAAGTGAAGGATAAAAAACCTCGAAAGAAACCAGGCTCAGTTGTGCATGACCATTTTTCCTATTGCCAAACGTCTTGTGCAGAGCTGCAGTCTAGGCATTGGAGGCTGGAGAACGCTGGACGTCAACGAATATTCGGCTGTCCCTGGAGTCTCACAGGAACCAGTTTCATGCTCTCCACTCCTCCATGGCCACCACAGCAGCTGCTCAGGATACGGCCTGGTCCAGGATTATAGAAACCTTGTAATCATCTCTTCACAGGTCTTGGATCGTATCACTGCATAATGTCTGGGGGCCTTGGGATGAGTATCCCCAGGTGGAAATAGAGAATAAAGAGAATAATTAACGTAACTGCTATTCATGGTGTATATAAACAAGACGCAAAAACCTGCGTGGGACACACTCATGCATCATAATTACATCGTAAAGAATTCATAATTTAAGATTAAAGCTGGTAAGTTTATTAATGACTAAGGGTGCTTTCACACTAGTGAATCGATTCATTTGTTCTGAAACAGGGATTAAAATTGTTTCGTTGTTGCCCTTTGTTCTTGGTGCGGTTCGCTTTCACACGGCAAAGTTTCTAAACAGACCAAAATAGCTAAAACAAGTCACGTGTGAGTAAACTGTCCTCACATTGGTCAGAGTTTCACGGTTTATTTTGAAGAGTCCCGCTCAGCTGTCGGGGGTGGTTTGGTGGTGTTTGACAGGGTGCGCGCGACATGTCTGAAGAGCGAGGAGGGATGCGGTGGGGAGGTGTGATGAGAAGGGTGCACGACGTATTTTGAGGACCGGTAGGGAGATGCGCGATTTCCTGGAGATTATCACTCGTTTGCGGGCATCCGGGAGTCTCTGTGCAATTCCATGTCTGGAATGACCTCCCGCCCTACTTATAATTCTCTCTTCATATAGCCCTATGCCTATTACATATTCATAAAACACTGTGATATAGCCGGGCTCGGATCGTATCGCTTTCTCACTACAATCAATCCGCTCCAGAGTTCGTTTCAATCGAGCCGAAACCATCTCATTCAGGCGGTCTCGGAGCGATTGCTTTGGCGCTGATCCGAGCACGATTGCCCTGTTCACATATGCCAAACGAACCGCACTAACTGGGCAAACGCGCCAGGCTCCGGAACAAAAGTCTAGGTGTGAAAGCACCCTGAGAGAAAACGAGTTCACACTCCATTATGACAATGACTAAATGAGAGCACTTCCGTCTCGATCGCTATTTTGTGAAATAGGCCTATTTGCAGGGCCGGATTAACCAATAGGCATTATGGGCACAGGGGCCTGTGCGCACTTGGGGCCCCTGCGAGGAGGGTCAAATGCTGATTTTGGTGTGATTACTTTAGTGTGATTACCAAATAGCGCACCTCGTTGGAAAAAACTAGTTGAGTGAATCACGCACATCACCATTTAAGTGACAGAGACAACATAAGTAATGAGCACAGTAGGTATCAGCGTGAGTGGCGTAGCTCGTAAAGCGAATGACAACATGTTTTGACGCAATCAATTATGAACTTGGTTCGAATCCACTGTCTGATGAACAGGTTCTTCTTCTTTTTTTTCCCCACTACATATCAGATTTTGAAATCCTTAATCCGGGCCTGCCTATTTGGGATTGATTGCTGTAGGGAAGAGCATAAAATATAGTATATAATTTTAAAAATGACAAGCAAAATTTAATACAAAAGAGATAAGATTCAATTAAACAATGATTTATGATTTTCTGGGGAGTCAAACAGTATTCATAAACAGAAATTAAATAATCACTGTATAATAATAACAACAACACAACAATGTATCATTTTCATTGAGTAAATAATTATATTATGTACACTTTAGGCTACAATTGTTTATTTTATTGTGTCCAAATGGCTTAAATTTTCGCAGGCTTTAAAAACACATGCGAATAATAAAGGTTCAAATTTAAAATGACTCCACTATGTTGTTAACTGTAATGTCTGGTCAACTATAATCCCGACTACATTGCAGATCCCTGCGATGTGAGTATTGTGAACTCGCACATTGCGATATCTATGCTGAAACGATATATTGTGCAGCCCTACTTTTTCTGTATTTTTCAACAAAGTAAAAGAAAGTTTTATTTAAAAAACTAAAGCAACACAAGGACTTGTGCGTGACATTCAGTGTTTTGCAGATCTGGGACAGGACATGCCTTATCTGGATAGACAAAATCGGACCTGTGGATTTCTGGATATTGAGGAAAATGAGAACAGTGACAGGTTTTCCCGGCGTTATTTTATCTTGGACACAGATAAGAATTTTCTCCTCTGGTACATGGACAATCCTCAGGTTTGTGTGCAAATGTACTTGCAGCAGAGAATTACAAAGGATTTTCTTGTTTACCTTCACTCTAAACCATCCCATTTGCATCCTAAAAATATTTGCATACCTTTTTTTGGCCTATTTCCTTAAAAAACAGAACCTACCTGTTGGAACGGAGCATGTTGGAAGTTTACGACTCAGTTACATTTCAAAGGTATGGTGCTGACGTGTAACAATAAATATATACTGCATTTTTATTACTTATTTTTGTTGATTCATATGTCCACTTGACTAAAGGTTAATGAAGCATCAGTGAAGCAGAAACCAAAGGCTGAGTTCTGCTTTGGTAAGTGCTTAAATTTGAGTACCTTTTTTTGTTTTCTTGTTTTTTTTTACAGTATTAATTACCAGCCATTTTCTTATTTCAGTAATACATGCGTTATCCAGACGGTACTTTCTGCAGGCGAACGATGCTTTGGACTTGAAGGAATGGGTCATTGCTGTAAATAATGCCACAAAAATTACGGTATGTTAACTTTTTGTTAACATTGTTGTCATTTTTGGGGTCGTTCTTCATCATGTCTACTTATAAAAGTGACAAACCTGGACATTCTCCTCAAAAAAAACAATCTTACTTAGTTTGAGCTGAAATGTCTGATAAAAATGCAGGCCAGTTGCCAGCCTATTGAAAAGGGTGGTTCTTTTTTCTCAAAAAGCTTTTGCAATTGTTCACCTAGTTTTAAATTATGAGGTTCAAATACAGCATTTTAGTGACATTTTAAACACTAGATTTTGCCTGTCGCATGGTGATTATAATAAACACACTTAATAAACACAATAATAAACACACTTTTTTGTGCAACAAAAGTATTCCATACATTTTTGTCAAAGTGCTTACCATTCTATTTTACCACCAGTGTTGGGCAGTAACAAATAGTGATGCTACAAGCTTAACTACATTTCTAAGTAGCGTGGCGGTAGCGTCGTTCTTTTCTAAATTAAATGGCTTTTCTGTAGCGAGGCGATCGCAGATCAATAATTGACGGCACCGACATTTACAGAGCTGTGAAGCCGGTGTCTACCCGATAAAAGTAAATGGCGAGAATGACGATTTCTTATACCTGTTTTACTGTGGTCGACAACAATTTTTTTTTGGTGCGAGAAATTAGCTTGATAAACTGAGAAATGATGACTGAGAAAGAGAAGTTTTATTTTATATATATATATATAGTTTACTGTAGTAAAGGCTAAAATATACTATGGTAATTACTATTAGTTCATGATAGTTACTAATGATACATTATGTAGTGTAATTCATTAATGAAGAAGTGTAAATATATATACAATATAATGCCTATTCCTAAATATTTCCCTTTACTTTAGTATTACTATAGTATTTTAAATGTGTAACACCTGATTTTATTGGATTTTGTTTAGTTTTTGCTGTTATTATTTGCAGTAAATAATTAAACTGAACAATTATGCCTCATATGTTTCATTGACATTGTTTCATTGTTTTGTTGATCACTAAGATATGATTGACTTGGATTTAAGTTGCTTCTATTTAAAAATGAAATTGCAAAAAATAGCCTGGGTGTGTGTTTTTTTGTTTGTTTTTTTTTTGCAATAAAAAAGCTTAAATGTAGCTAAGCTACTTTTGCCAAGTGGCTTTTAGCTTAGCTTGCAACATTTCCCAGAGGGTAGCTTTTAGTGTAGTTAAGCTACATTTTAAGTAGAGTAGCTAATAGCTTAGCTCACTACATTTTTCAAGTAGCTTGCCCAACGCTGTTTACCACAAAGTAGGTAACTGTAGGTTATTAGTTTTATGAATAATAGTATGAGCTTAGAATATTTATTAAATATGTTGAACAAAAAATATGGAAATATGCTTGTTTTTAAAATACAAATGTATTATCATCCATCATAAAAAAACAATTAGCAAATTTTTTGTTTTAAATTAGCCTATAGGCAAATAACAAACTAGCCAGCTCATTTCATCATTTAAAATTTGTCTATTTGAATGATTAAAAATTACATGTGCCTTCTATCAGTAATTTTCACAATTTATGATGGCATACTGTCAAAAATGGGACAAATGAGCTTGTATAGCAGCCAAATTCTGGACTTTGATCCTGACATTCCCATTCTTGAAATGATAGTGGACCTGCTGAGCGCCATCCCCTCATAATGATTTGTCTTCCAATCATATTTGAATCCACTCAGACATTTTCACACTAGACCCCTACTTGAACAAGTCTCCCAGTACATATATTCCAGGACAAAACGAAAAGCAGCATCCAGAAACACCCTGAATGTAACTGTGCACTATAATCCAGAATTCCTGTATATTAGAACAGGACCACAGGGCATGCATCAAGTCTCCTTCTTCGCTCTCACATCTCCAGCATTCAGCAGAGTCCTTCAACCCAAGCCTCAGATAAAACGATGCTTGATGAAAATGCCTAATTAAAGAGATGCAGACATTTTGAAAATATGCATTAAAAACATTTTAGTCAATAAGAAAAAAAACAACAATTGAAACACATTAACCAAACAAATTCCAGCATTCGCATCAGAAAAAGTCATGTGATTTTGTTTTAACAGGCACATGTAGCCAATTTATGCAGCGCATTGTAAATACCCTTTCATCCGTTTTATGTGATATTCCAGTTTTGCACATAATTTGCACATTTAATTCGCATCTTTAGATGGAAACATAGCTAATGGAGTGTTTAATGCAAAGTCCACCTTTTGTAGAGTGGTTTGGCCAGTTTGATTTGAATAAACTAATAAAGCTTCAACCATATGCAGCTGAAGTCATTACTGTATTAGCCCTCCTGTATTATTAGAACCCTGTACACTACCTGACAAAAATCTTGTCGTTGATCCCAGTTGTAAGAGCAACAAATAATAACTTTACTTCTAGTTGATCATTTGGAAAAGTGGCAGAAGGTAGATTTTACCCATGAATCATTTGTTGAACTACATCCCAATCATCACAAATACTGCAGAAGACCTATTGGAGTCTTCAGCAGGATAGCGCTCCTTCTCATACTTCAGCCTCCACATCAAAGTTCCTGAAAGCAAAGAAGGTCAAGGTGCTCTAGGATTGGCCACTCCAGTCACCAGACATACACATTATTAAGCATGTCTGGGGTAAGATGGAGGCATTGAAAATGAATCCAAAGAATCTTAATGAACTCTGGGAGTCCTGCAAGAATGCTTTCTTTGCCATTCCAGATGACTTCATTATTAAGTTATTTGAGTCATTGCAGAGATGTATGAATGCAGTCCTCCAAGCTCATGGGAGTCATACACAATATTATTTTTTCACTGCACCTTGACTTTATAATCTATACTGTACATTATTAGTGACAGACTTTTGTCTAAGCAAAGTCAGACCTTGCTGTCCTAATTAAAAAATTAAAAATCAAGGCATGATCTTATTTTATTTTGGTAAAACAAGCGGAATCTAAAGGCTTTTTCCTTTCCTATAAACCACTTCTGATGCCAAATAATCAACTAGTAGTCAAGTTATTATTTGTTGTTCCAAAACTTGGATAGGCGACAAGAATTTTGTCAGGTAGTGTGAATATTTATTTCCCCAATTTCTGTTTAACAGAAAGGTTTTATTTCAACACTTTTCTAAACATAATAGTTTTAATTTCTAATAGCTTATTTATTTTATCTTTGCCATGATGACAGTACATAATATTTTACTGGATATTTTTCAAGATACTAGTATTCAGCTTAAAGTGCAATTTTCAAGGCTTAACTAGGTTAATTATGTTAATTAGGCAAGTAAGGGTAATTAAGAAATTGTGTTTTGTAGACAATCAAAAAAGTTTGCTTATTATGAATACTATTGAATAAAAATATTTTAATAAAAAATTAAAAACATCTATATTTTAGCCGAAATAAAACAAATAAAACTTTCGCCAGAAGAAAAAGGGCTAATGATTTTGAATTTAACGCTATATTAATATTTTTTTTAAGGTTCCAAAAGCATCGCCGGTGTGTCAAAGCTCTGATGTCACGAATGCGTCAAACCCAAGTCAGTCGGCACCTCGACAGGCGTACACCACTGCGATAGTTGGCGGTGTGGTTGTGCAAACACCAGTCCAGCAGGTGAAGGATTTCTTTGCACAGACCTACATTATTCACTTTTTTATTTAGTTATAGGAAAATATGAACCAAAAATATGTTACGTTCCTCAGAGCGACTCTGAAGATGTCTTCCTGGCTGATCCAGGGGCACACAATCCTTTGAAAAGATGCCAGAGTGTGCGTCCAAATGCCTTGAGGGCTGGCTACTGTGTTAAGCAAGGCAATGTGGTAAGGCCAATGTGTTGTTAATTTGAACGAAAAAAATATTTTCATGTATGTGCATTGTGCATTGTTTCTGATACAATACAACTGTCACCTTGCTTTTTTTAAAGTTCTATCAAACATCAAAATGAAGTTAATCGTGTTTTCTAATTCTGTAAATTCACTTATTTACATTATATTATTGTATTATATACATATATATGTTTAACGTTTTTTAAGTACGTTTTGGTACTTTTATTTAGAAAATAATAATAAATAAGGTCGCTGAAACCACTTTGAGTCCCAGCTGGGTCAGTTGGCATTACTGTGTGAAGTTTGCATGTTCTCCCCATGTTGCCGTGGTTTTCCTCCGGATGCTCCGGTTTCCCTCACAGTCCAAAGACATGCACTATTGGTGAATTGAATAATCTAAATTGGCCATAGTGTCTGTGTGTAAATGAGTGTGTATGGGTGTTTCCCAGCACTGGGTTGCAGCTGGAAGGGCATTCACTGTGTAAAACATATGCTAGATTAGTTGGCGGTTTATTCCACTGTGGCGACCCCTGATGAATGAAGGGACTAAGCTGAAGGAAAATGAATGAATGAATCAATGGTAATCTCAGAACCTGATATAAGAGATGACTGATATAAAGTCCATGTTTGAATTCGTGCCACTATCAGACTATTAGAGTAAAATGAAAGAATGCATTTTCACATAAGAAGGTGAACCAAAATATACAGCGCTTATGCACACATCTCTATGAAGATAATTCGTTTTTAAATGCAGAGCTCAAAAAAAGTCACCTTTTTGAAAAAACAAGTCTGTCAGCATGATGATTTTTTAACACAAAGTGATATGAAATGTAATTTTAAATTTATAAATAATAATTTGAATATTATTATGATTATTTTTTCAATATTCATATTATATTATTAAATATGTATTAATAATAATAAATATATATGCAAAACAAGTTTGCTGGAACATTGTCTGTTTTATTTTTGCATTTTGAAATCCTTATTATATATTATATTTTGCAATATTCAGTCTTAAAGGTTATATAGTCAACCGTGTAATTGACAGGCTCTTATCAACAATACGATTTTACAACAATAAATGTTAGCCTGTCATTCCAGAAATACTGGATAAAATATATAACACTGCCTTTTTTGCTAAATTGAACAAAAAAAACAGGTTTTTTATTCACAAAATCAGGTATATTTATATTCTAACATAAATAAACTGTTTGTATTTGTATTAAATTCTTTATTTAATGTTTTGTGAGACCTAATTGCACTTAAGCAGTAGGATATTTTTAAGTTATTTTTGGATTTAACCTGTACCAAAAATCCACATTTGCAAGTTTAAAATAAGGATTTTGATATTATACATTCAAAATACATTTATTGTCTATTTAATTTTCATGTATGAAACTCATATCATAATATGCACAGCATGCAGATAGAAACATATCATTTCATAATGCACAATTGAATCTCTATAGCTCATTTAAAAGCACCAATAACATTTTCTTTCAGAGGAAAAGCTGGAAGAGGAGATTTTTTATTCTAGATGACCAAACTGTGAGCTACTATAAATCTGAAATGGTGAGAAGCTGGAATGGTAAATTGTCGAACTAAATAAATGTGGGTTATATTGATATCATGAAGAGATTTGCAAACCTATGTTGTTTTAGGACAAGGAACCGTTGCGCAGTATTCGATTGCGAGATGTGCTGAAAGTAAATGAATGTCTTGTAAAATCAGGGTAAGAACACTGCTTTGGTTTTTCTCTCTTTTAAATGTTTTGAACACAAACCAAAAAAAACAGACCTTATGCTGTCATTATAAAGAGTAAATCTGTCAAAAATTACTTTACATCTAGATATTTTGCGATTATTTATTAGACATAACACACTCGAAAAACAAGCTCAAATTGAATTGTCATTTTATAATCATATTTAAGTCGGCACTTCTCTTAGAATTAATGTAACAGTCCACCGTAAAGCTTAATTTTATAATAAGAACAGCAAGTAAATAACTGTAATTGTAATAATTAATTAATTAATAATTAATTGTAACTAAGTGCTTTAAATACTACTATGCACATAGAGCACTTACACATACTGATGGATTCATCTTCACCCACAGTAAATCCGTGGATATACCTATGTTGACCGATAAATGGTATTTTTAATCCCATTCATTTTGGTCTGATAGCAAAAATAGATCAATATCTTTAAGCCGGTCAGTTAGGTCAATATCTTTTAGACAGCGGATTTACTGATGGATCAACCATTACCGATAGATTAACATTACAGTAGGGGTGCACAATATATCGGCATTTATATTGATATTGGCAAATAAACAGTATTTTTATTCCTCATTATTGTTCCAACAACAAAATCAGATCTTTATCTTTAAGTCGCTGGATTTACTGGTGGATCAACCATTACTGATGAATTAACTTTACAGTAGGAATGCACAATATATCGGCAGTTATACCAATATCTGCCAATGAATGCTATTTTTAATCTTATCATTATTGAATCTATAGCAAAATTAGGTCACTATCTTTATGCTGGTCAATTAGGTCAAAATCTTTATGAATGTGGATTTACTGGTAGATCAACCATTACTGATTGATTAACTTTACAGTAGGAATGCACAATATATTGGCAGTTATACCGATATCGGCCAATGAATGCCATTTTTAATCCTATCGTTATTGGTTAT
The DNA here is from genome assembly GCA_903798205.1 of Danio tinwini. Taxonomy (NCBI): domain Eukaryota; kingdom Metazoa; phylum Chordata; class Actinopteri; order Cypriniformes; family Danionidae; genus Danio; species Danio tinwini. The sequence continues at coordinate 7,869,400 of CAIGQZ010033059.1, read as the reverse complement.
ATAGCAAAATTAGGTCAATATCTTTAAGCCAGTCAGTTAGGTCAATATTTTTAAGACAGAGGGTTTACTGGTGGATCAACCATGACTGATGGATTAATGTTATAGTACGGATGCACAAAATATTGGTGGTTATACCGATATCGACCAATAAACAATATTTTTAATCCTATCGTTATTGGTTTGATCGCAAAATTAGGTCAATATCTTTAAGCCAGGCACTTAGGTCAATATTTTTTAGATGGTGGATTTACTAGTGGATCAACCATTACTGATGGATTAAAAGTACAGTAGGGAAGCACAAATATCAGAGGTTATATCAATATCGGCCAATAAACATTATTTTTAATCCTATTGATATTGGTTCGATCGCAACATTAGGTTAATGTCTTTAAGCTGGTCAGTTAGGTCAATATCTTTATGATTGTGGATTTACTGGTGAATCAACCATAACTGATTGATTAACATTAGAGTAGGGATGCACAATATATCGGAGGTTATACCGATATTGGCCAATAAACAATATTTTTAACCCTATTGTTATTGGTTTATAGCTTATAGCTGGTCAGTTAGGTCAATATTTTTAAGACTGTGGATTTATTGGTGGATCAACCATTACTGAACGATTAATTTTACAGTAGGGTTGCACAATATATCTTCGATTATACCGATATCAGCCAAGGAATGCTATTTTTAATCCTATCGTTATTGGTCCGATAGCAAAATTAGGTCAATATCTTTAAGCCAGTCAGTTACTGTAGGTTAATATCTATTAGACTGTGGATTTATTGTTGGATCAACCATTACAGATAGATTAACATTACAGTGGGGATGCACAATATATTGGCGGTTATACCGATTTCAGCCAATAAATGGGATTTTTAATATTATTATAATCACCATATAAACTGTATTTTAATCAGAGGAGTAATACATAATTTATCAGCTTAAAGATATCAATCTAATTTTGTTATTGGACCAATAATAATAGGTCCGATAACAAAATCAGTACAGTATCATTAGGCTGATAAATTTTGTATAATTTTCCCTGGTTGAATCACTTCACATGCTTGCTGCTGGCCACTAGGGTATTGATTGTCACTTCTGTGAAGTTTCAAAAACAGATGTGCACGTTACGAGATCTAATGCTTCTAGAAAGAAGATGTCAGCGATGTGATCTCATTGTGGGAAAAAAATTCTCTGCAACAGCTAAAAACATATGCAACCTCTAAAAAAGTGAGGTAATTCAAATGGGCAGAAGAACTTAAGCCATTTAAAAATGTATAAAGATTATCAGATAAAAGTCCCTACAAAAAGCATTACCCACTACCAAAAAGCCAGTACAACAAACACTTCACAATAAGAAGAAATTCATCAAGGAATGTGTCAAAGCAAAAGCCATGACATGCAAAGTTATGAAAATGATTGCAACTGATGCCCAACTTTCTGCTTTAAGGATTTTGGATTTCATTATCAAATTTAAACCACACTTCTCTGGCATTTTACTTATTAGACTTGGTTCCTTTATTTATGCTTTCATTTGCTTTATTTATCAAGTAATAGGTTTTATTTATATACAGAAAGTTGGCCAAAGAAATGAATAGTTAATTAACAAAGTTCAGAGATCAGTTTAAACTTTTCTGAAGTTGAGTTTTTAAAATAAAATCAGTTGTTCACTGCATGTGTTTGCCTTTTGTTTTTGCAATCATCCTTAAAAAAGGTAATATTCATATATATTGGCTATAGACCTCAAATATAAAGAGTTATCGGTTATTGACATCAGTCAAAATTTCCAAATCTGTGCAAACCTATATTACAGAAACCAAAAAATAATAATAAAAAAGTAGTAGTGGCACAAACCTTGCAAATTTTGTGTTTAATAAATTTTGGTAAATTTTAATAACATTTTTCTTGTATTTTAAAATTATTGTGGAAAAGTAATATTGAATAAGTATTATCGCTATTTTGTAATCGAACATAAGTTAAAATATAATTTATTCCTGTGATACTGAATCAGCACCATTATCATTCAGTAGTTATTCTGATGTGCCAATTTGCATCTCCAGAAAGATTTCATATTATCAGTAATAATATTAATAAGGATACAGATATATATCAATTCTTTTTTCCTAACTATGGTCGTTATGTCATTGTTTTTTTATAGGGATCTACTGTCTCGCGATAACCTTTTTGAAATCATCACCAGTGCCAGAACCTTCTACATTCAGGTAACTTTATTTGAGTAATCGTATTTAATAGGATTAATTTGATTTATAACGAGCCATGCATTAGCAATAAAGATAGCACATTAAAGAAGTGATGTAGGTGGATCAAGCACACACGGTTGCAGCTGTGTGAACGTATTTTAAGATCAACAGCTTTTTTGAATCGCTCGTGCATAAATGCTCTGTCACTCAAGCGCAACATAAATAACTTTTTATAATCACTTTTAGTATGTGACAGGTGTTTATGTGGCTGCTGAGGCATGTTATAAATGCAAATAGTGCTAATGAAGAGCTTTAATTCATCCATAAACTAATTTCTTAGTTGTTATTGTGAACTAAAATTAAAAATAATTAAAAATATTAAATTGAAAAATGTCAACTTAAATGTCATTTAGACACCTTTCTTCCAGTCATCAATGTGACCTTCAGCAGAAAATATTGACTACGTCTAAATGCCTAAATGCATTAAGATACGGCCACGTGATTGGCAGATTAGATGTATGCATAAAGTGTAAAGTATGAATGAATGAATGTGTGCCAATGAATGTGTATTTATAACAGCATAATTAAAACCTCTAGTTACAAAATGTGAACTTAATCGATTATGTGTGTGTGTGCTTGGGTTTGTACTATTCAGACAGACACCCCAGAAGACATGAAGGGCTGGATCATGGACATTGCTTCAAAAATTCAAGACTTTAGAGGGCCGTCTAAGGTAAACGTTTTTAAAGTTTTTATTAAAATCTAGTATCTAGCTTTTAACAAGAATTATACTACAAAACAAGCATGCTAGGACTGCACGGTGGCCCAGTGGGTAGCACGTTCGCCTCACAGCAAGAAGGTCGCTGATTCGAGCCTCGGCTGAGTCAGTTGGCATTTCTGTGTGGAGTTTGCATGTTCTCCCCGTGTTGGCGTGGGTTTTCTCCAGGTGCTCCGGTTTCCCCCACAATCTAAAGACATGCGCTATAGGTTAATTGGGTGGGCTAAGTTGTCCGTAATGTATGTGTGTGAATGAGTGTGTATGGATGTTTCCTAGTGATGGTTTGCAACCGGAAGGGCATCCGCGTAAAACATGTGCTGGAATTGTTGGCGGTTCATTCCACTGTGGTGACCTCAGATTAATAAAGGGACTTAGCTGAAAATAAAATGAATGAATGAATGAATAAACAAACATGCTATACAAACTAGAATAGATAGAGAGGAAGCCATTTTCTATTAAGGAATATAAGGGCACATTAGAACAAATGTATATAAATATAAGTGATATTACGCAGTGCCTGAAAATAGCCCCCAGCACCAAGTCCTACACACTTGCACCCCGGTTAGAAATCTGAGTAATAGCATTGTGCCTGCTGCAGCCATGACAAGGCAACAAAGTTCCTTGTTTATAATGCCAGAATGAGAGTACAGTTCTTTTCCATATTGACTGAGAAGTTAGGAACTTTGGCTTTTACGTCGGTCTTAATACACAATGTAAATACTGAAGGGTCATGAATAGGAAGCTTATCAAAACTCGGTCATTTTTAAGTGTGATGCCTATGGTCTAATCGGATTTAAGGATCTATGCTAAGCTAAGCTAAAAGTGCTCCCGCTAGACCCAGAAATCAGCTCAATGGATTTAAAAATGGTAAAACTCATCTATTAACTGTAGATGACTTGCAAAATTAGCCTATTTTCAAAAAAAAAGTGAAGTGTTGCTTTAAGTGATAACATTAGATAATTAAATTAATATCAAATGACTTCAAATGACCAATATCAAATGGCAGCTTTAACAAAAGAGATTAATAAATACTAGAGATGATGGAACAATTCTGTAATGTGAAGTGGACGCTGACAACAGGAAGTGCGGATCCAAATGCAGGTTAATTATGCAGAGAACGGTCAGGCAGGCAACAGTCAATACAGGAGCAAACAGATGTACACTGGCAATCCAGAGTCGTGGTCAGTAAACAGGCAGATGGTCAAAAGGCAGGCAGCATGTAGGAATAAACAAACAAAATAAAGCAAGGGTCAAAAACACGACAAGACAAGGCAAGGAAAAACGCGTTGTTAATGTTCACTCTACAGTTTAACAAGACTCAGCAATGAGTGTCTCAGAGTGAGCCGTATATACAGTTGAAATCAGAATTATTAGCCCCTCTTTGATTTTTTTTTCTTTTTTAAATATTTCCCAAATTATGTTTAACAGAGCAAAGACATTTTCACAGCATGTCTGATAATATTTTTTCTTCTGGTGAAAGTCTTATTTTTTTTATTTTGTCTTGAACAAAAGCAATTTTTTATTTTTTGAAAGCCATTTTAAGGTCAAATTTATTTGCCCCTTTAAGCTATTTTTTCGATAGACTACAGAACAAACCATCGTTATACAATAACTTGTCTAATTATCCTAACCTGCCTAGTTAACCTAATTAATCTAGTTAAGCCTTTAAATGTCACTTTAAGCTGTATAGAAGTGTCTTGAAAAATATCTAGTCAAATATTATTTACTGTCATCATGGCAAAAATAAAATAAATCAGTTATTAGAGATGAGTTATTAAAACTATTATGTTTAGAAATGTGTTGAAACAGAACAACACTTCTTTCTGTTGAACAGAAATTGGGGAAAAAATAAACAGGGGGGCTAATAATTCAGGGAGGCTAATAATTCTGACTTCAACTGTATGTGTGTGTGTAATCAGTCATTAAGCAGCATCAGTTGTGGGAGTGTAATCAATAGTGACTTGGAGCAGGTGTGTGTGTTGCATGACTGGATCTGTAGTTCATTATGAGGCAGGATTGTAGTTCACATGAATGTTCTCCAGTGATCTATGGTGGTTAGATCGCTGGTGATCGTAACAAATATATATTTTCTTTCTTTTACAAGCTCATCGTGTTTTGTTTTTGGGGAAGTAGGTTATACACAAATTCATGTAAACCATTTACAGTTTTGAATGATTTCTTGCTCATATTTGTGTAACAAAAATGGAGCAATACTTCATCTTTATTAATGTTAACTAAACATATATGTTTGTACATGTATGTGTTTGTAAATGCATTAGTGACCTTCAAGTAATGGTGAACAACTACTTTGTTGTTCAGCATAATTTTTATCAGTGTTCATGCCTTTACATTCCCACCTTAATTAATGTTTACCAAAGTCCCTTTAAAGCAAGTCATTTCACTCAGCAGCCATCTTTGAAATGCTTCTTGGGCAGTATGCTCGGTCATTCTGTTTGAATGGGCAAACATCAAATTCTCCTAAATTGCTTGCCAAGCTTACGATTAAGTTTTATATTAGGAATCACTGATAAGATTAAACAACAACTGTTTCTATAGTTTTATTTCTAAACGTTTGAATCATACAAACTCTGCAGAAACTCATGTCAAAGAAACTTCAGTTGATAGCGATCAATGATTGGCTCCTGCACTAGTAGGCGGGGCTTCATTCATCATTTTGACTGTCACGTTATGACCTAACAATGAATTACACATTTACTTACATTTATTGTAATTTCGAATATACTAATATGTTTGTTAATGCATTAGTTAACATACAATTGAAGTCTGAATTATTAGACTCCCCCCCCCCCATATTTTCCTACCATCTCTATTTAATGGAAAGATGATTTTTTTCAACACATTTCTAAACATAATAGTTTTAATAACTCATTTCTAATAACTGATTTATTTTATTTTTGCCATGATGACAGTAAATAATATTTGACTAGATATTTTTCAAGACACTTCTATACAGCTTAAAGTGACATTTAAAGGCTTAACTAGGTTAATTAGGTTAACTATTAGGGCTAAACATTTTGACTTCAACTTAAATAATTAACAAGGAAAATCTTCAACTTGCATGATTTCTTTAATGATTGTAGACTCCATTTACCACTGACAAATTATTTGTTGATGGAATTAGGGACCTTATTTAACATTAACATTATCTAACATTATCTTGAACGCATGAAGTGACCAGGCATAAACGACATCTAAATGCACATTTCTTACTGTTATCTGTTCTCACTCCTCAGCCCCGCTCATCGATGAAAGTGTTTTCTTCGCAAAGGAAGCCTCAGCTTATCAAGTCCTGCTCCACAGCAGATTCGTGGCAGCCGTGGACTCCGGTGCCCAATCAGGACAAGCACTCGAAGGAAGAGGGTCAAAGAGAAGGGCCGTACAGCTCTCTCCCCTCCCTCTCACTCGCCGGTCACATCTTTCAGTCTCAACAAAGTCAACAAAGCCGACAACGGCACCATTCCCAGCCTCAGCTCGCTCCCAGCAGCACAGACTTTCCTGAAAACCTTGACAGCCTCCGCACCACTGATGTTTAGTTGCTTTAAAGGAACACTCCACTTTTATTGGAAATAGGCACCTTGAGGTAAATAGTTGAGTTTAACTTTTTTTTTATGCATTCAGCCGATAGCCAAATTTGCTGGGAGCACTTTTAGCTTAGCTTAGCATAAATCATTGAATCAGATTAGACCATTAGCATCTCGCTCAAATGACCAACGAGTTTCAATAGTTTTACTGTTTAAAGCTTTACTCTTTTGTAGTTACATTGTGTAATTACACAGACAGAAACAAATTGAAGTTGATATATTCTAGGCTAGAATATTTCATTATGGCATAGCAATAAAGAAACTTTGCTGCTGTACCATGGCTACAGCAGGCGCAATGATATTATGCAGTGCCTAAAAATAGTCCCAGTTAGGTAACAGTGTACAGCAGCAAAGTTCCTTGATTATTACACCAGAATGAGAGTATAGTTCCTTGCCATGTCAGTCTAGAATATAACAGCTTTTCATTTTCCATTGGTCTTAGTACAAGACATAAGATTCAAGCTTTCAATAAGAAAATTATCTATTTTTTTGAGTGAGATGCTAATGGTCTAATCTGATTCAATGGTTTATGCTAAGCTAAGCTAAATGTGCTCCTCTCAGACCATACCTGCCAACATTTGTTTCTGAAATTCTGGGAGACCAGGGTGGGAGTGGGGAGTGTGTGTTTTTTTCTGAATAACACAGTTTAGAAGCGGGTTAGTAACTATCCTGTGGTGTTAGTAACTGTACTATGGACCAGGTTTCGGGCGGCCGTTGCGATTGGATACTATACCAAAGTTAGGGACCCAGGGGTGTTACAGATGTACCAAAAAGCTGAGGACCGGGGGCAGGGTGAAATCACAAGAGTTTTCCAGAAGAAATAACAAAATGGTAGGGTGGCGAGAGATGGGTCTGAAATATGGGAGACTCCCGAGAAAAACAGAAGTGTTGGCAGGTATGCGTCTGACCCAGAGATCGACTCAATGGATTAAAAAATGGTCAAATTGAGCCAATTTCCAAAAAAACATTAAGTGGAGAGTTTCTTTAATACTGCCGGCCAGCACACGAAATAGTGTTATATATGATTTTAGCCTATGATTGTTGCTTTTGTAGTTCATTGCGATGCACAAAAGTGCTTTATTCATTGCAATGCTGCTCACTCGCTGTAAAGGAATAGCAGGAATAGGAAAAGACAAAATGACGATAGTGGCTTTAGTTAAACATTCTCCTGTTAAAATCTGACACTGACTACGTTTACATGGACATCAGTAATCAAATTATAAGAGAATAGCGATGTCGCCTCACAGCAAGAAGGTCGCTGGTTCGAGCCTCAGCTGGGTCAGTTGGCATTTCTGTGTGGAGTTTGCATGTTCTCCCTGCGTTCGCGTGGGTTTCCTCCAGGTGCTCCGGTTTCCCCTCACAAGAATAAAAACATGCAGTATAGGTGAATTGGGTAAGCTAAAATTGTCCGTAGTGTATGTGTGTGAATGAGTGTAAATGGATGTTTCCCAGTGATGGGTTGCAGCTGGAAGGGCATTCGTGTGTGTATATACCCTGTCGCAAAATGTGGCGTAAAGTCCTGCACGACAGGAATAGTTTCGTTAAAGTGTTCACATGTAATAATGCGACTAAAATCAGCTTACTTTACATGTCGTAACACTAGAACCACCAGGCGTTGCTCTATACCTAAAACCGCCATGCGGGTAAATTTTACCCACACACATGAATAATGTTTTAATATGGCTAAAGAGCATTTTATTTCACTGTACACTCTCAGAAATAAAAGGTACAAGAGCTGTCACTGGGGTGGTACTTTTTCAAAAGCTACCCATTTGCACCTAAAGGGTCCATATTAATACCTCAAGGGTACATATTAGTATCTAAAAAGTACAAAAGTGTGTCTTTTACATTTTTTAGGTACTAATATATGCTTTTGAGGTACAAATATGGACCCTTTAATTACAAATGTGTATCTTTTGAAAAGGTACCACCCCAGTGACAGCTCACATACCTTTATTTCTGAGAGTGTACAGTGAAATAAAATGCTCTTTAGCATATATGTGAAATAGTCATGACACTATAGTCAATCAGCTATATTTTTGTCTGTTTTTTTAATAGAATTATTTATAATATATAACAATATTTTAATATAACTATGCTATTTAATTTCTTACAATAGCCTATAGACATTGAGCAATAGTGATGACGAGCTGAGTCGACCCAGGACGCTATCACAGTATCTCCACCATCAGATTCTCCATCATTCATGTCATTTAGCGCTTGTAATACCTCTTAAGCACCTATGAGATGCCTTCTTTTATTAATTGTGATTGTGATTGAGACTGATAATGGCTTATCCAGTAAATGAAAGACATTGCCAAGTTATGTGCAATGTTAAAACACGCAAAAATGGCCGCGCCAAAAAACAGGCATTATATAGTGGGTAAATTTGACCCGTGCTGGTGCTCATAGGTATTAATGCCCCGTTTTTTTATCTGGTTTGAGCTAAACAGTTTTTAACGCTAGGGGATTGTAAATCATACAATTTTTGTAAAAGTCAATGACTGGGAGACTTAAATGTTTTATTAAAAACCTGGTATGTACATTTGAAATATACCCACAGGTAAAGTTTACCCTGTGGCGTTTCTAGTGTTAATTCCATTTCATTTTGTTTGATTATGACCTTAATCGGATTAAATAATCAAAAAATTGCTGTTTACATGGTAGACTCTTAATCAGACTATTGTCTTAATCATATTAAAATCTGAGTATCGGTGCCCATGTAAACGCACTCATTGACAATAAAATATTCAAAAGAGAATTTTTGGCAGAAATATATTATAGATATATATTCATATATATATTTATGTCTCTTTAATGTAACAATGTAAAATCAGGAAGCATTAGCAGGAAAAAATGCATTTCCTGTATTATATTTCATCACCAAATTACTGCTTTTTCTAGATTGACACACAAAGTCTGAGACCATGTTTTTTGAAATGCTTTGATTTTGTGTTTTATGATATAAATGTATAGTGATGTTTTCAGCATGAAATTAATATCTATATATTTTATTGATGTTTAGCACTTGAGCTGGCTTGAAGAATGTTTGCAGTACTTGCACTGATGTTGACACGTTTGCTTCTTCTGTTAGTAATATTGTTGGATCTTGATCATTTCTTTGTTACTTTTCATAATAACTTTCGTTTGTATATTTAAATTTACATTTCCAAGATCTAAAAAACGTAAATTTTGAATGTCTCAAAGTTATGGACCCACGTGTTCACTTGAAAGTGTTTTATTGGTACGTCTGGTAGACATTTTATTCAATATCACTAATGGAGTCGCTTGAAGGATTTGGAAAACATTCTTTGTGGCTGAAAACATTCATAATTTCATATATATTCCTTCTTTCATTGTTGTTGTGAATGGTACTAAATGCTGACAAGTAGATTTGTGTGGCTCAAACAACTTGTTTTTATATTTGCTAGTTATGCATCGTTGCTTTGCACATTAATAAACCAGTCTGTGAAGGAAAAAATGTGCATTATTTATTTTGTTTGCTTATGAAATACAAAAGCATAGAGAAGAACACATTTCAAATATAGAGCCAGGGTTTGGGAATGCCAAACAGTACAATAATGATTACATTCAGATATAGATTAAAAAAGAAAATAAGTAAATAAATCATACATAATTATAAACTAACATGTATAAATAAGTAAAAAATTATGCGAATAAATAAATCAAATGATTGGAGGAAATGAACTGAATATATACACCGGTCACTTCATTAGGTACACCTGTCCAACTGCTTGTTAACGCAAAATTTTAATCAGCCATTCACATGGCAGAAACTCAATACATTTCGACATGTAGACATGGTCAAGACGATCTGCTGTAGTTCAAACTGAGCATCAGAATGGGGAAGAAAGGTGATTTAAGTGACTTTGAACGTGGCATAGTTGTTAGGGCCAGAAACTGCTGATCTACTGTGATTTTCTCGCACAACCATCTCTAGGTTTTTCAGAGTATGGTCCGAAAAAGGAAATATCCAGGTAGTGGTGGTGTAATGGTGTGGGGGATATTTTCTTGGCACACTTTGGGCCCATTAGTATCAATTGAGCATCATGTCAACACCACAGTATACCTGAGTATTGTTGCTGACCATGTCTATCCCTTTATGACCACAGTGTACCCATCTTCTGATGGCTACATCCAGCAGGATAACCCGCTGTTTTATAAAGCGTGAATCATCTCAGACTGGTTCTTGAACATGACAATGAGTTCCCTGTACTCAAATGACCTCCACAGTCACCAGAATTCAATCCAATAGAGCACCTTTCTGATGTGAACAGCAGATTCACATCTTGAATGTGCAGCCGACAAATCTGCAGCAATTGTGTGATGCTATCATGTCAATATGGATCAAAATCTCTGAGGAATATGTCCAGTACCTTATTGAATCTATGCCACGAAGGATTTCTGAAGGCAAAATGGGGTCCAACCCGGTACTAGTAAGGTGTACCTAATAAAGTGGCCGGTGAGTGTGTGCGTGTGTATATATATATACACACACACACACACACACATTCACCGGCCACATTTATTAGGTACACCTTACTAGTACCGGGTTGGACCCCCTTTTGCCTTTAGAAAT
>CAIGQZ010033059.1:7824180-7857816 GCA_903798205.1 Danio tinwini | reverse complement strand
TAAAACAGAAATGCACTCAATTTAAATATCAATAATTGAAATTATACAAAAACACCAAAAATTTAACATAAATTCAATATTTTAGTTGCCTTTTTGTTACAATATGATCTTTTTGAAATGGAAAAAAATTAGTGGTTTATCGTCATTAAGTACTTTGCAAGCAAAATTAATAAAGCTGGACCTGCTGCTAATGTTAAACCAGGATGTCAAAACGGGCGGTCAGGACGTTTTCTCTGATTGGTCAGATGCGATGAAACGCAATGATCTTTTTAAATAAATTATTAAACCATTATTTTCATCTGTTCTAACTGAAGTGCTAATGATATCTTCAACGTATGACTTTTTTTTATAAATATAAATGATTCTTTATACCATAGCCAAACTAGCCATGCGTTGTCACGTATCTTCTGTTACTTTACTCAACGCAAGAGAGAACGGACCAATCACAGTCGTTTGTGCTTACTCGTTCTATATCCACAGCTTCATTCGCCAATGAATTGCTGTCAGGTCGACTGTTTGTAAACTATGGCTGGCGATACTTTCATGCAGCATACACATGTGACGCACAAATTCTTCTTTATTCTCGTATGAATCGGAATAAGTGATGGAATTTGAAATAACGCGCACAAGGCCTTCGCTTTTTGGGGATATTGGTAAGTGCATGCCAGTGTGTCTGTTATTATACATGACAATCCAGTAAACATTTCACTATGCAGCACAGAGTTTACTGTAAATGTACGACACGTTTTCATATAACTGTCGAGATCGGGCTTGATGACAAATATTGTTGGCAGACGCGCAGTTTGATCACATGCCGTTTGGCCTTGAATCAGTCACCAATGACAATTAGCAGGTTTCTAAAGCTCTGGATCAGTGTGCCCTGAGTCAACACACGGATGAGTTTTACAGTTTTACTCTGATGTACACGACCTACTACATGGTCTTTTACAGTCACATAAAATTATGAATGAAAATGCTAATCATCCTAATCTTAATTTCCAAGAGTGCATTAGTAAACCCCTTCAAATTGAGGTAAAGTTGGTTTTATATTCACACATTCAGACTTTCTCCTTATTAAATAATTAGCAAATTCGTTCATTCATTAATTTTCCTTTGGCTTAGTCCCTTTGTTTATCAGGGATCACCACTGCGGAATGAACCACTAACTTATCCAGCATATGCTTTAAACAGCAGATGCCCTTCCAGCTGCAATCCAGTACTGGGAAACATTCATACACACTCATTCATCCAATTCACCTATACCACATGTTTTTGGACTGTGTGGGAAACCGAAACACCCGGAGGAAACCCACAGGGGGAACATGCAAACATCTGACCCAGCCGAGGCTTGTGTGTCTGTCTGTCTGTCTGTTTGTCCATCCGTCCGCCCGCCCGCCTGTCTGTCTATACCTTTATCTATCTATCTATCTGTCTGTCTGTCTGTCTGTCTGTCTGTCTGTCTGTCTGTCTGCCTGTCTACCTCCATCTATCCATCCATCCATCCATCCATCCATCCATCCATCCATCCATCCATCCCTCCCTCCCTTCATAATAAAGAACACTATATATTACAATACAATGTCTGTTTGTGTGTGTGTGTATAAACAGCCATGTTGATATTTTTTGCAGTTCCCTTTTGTGTATAAATGACATTGTTGATTGCTGATGCTTCATTTGTGAATCAGTAACGTCTATGTTATTGTAAAGCTGTGTTTTAAAGTTGTTCCCATCTCTCTATTCTTCCTCCAGCACATGGTTTGGGCTTTTGGACAGATCGTTCTGCAGTGCATGAAGCCGCAGCTCAGGGCAGAGTCGTGCAGCTCCGCAAACTGATCGAGAACGGAGCATCTGTCAACATTGTGGCCGTGGACTCCATCACTCCCCTCCATGAAGCCTGTATTCAGGGCCATACGCAGTGTGTGAAGCTGCTGCTGGATGCTGGAGCTAATGTAAGCAGCGTTTCTGTTAGGCATAGGATGATAAAAAGTTTCAAGGTTCACTGGGGTTTTCTTTTTTTTAAATGTTCTTTTATACAATTCCAATGCTATATGTAGTTTTTTTACAACTATTTTATTTAGTTTTTTTAGGGCAACAGTATCTCTAGCAGAAAAGGTCCCTCCACATCATCGCTTATACACCAAAATTCAAGCATGCTATAGAGCTGAACAATAAAGTGGCTTACTTTATATCCACAGAAAAGAAAGATACCCAAACATGCCTTTTCAAGATATAAAGATATCTGTGTTTTTGGAAATAATGAAGATGGCAGTCCCATCGCAGGATTTTCAATGTTGATTCTGGTTTATTATGCCCAGCTGTTTTGAAAGGACTTCATATATTAACTAAACTAAACTAGGGGTGGCGTGGTGGCTCTGTGGGTAGCGATGTTGCCTCACAGCAAAAAGGTTGCTGGTTTGAGCCTCGGCTGGGTCAGTTGGCATTTTTGTGTGGAGTTTACATGTTCTCCCTATGTTTGCTCCGGTTTCTTCCGGGTGCTCCGGTTTCCCCCAAAGTCCAAAGACATGCGCTATAAGTGAATTGGGTTAGCTAAAATTGTCCATAGTGTATATGTGTGTAAATGAGAGTGTATGGATGTTTCCCAGTGATGGGTTGCAGCTATAAGGGCATCCGCTGTGTAAAACATATGCTGGATAAGTTGGCGGTTCATTCTGCTGTGGTGACCCCAGATTAATAAAGGGACTAAGCTGAAAAGAAAAGGAATGAATGAATAAACTAAACTAGTGGTGGCTCTGTGGGTAGCACTTTTGCCTCACAGCAAAAAGGTTGCTGGTTCGAGCCTCGACTGGGTCAGTTGACATTTCTGTGTGGAGTTTGCATGTTCTCCCCGTGTTGCATAAGTTTCCTCCGGGTGCTCTGGTTTCCCCCCCAGTCCAAAGACATTCGCTATAGGTGAATTGGGTTAGCTAAATTGTCTGCTGTGTATGTGTGTGAATTAGAATGTATGGGTGTTTTCCAGTGATGGGTTGCAGCTGGAGGGGCATCCGCTGCATAAAACATATGCTGGATAAGTTGGCGTTCATTGATTCTTGATTAATAAAGGGACTACGCTGAAAAGAAAATGAATGAATGACTAAACTAAACTATATTTATCTAAACTTTTTTGTGTCTTTGTTAACAGGTTGATGCTCGTAACATTGACGGCAGCACTCCGCTGTGTGACGCCTGTGCTGCTGGAAGTCTGGAGTGTGTAAAGCTGCTGTTAGAGCATGGAGCCACAGTAAATCCTCCTCTCTTCACCTTTTCACCACTGCATGAGGCCTGCATGGGCGGTGAGTGTCCTGACGGCTCATATAAGTACTGCATGCTAGGGTTGCAGTGCACAATATATCATTTCAGCATCGATATTGCAATGTCCGCTAGGCCTGTCACAATAACTCATTTATGATGTGCAATATATTGTCATAGGAATTATTGCGATAAGTGTTATTATAATTTTAAGAACAATTTATATCTGTGATTATATAATGTTTATACAACAGCATATAAATGGTCATAGCGCATTTAAAATACAAAAACGGCATGTAAATCTACTTGTATAGTGGTTTTAACCTTATTTCTAAATCATCACGTTTGTGGAAGTGGACCGCAGATTCGGAACCAAGCTCATTTGGACACCTTCTTCTAAACCTGTCAGTAGTTTTCTGTAAAGTGTGTGAAAATTCCTGCCAACATTTGTCTCTGGAAATCCATGAGTTGGTGGGGTGGTGGGGGATAGGCTTTCGGGGGTGATGTGTCTGAATAACACAGTTGAGAACCGGGTAAGTAACTTTACTGTGGTTATGAAGCGGTTACTGTATGTGGAGCAGGTTTTGGGTGGCTGCTGCGATCGGACATTATACTAATTTTTAACACCAGGGGTGTTACAGACTGTACCAAAAAGCTGAGGACCTAGGGTGTTGAAATTATGGGATTTTTCTGGGAGAAATAACAAAACGGGAGGGTGCCAAGCTTATGAGGGTATACATTTTTTTTCTGTTTAATTGCTGGAGCTTTTATAACTTTAAATAGTATTATTATGAGGTGCAAAAAAGGTTGCTTCAACAGGTTTGATTACAAAAAATACTTCAGTGTATTGCTAAATTCATGTTCAAAGCTTGCGGAGTGAACCAAAAGTGTTGTATTTCCTGTTTTAACAAATTAAACAAAGCAATCTGGCTAAGTGAAAGTATCTAAGTGCATTAACTGCACAAAAACAAATGAAAAGTTTTTGACTGCCTAGTTACTAACGGTAATGTTACATCATCCACATCGTTATGCCAGCAGTCAATCACCTAAATTAGTATAATAATAATAGTTAAATAAACACACATTCGGTTATAATGAAAACAGTATTTTTTCTGCAGTAGCCTAAATAAATCTTAAACATTAAAAATGTTTTTGCATCAGCTGTATTTACGAATATAGCCTAATAATAAACGATGCTTATTAAGAAATTATAAAAAACTGCTTATTGTTACATTGCAAGATGCTCCAAAACTGTTTTAAAACACAGTTAACTCCCAAAACACTGTTAACTCATTTATGTGAATGCGTTAATGAAACATCATAAACATTATCTCATTTAACTGCGTTTTGCAACTCAAAGAGGGTTTTTTCAACTGCAGGGAGCACAATAAACCAAGAAAGATCCCAACATGTTGAATTTTCTCTAAATTCCTTTACAGGAAAAAAAAAATTTGTTTTACAATTATTAGTTTCGTTTTATTTTACATTAAAAACATAACAATAAAATAAAGTGTTATTAAATCTGTACAATTTGTTTTACTGATAAATTACTAAAAATTACTGATAAAAGAACCGTTGACATACTGAACCGAAAAGTGGTATTGATAAAAGTAGTAATACTATTAAAACATTAACGATACCCATCCCTACTGCAAATACAATGTGAATATTCTTACAAAGCAATCTGAAACTTTAAATAAATAATTATTGATGGTATTTTAAAGTGCCTATGATATAAATACTGTGCATGTTCATTATCTGGTTATATTGAATTTTCGAATATAAACCATACCTATATGTTCCTTATATGTGCATATAAGTTGGGATTATAGTTGACCAAGAGGAACAGGAACAGAGGAACAGGAACAAAAGAGAGAGTTTAACGTTTATTGCCAATATCAGCTTCAATGGCTATTTCATGGCAAAAACAAATACACATTTACAAGCAGTTTATAAATAATAAAACTTTTCTGTAAAGCATAGGTTTATAACAATAAAAAAACATAAATAACAATAGATAATGCATAAAACATCTAAAAGATCTACTTTTGATAACAATTCTACAATTTTTGAAAGACTTTACATTCAATAATTCCTTCAAAGTGAGCCACAGTTCAGAACACAGGAGATTTGTGGAGTCACTGCAGATTTTAACCACAATAAAGTCAAAGTTTATCATTTGCCTGGGTTTTTAAGACTCGTGACTGTGTTAGCATTTCAAGATTAAAGCATTTAGACGCAGGAAATCGTAACTGTAATGCGTCATGGTTGTGCAGTGGGTATCACAATCATCTCACAGCAAGAAGATTGCTGGTTCGAGGCCCGGCTGGGTCAGTTGGCATTTCTGTGTGGAGTTTGCATGTTCTTTCCGTGTCTATGTGGGTTTTCATCCGGGTGCTCTGGTTTCCCCCACAGTCCAAAGACCTACGCTATATGTGAATTTGGTAAGCTAAATTGTCCGTACTATAGTGTATATGTGTGAATGTGTGTATGGATGTTCCTCAGTGATGGGTTGCAGCTGGAAAGGCATCGGCTGTGTAAAACATATGCTGGACAAGTTGGTGGTTCATTCCACTGTGGCGACCCCTGATTAATAAAGGGACTAAGCCGATAAGGAAAAAAAATAGAATATAACTGTAATAAAGGTAAATCTTATTGAATTATTCATACAAGAAGACTATGCAGTGTTGTTTTATATTTAATTATTCAATGTCTGTACCTGAATTCTGCTAGTATTGCCCCAGAAAACCACAAAACATTTTTTTTTGATCTGTTGTATTCATCTGTGCTTGTAATTTGTTTCTTATAATTTATGCATGATAATGATCAACTCTCCTTCAATCTAAAATAATGAATTATTTTCAACAAAGCTGTTTAAGTAATTTAGTGAAATGTTATTCATATTGCAATGTATAGCCAAAAAGACTAAAATAGCACAATGTCAGGGTTTTCCAATATTATGCAACCCTACTATATGTTTAATCAGGGATTTTAGAGTTAAAAATCAACATTTTATTAAGAATTACTCTCCCTCATGATGTCCCAAAATGCTATGCTTTAATTATTACTAAATTATTTAAATTATTCTATTAATTATTTCCAGTTTAGTCTAGACACCACCTCCTGAAGTGGTCTGAGCGATCAGATTTATATCCTTAAATGCACTTCAGAGAGTGCTTACATCTACCCATATCATGATCGGATAGCTATCCGATCAGAAAAAATGCATGAAGTGACCAGGTGTAAACAGCCCCTATGGATACCAGTGCAAATGTCTTTATTTATAGCTATAGGAGCAATTTCAGATAGAGCCAATGAATATAATTAATTGTTTCTTTTGTCTTTTCTTTGATTTTTCTCATCTGCTAGGTAACTCTAAATGTGTTCAGCTCATGATTGATGAAGGAGCACTGATGGAAGCTCATGACTGTCACTTTGGCACTCCTTTGCATGTAGCATGTGCACGACAGCATCTCGACTGTGTCAAGGTCCTGTTGAATGCAGGTGAGTTTACGTATTTTTTTATTTTTTTTTTATAATAATTTTTTAGGGGTTTACTTTTTAAAACTTTTTTTAACCTTTTATTGGGATAGGATAGTGGAGGACAGACAGGAAAGCATTGAGAGCAGAGAAAGGGGAAGGATCGGCATAGGACCTTGAGCCAAGAATCGAACTTAGGTCGCTGAACTCGGCCCCCGAGGCAATTTGTTCCGGCCCTCCAAATAGTGTGACCAAGACATTAGAAATAAATTTAGTTCAGTTGAAAAACGATCGCTATAGTTATGAAGTGACGTGCGTCTGTTCAATACAGCACAAGCTGCAGTTGAAGGCTGTACAGAGAGCGAGTCACCTGGCATTAAGCGAGTGGAGCGGGCAGGCAAAAAAGGCCTTTTGTACAATGCACTGATATCGTTAATAGGGATACAATGATTAGCCGATTTCCAATGGAGACGTGTTCATATTGGGAGCGGTGCGTGATTTTCCAACAAACTAAAGGAAGCTGAAAGTGTAAAAAGCATAACAGGACGCCTTTAAAATGAACATAAACTAGGTGTTTTGTTCTTTCAGTATTGTGCCTTCTTCATTTCTTTAATTTAATTCTTTTAAGTTTTAAGCTTGGACGACTGCATCCATACATCTCTGCAATGACTCAAATAACTTATTAATAAAGTGATCTGGAATGGCAAAGAAAGCGTTCTTGCAAGACTTTAAGAGTTCAAGATTGTTTGGATTCATCTTCAATGCCTCCTCCATCTTACCCCAGACATGCTCAATAATGGTAATATCTGGTGACTGGACAGGCCAGTCCTGGAGCATCTTGACTCTCCTGTGGTTTGTAATGTAACGGGCAGCACAAAAGTCTTAATACCTCAAGGCTGTTGATGCTGCAGATCTCTCGCATGCCCCCATAGTTCAGATTTTTTACTGATATAGAGAACTATTTATTTTGGGGAGATTTTGGTTTTTTCATGCTAAAAAAAACTAAAGCGCTAAAGGAAGCTAAAAGTGTAACAGGACCCCTTTAAAATGAACATAAACTAGATGTTTTGTTTTTTCAATATTGCAACATTCTTCCTTTCTTTGCTTTAATTTACTTCTTTTTTGCTTTTAGGTGCAAATGTGAATGCTGCTAAACTTCATGAGACAGCACTTCATCATGCTGCTAAAGTCAAAAATCTGGAACTAATTGAGCTTTTGGTTGAATTTGGGGGAAATATTTTTGCCAGAGACAACCTTGGAAAAAAGCCAATTCAGTACACCGGATCCAGTTCAGCGTCCGCCCTCTGCTTAGAGTTTTACGAATGTAAGTTCATTATATGCTTGTTCACTGCTTGTAATGTGTGCATACAATATGTGTTCGTTATTCACTTTGAAAGATACTTTAGAACTACAATCAACATTGAGATAGTGTTTAACCAGAACATTTATTAAACTAAACTCCTAAAATGAAGAGAAGCCAAAGCTTTTTCAAGGCAAAGAAGCAAAACTGGCCGGTTTTATTTGAAAATGATCATTTAAAAAGTGACAAAAAGCATTATTAATTCAGTTTAGTATGGCTGAGTTACTTTTTATTAATAGATTGAATTGCTTTCTTGTTTTTAATTTTAATTTTGGTTAAATGTTTTGGATTTTTTTTTTTATCATACTTTTATTTCATTGATTACATTTGACCTATTTTACTATATAAATAAATATTTACTTGGCGCCTAGCTGGAATAAGAAAGTTAGTTAATGTAAATATTTTATTTCAAGTTTATCAACAAATATGATTTTAACCAATATGATTGGATCATTATTATTTTGAAAATAACAATTCAATTCAGTTAATTTCAATTCAAGTTGATTTGTTTAGTGCTTTTGACAATAATTATTGTTTTAAAACAGCTTTACTAAAGGTGAACATTATTGCATTGCAATCAAATTCAGAAAAGTTTAGGTTACTGATTACCATAACTTTATTAGTTACTAATAACATTAACTAATTAACTAGTAAATAATAGATTTTAACAGTTATAAATGAGTTATTATATATAAACATAGTTAACCTGCAGTTATATAGTGCAGTGGTTCCCAAACTAGGTTGCTGTTGAAAGTGGTGTTAATGAGACCAGCTGGGGGTGGTCAACCTTAAAAAGGGCTTCTGTCTGCCCGGTGACTGTAGCTTCGTTGCTAAATAGCTAACATGGATTTTATTGAAAAAATAACTGTGTTCATGTGCTTTATGAAGGCTGAAAAACAGCGTTGATTCGTTTGAAGCCATTTCTGAATCCCCTAGAACCTTTCAGAGGTGCACCCAGCTCTGTAAGCTCATAAACTAAACCTGGATAATGAAAGCATTCGGCGGTGCTTCTGACTGAGCTGAGCCCAGTTTGATGAACTGTTGTTGGTGTAGGCAGGAGGATTTTTCCCCGGGACACCAACAACAGGCGCTACATCATAATCATGCCCCCACAAGAGCAAGCTCCTGATTGGTTAACGCGGCGCAAATGCCTGCTCAAGTTTAGATTTTTTAACTCAAATGCACAGAACACTCAATTCGATTCATGTGTATCTCGTCATTCGCGCAATTCGCGTCATTCATGTCTATTCGTGACTTTGCATTGACTTAACATGTAAATCACTCACGCTTGATGTTTCTTTTGTGTCTGGTGTGAACGCAGCCTTCGACCTAACTCCAAGTAATAACGACACACATTCAGTATTAATCCACACAGTGGCAAAAGTTTAACTATTTAGAAAATTGACCATGCTGCGTGTGTGAGGAACAGCTGAGGGTGGCCATAGCAAAGACAAATGGCAGAGGATCGCGAGTTCAGAAACACATTTATATCAGTAAAGGAGGAAGCACGCTCACGTTTTCAACATGGTTTTGGACGTGATATGTGAATAGCCTATAAAGATTTAACCTGAGAGGTACGGTACAAGCACTAATCTATAATAGATACGTGATTACAAGCCGTGTGGAGCGATTGCAAGTTACAATACACTATTAAATATTTTGCAAATTACACAAAACGAGGCAACAAATTGAATTACACTTACATGTTATGATCATGTAACATGATATGAAGAAGAAATGGGTCCATATGAACTGTCAAAGTCTGACAAAGTACCATACATAATAGTCTCTGCTGCTCCTTCGTTTAATAAAAAACATGCGGCGAGTCCTGCGTTGCAGTGTAGGTTATTGTATCCAAAATCTGAAAAATTACAGGAACAAACACAGCACTAGGTTAGCTACTGTGGTGATGTTGTGAAAATAAACTTAAGCCCTTTATTCCCCACAGCCGAATCTCCATCTGTGAGTAAATGACATCTTTGTGTCATGATTAGTCCTGTGATCCCCGCGCTCGGCTAGTGTTTGAAGTGAAAGGCGTTCATGTTTTACCGGATTTGGCACTTCATATATGGTGATGTACTGTATCAAAGTTGACGCGTTTAGGCAAAAGATCCAAACCCAACACGATTCATTTATTCAACTCTGAGTCGACTATTTTGTTAAAGAATCAATGGTTTTAAACACGGTGAACTTTCAGATTTAAACCTCAGCTGGATGTTTTCATTCGCTTAGTGATGTTAGACACTGCATAGAAGGTCATTTTCAACCAATAATAGGCCTCTTTAAAATCTGTGAATCTGTAATAATCCAATTTGCAATTTTATTTTATCAGCTTGTCAGATTGATTTCCACTGTCCCAGTAACACCTTGTTGTTTGTTGTGTTCAGCCACACCGCTCAGTCTGCAGCAGTTATGCAGGATTTCTCTCAGAAATACCCTCGGGAAAAGAGCACTGGGGGTTTACACTCAACTAGGCCTCCCAAACCGAATCATCTGGTTCCTCTCTTATTTACCAGCTCCTCCTATGGAGCTCCTCCAGTCCTGACGATCTTCTGCTTCGGACATCTATAACACACTACACACTGACACTCTGCTTAAGAATAAGGGATTTGGATCATTGGTTTGCAGGTGAAAGGAGATTCTTCATTGTGAAGTGCAGATACAGTAACAGCTGTGCTCAGTATTTGTCACGTATTTGCTGATATTTTTTTGCACTGTTACAGCAGGGAACCAACAGACGGTGGTATGAATGCAGTTTACTGCCAAGATTCCTGAAATAATTTGACTTGGGCAAAAAAAATGGGCAAAAAAAGCACTTTAACAAGAATGAATGGTGTTTTCTGTTTTGCGTGTCATTTTGGCTGCCGACACTTATAACTGTGAGTCAAAATAAGGCAACAGACATGTTTTCTTGCTGTTTATGCAACCATAATATTAGCTGTATGATCAAATTTCATCATCTGAAGGATTTAATGTATGCTATTATATTTGTAAATTCACTATAAATGTAAAATCTTAAACTCAGACTTCAAATTAATTTTAGATGAATAATTTAAATAGTAGGTGACACAGTGATTCAGTGGGTAGCACTGTCGCCTCACAGCAAGAAGGTTGCTGCTTGAAGACCCATCTGGGCCAGTTGGCATTTCTGTGTGGAGTTTGCTTGTTCTCCCCATGTTGGTGTGGGTTTCCTCTGGGGGCTGCAGTTTCCCCTACAGTCCAAAGACATGCGCTATAGGTGAATGGGGTTTACAAAATTGGCCGTAGTGTATTTGTGAATGTGAGAGTGTAGGGGTGTTTCCCAGTACTGGGTTGCGGCTGGAAGGGCATCCGCTGCATAAAACATATGCTGGAATTGTTGGCGGTTCATTTCGCTGTGGCGACCCCTGATAAATAAGGGACTAAGCCGAAGGAAAATGAGTGCATAATATTTGTAAATGCACTGTATATAAAATACATGCATTTATGTATTTTATATATACAAATCTATAAGACAATATAAGTCTTATTTAAGCTCACACTTTAATTTTATATGAATAATTTAAATAGTATTTTAGCTGGCTATTTAAATTTGTATGAAATCTACATTGATATGTTGTGTAAGTGCTTTATAAATATATTTTACATGTATATATGTTATTTCATAATGTTGTTAGGTTGTGGCTGTAATACTTGTAGTGATAATTGTAACAAAATTGTGATTTCTTAGTTGTACAATATTCTGTTAATGTTTTATTTGATTGGTTGTGAGTATTAAGTACATTTACACCTGACCAAAAGGCATTGGGTTTGATTTTTCAGCCACTGCTACCTAAAGTCTTAATTTTTGCTGCAGTTTATGCACACCAAACATGTCTATTAAAGTTTTCAGTATATTTCTTAGTGGCTTATTTTAATGTGGACAAACATCAGTGCACAAAATTACATTGATCTATAAATAAAACATTTATTTTTAAAATTTCAACACATTGTTGCACTTTTTTTTTTTAATTATACAGTGCATCCGGAAAGTATTCATAGCGCTTCACTTTTTCCACATTGTTTATTTTACAGCCTTATTCCAAAATTGATCAAATTCATTTATTTCCTTAAATTCTACAATAGCCCATAATGACAATGTGAAGAAAGAGTTTTTGAAGTTGTTGCAAATTTATTCAAAAATAAAAAACCTGAAAATTCACATGTACATAAGTATTCACAGCCTTTGCCGTGAAGCTCTAAATTGAGCTCAGGTACATTCTGTTTCCACTGATCATTCTTGAAATGTTTCAGCAGCTTCATTGGAGTTGACCTGTGGTAAATTCAGTTGATTGGACATGATTTGAAAATGCATACAGGCATACTCAATATAAGGTCCCAGGGTTGACAGTGCATGTCAAAGCACAAACCAAACATAAAGACAAAGGAATTGTCTGTAGACCTCCGAGACAGGGTTGTCTCGAGGCACAAGGCTGGAGAAGGTTACAGAAGGTTACAGGTTACTGCTATTCTGAAAGTTCCAGTGAGCACAGTGACCTCCATCATCGGTAAGTGGAAGATGTTTGGAACCACCAGGACTCTTCCTAAAGCTGGCCGGCCATCTAAGCTGAGTAATCGGGAAAGAAGGGCCTTAGGGAGGTGATTAATAACCCGATGGTCACTCCGTCTGAGCTCCTGCATTCTTCTGTGGAGAGAGGAGAACCTTATAGAAGGACAACCATCTGTGTAGCAATCCACCAATCAGGCCTGTATGGTAGAGTGGCCAGATGGAGGCCACTCTCCGCTTGGAATTTGAAGGACTCTCAGACCATAAGAAACAAAATTCTCTGGTCTGATGAGACTAAAATTGAACTCTTTGAAGTGAATGCCAGGTGCTACGTTTGAAGAAAACCAGGCACCATTCATCATGAGGCTAACACTATCACTACAGTGAAGCTTTGTGGTGGCAGCATCATGCTGTGGGGATGTTTTTCAGCAGCAGGAACTGGAAAACTAGTCAGGATAAAGGGAAAGATGAATGCAGCAATGTACAGAGACGTCCTGAATGAAAACCTGCTTCAGAGTGCTCTTGACCTCAGACTGAGGCGACGGTTAATCTTCCAGCAGGACAATGACCCAAAGCACACCGCCAAAATTTTAATGGAGTGGCTTCACAACAACTCGTTGAATGTCCTTGAGTGGCCCAGCCAGAGCCCAGATCTAAATCCTAATGAACATCTCTGGAGAGATCTGAAAATGGCTGTACACAGTTGCTTACCATCCAACCTGATGGAGCTTAAGAGGTACTGCAAGGAGGAATGGGCAAAAATTCCCAAAGACAGGTGTGCCAAGCTTGTGGCATCATATTCAAAAAGCCTTGAGGCTGTAATCGCTGCGAAAGGTGCATCAACAAGGTATTGAGCAAAGGCTGTGAATACTGATGTACATGTGATTTTTCAGCTTTTTTATTTTAAATAAATATGCAACAATTTCAAAAAATCTTTTTTCACATTGTCATTATGGGGTATTGTGTGTAGAATTTTCAATAGAACATTTAACAGTTAAAGTGTGTTTTTTTTCATCGCAGCGTTACAAAAGTCTTCAGAATATTATTTTTTTTTGTGTTCAACAGCAGAAATGCAAACATGTTTGGGAAAAGATGATGGTGAGAAAACCAAAAGATTTTTTTGTTAACCTTTAATCAACATCTGACTGCTTACTTCCTGCCTTTTCTTTTTAATTATATTCAAGACTAATACCAACACTGCACTGACGAGAAAATACAATAACAAAATTTAGGAAAAAGAGAGAAAAAAAAAACTACCTTAGTCATTCAGAAAAAAATTATCATAAGCTTTAAGAAACTTATCATTATTCTTATTTTTAATAAGCTTAACAGATTCAAAATTGAATGAAATTTCAGCAAGAAAAGTATTAAATCTAGGTATTGCCTTTAGCAACTTATTTTTGAGTATAACAAATTTACACGTAACAAATAAATTATCATTAAGATTGAGAGCATGATCATTACTAGAGAAATGCAGAAATATATATATTTTATAGACAAATTTAAATCATATTTAAACAAGGATGATAAATAAAAAAATGCTATTCCAGGGAAGTTTAACATGAGTGCACCTATAAAATAAGTGAAGTAAAGTTTCTTCTTGTATATTGCAGAAAGTACACGTTAGATATATCAAAATAATTGGCAATCTGTAGGATGTACAATATGCAAAATCTTAAAATGTATCTTTCTTATTTTGTGGATATGTTGAACTTTTCAGGTAATAACCAAAGGATTTTCCTTTTTTGCGCGATCTATGACGTCAGACATTCATCCGCGGCAGGACTTTTATTTTGACGTGATTTGTGGAATTCTGAAGCCGGAAGTCGCCGTGAATCGTGAAGTTCTAGGGAAGCTGCTTGCTCAACTCTTATTCAAAACTTTGGCCAGACTTTGTTTAACGGCTGTTTATAATACCTGAATTTGTGGCCTCTTTACGAATCCGGTTAGCGCGGGTTACGCTGCTTCCAGACGGGTGCGAAGTGACATTTGGAGCGCTCCTCATGGCATTATTTTGGGCGAGGGAGCAGTAATTAGCAGAGCCCTGTTGATCAGATCAGCCAGAGGTCGCAGAACTGCAGTGCAAGCGGTGAGTTTCCTTCTCCACGCCTTACTGGGACTCTCCTTTACATTTGTAACCATCCTCGAGTCTTCACGTGCATGTATATAAGTGTTTGGCACTGGCAAACGGGCTGTGGATGCTTTTAAAAGGCCAATTTCCTTCTTCGTGCGACATAAAGGCTGTGTCTCAAATCCTAGTGAGCTGTCTACGTAGACAACATTTCAAAACATGTGGGATACAATTAGTTGTCATGGACGGATCTTATTTCTCCTCGGCATCCAAAAATGTCACATTTTGTCTGGTTAAAAAACATGTTTTAACTTTTTTTGTGTTGGGTATTTACTATTTAATACTCCATTGGGCTTCCCTGTGTGTGTGTGCGCGCGTGTGTGTGTGTGTTTTGTGGACCTAACTTAACTACCACAAACATGATTTGTTAGTTTTAAATTACTGTTATTTGAATTAGATTAGTGTGTTACACCACCAGGGGGACTAGTTGAATATTTTCACTCGTTATGAAAGCTAAAACCACAAGAAGTGAGATTCAATGGCAGAGGCATATTTTGTAATTTTGGGGCCCAAGCAATTCCAGCCAAGGGGCCCTAAAGTTCTAAAATGCACATTTTCTACTTTAATTTTTATTATTATTATTTTGCAGTAGTTTTTTTATATAATTCGATCTCATTTTCTACGTTTTATCCTAATGCTGCTAAATAATAATATGTAAAGCACCTTGTAAATGTTTTGAAACAATTAGTTTTTTTTAAGATGAATTCTCAACTAAACATCATAAATGAACTATTTCATTTTTAAAACTAAATCTTTACTGATTTGACTGCTAGACTGGTTCATGATTAATAGTAGGGTACACATTTGTACAAATATAATTGCACTCAATTTTAGACCCTCACCATACAAAATATGATATAAAACAATGTTATAATTTATAGTATCATTAATACTCTTAGGTATTTATTGGTAAAGTCTAGATAGAATATGCGGCCGGCCGGAAGTGTGATATGCACAATAATATAGCGGAATTTATTTTATGACACTATAATTAATATTTTACAGTACTGTGACGGTTAGGGTGGGTGGGTAGGTGTTAAAAAATAAATTGTATTGGGTAATTTAATAGATAACATAAATAATACTCGGTACAACTACTGTTTTACATTACTTTGACGGTTGGGTTTAAGGTTGGGGTGGGGGTAGACGATAATAAAATACAGTAAATGGGAAATTTTATAAATAATTCTCATTAACTTCTGGCCGCAAACGTATACATTTTAGCAACAACCGTATTTATATGGGGGCCCTCAGATTGCCTGAGGCCCTAAGCAGCCACTTACCTTGCTTATCTGCTTAAGTGTGACATCACATGGGAAAGAAAATGCAATTCCTCAGAGTGCGAGGGGATGCACCAAAATCTGAAAGTGATCATGCTTACTGAGCTGCTGGGGGAGGCGTCAGTAACCAGCCAGTTGTATTCACAGCTATTTGAGCACCGTATATGGAATTAACCTGTCTAATGTACTTAATGTCTAAATGAAAAGCTTTAAAAATGATTCTCCTGATGATAAGTCAATATATGCCACGCCAGCCGCAACTGCTACTAACCTGACACTGACAGGTCATGTCACCAGGCAGTCGGCCACTGGCGGCTGCCACCAGCCACTGCCTGGTCATGTGACCTGTCACTGGCAACTCCTGCCAACCAGTTAAAGATTGAACCCCAGTTCCGAAGCGGCTTCCAGGTCCAAGTGCTATATCAAACAGTATGGAGAGACCCTTCAAATGGTAATAATAAACCTGTACAAAGAGATGTAATGCTTTCGGAAATCAAGATCGCTATGTATATATATTCATGCCTAATATCAGATGGCCAGAAAGTGATTAAGTTTTTATAAATTGTTGAAATATTGGTGTCTGTGAAGCAGCAAGCCCAGAGACTGATGTGTATACTATGATTTTATATAAAAATCACTTTAATGTGTAATAATGACAAAAAAGTGGTCATATAAACAAATATTTCCTCAATTCAAAAAAGTAGCGACAGTATTACATAAGTCACCGATACATCACGACTTAACAAGCGGATAGGTAAAATCGTCCCCTGTTCAATGGGATGTACATTTACCCTGAACAGAACAATATTTCATATATTCAAAGACCCTTTGGTTGTTTTAAAGCTGTGACTTGATGCATGATACAAAATATAAGCAGAATTTCATCTGCTTGCTTTTATTGCACACTATGTAATGAAAGTGAGTGGTGATTGCAAAAACATCTTTCTTAGAGAGAGGATGATATACATGTATACGCGCTAGGGCTGCACGGTATTGGAAAAATCTGGTATTGCGATATTTTGTTTTGCTGCGATGTGAATCTAATTTCAGCAGAGGATTTGAGTAGCTTTATTTGATTAACTATTTAATTCATTTAGATCAACTGGGGTAATCAAGTCTTTTTCTATGCAGTGCATCTGCATTCAATCATTTACTCGTTTTCTTTTCGACTTAGTCCCTTTATTAATCAGGGGTCGCTACAGCGGAATGAACCGCCAACTTATCCAGCATATGTTTTATGCAGTGCATACCCTTCCAGCGCCAACCCAACACTGAGAAACACCCATACACTCTTACATTCACACTGCGGATAATTTAGCTTACGCAATTCACCTGTAGTGCATGTCTTTGGACTGTGGAGGAAACTGAAGCACCCAGAGGAAACCAGGTAACATGGGGAGAACATGCAAACTCCACACAGAAATGCCAACTTACCCAGCCGGGGCTTGAATCAGCGACCTTCTTGCTGCGAGGCGATCATGCTGCCCACTGTGCCACCGTGATGCCCCGGTGCATCTGCATAAAATATAATAAATTACAATCATATATAAATAGGACAGTGCAAAAATAGAAGTAAAATAAACTGGGCTTTATGGTTTTCTGGGGAATCTAACATTATGTAAATACAAAAATATAAAAATCGTAAGAAAACATGGTCGTAATTGTATAAATTTGAATAAATAATCGAATCCTGCGATGTGACTTTTGCAGATATATATATATTGCAATATTAATGCTCAAACAATATATTGTTTAGCCCTAATATATAGTCTAAATAAACTGTCAAAATGCATCGTGTTGAGTTTATATTAAATATAAATAAATATTTATGGAGTGTTTACACAAGTGTTTTAACGACTCAAACTGATTTTTTTTTTATTTTTTTGTCATTTTGACTTTTCATTTATACTGCAATGGTAATGCTTGAATGGTAATGAAATGCTTGCTTTTGAAAATAGGTTTCAAACATAGACTGTAACACAAGATGTATTATGCGTCTCCACTTTCCTCCACATTATAAAGTGAAGCCAAAATATCCCAGCTATGACTGCTGCTAACCTTTGACCAACGTCCCTAATGATATCTTTTGGAACAGAGTATGTGCATTAGTAATTTAAAACCTAGAATTTATCAAACCCAAATTCCCAACATTTATAACCACAATCATGTAGCCAAACTCTGTCTTTATAACATTTGTTTTTTAACAAATGATCACTTGAATGAATCAATTTCAAAAAAAGGCTGCACGGTGGTGCAGTGGGTAGCACGTTCACCTCACAGCAAAAGGTTGCTGGTTTGAGCCTCGGCTGGGTCAGTTGGCATTTCTGTGTGGAGTTTGCATGTTCTCCCTGTGTTCGCGTGGGTTTCCTCCAAGGTGCTCCGGTTTCCCCCTCAAGTCCAAAAAAAAACATGTACAGGTGAATTGGGTAGGCTAAATTGTTTGTAATGTACAGGGAGTGCAGAATTATTAGGCAAGTTGTATTTTTGAGGATTAATTTAATTATTGAACAACAACAACAACCATGTTCTCAATGAACTAAAAAAACTCATTAATATAAAAGCTGAATATTTTTGGAAGTAGTTTTTAGTTTGTTTTTAGTTTTAGCTGTTTTAGGAGGATATCAGTGTGTGCAGGTGACTATTACTGTGCATAATTATTAGGCAACTTAACAAACAACAAATATATACCCATTTCAATTATTTATTTTCACCAGTGAAACCAATATAACATCTCAACATTCACAAATATACATTTCTGACATTCAAAAACAAAACAAAAACAAATCAGTGACCAACATAGCCACCTTTCTTTGCAAGGACACTCAAAAGCCTGCCATCCATGGATTCTGTCAGTGTTTTGATCTGTTCACCATCAACATTGCGTGCAGCAGCAACCACAGTCTCCCAGACACTGTTCAGAGAGGTGTACAGTTTTCCCTCCTTGTAAATCTCACATTTGATGATGGACCACAGGTTCTCTATGGGGTTCAGATCAGGTGAACAAGGAGGCCATGTCATTAGTTTTTCTTCTTTTAGACCCTTTCTTGCCAGCCACGCTGTGGAGTACTTGGACGCATGTGATGGAGCATTGTTCTGCATGAAAATCATGTTTTTCTTGAAGGATGCAGAGTTCTTTCTGTACCACTGCTTGAAGAAGGTGTCTTCCAGAAATTATTAGTACGACTGGGAGTTGAGCTTGACTCCATCCTCAACCAGAAAAGGCCCCACAAGCTCATCTTTGATGATACCAGCCCAAACCAGTACTCCACCTTGCTGACGTCTGAGTCGGACTGGAGCTCTCTGCCCTTTACTGATCCAGCCACGGGCCCATCCATCTGGCCCATCAAGAGTCACTCTCATTTAATCAGTCCATAAAACCTTAGAAAAATCAGTCTTGATATATTTCTTGGCCCAGTCTTGACGTTTCAGCTTGTGTCTTGTTCAGTGGTGTTTTTTTTTTTTGCCTTTCTTACCTTGGCCATGTCTCTAAGTATTGCACACCTTGTGCTTTTGGGCACTCCAGTGATGTTGCAGCTCTGAAATATGGCAAAACTGGTGGCAAGTGTTATCTTGGCAGCTGCACGCTTGACTTTTCTTAGTTTATGGGCAGTTATTTTGCGTCTTGCTTTTTCCACACGCTTCTTGCGACCCTGTTGACTATTTTGAATGAAACGCTTGATTGTTCGATGATCACGCTTCAGAAGCTTGGCAATTTTAAGAGTGCTGCATCCCTCTGCAAGATATCTCACTATTTTTGACTTTTCAGAGCCTGTCAAGTCCTTCTATTGACCCATTTTGCCAAAGGAAAGGAAGTTGCCTAATTATGCACACCTGATATAGTGTGTTGATGTCATTAGACCACACCCCTTTTCATTACAGAGATGCACATCACCTAATATGCTTAATTGGTAGTAGGCTTTCGAGCCTATACAGCTTGGAGTAAGACAGCATGCATAAAGAGGATGATGTGGTCAAAATACTCATTTGCCTAATAATTCTGCACTCCTTAGGGGATAGTTCACCCAAAAATGAAATGTCATAATTTTTTCACACTCAGGTGATTCTAAACATTTATGAATTTCTTTCATCTGTTGGTCACAAAACAATATATTCTGAAGAATGTTGTTAAGCAGCCATTGACATTCATAGTAGGAACAAAAAAAACCTATAAAAGTCAATGACAGCTTTTTTCCAACATTCTTTAATATATCTTCATTTGTGTTCAACAGAAGAAAGAAGCTCAAACAGGTTTGGAACAAATAGAGGAAGAATAAATGATAGCAGAATTCTCATTTTTGGGTGAACTATCTCTTTAAAGATCTGTAAGCTAGTGTGCTCCACTGCACCATTATGACAAAATTATTTAAAACATTCATCAGATCGTCTAACCGATCAAATGCTCTTTAAAATCTGAATCGTCCCTCCCACTATAGGAAGCGAAAACTGAATGAAGTGCGTCTTTTTTCCACAGGTACCTGAGCATTCATCTGTGTTTCTGTGTTGGATTTGTAGAAAACTGAAATATAGCATAAGACGAAACTCAATGAACATGCGGTGGCTTTTAGATGCATGAGACGCTCTTTGGGATCGCAGATGCTGAAGCCAGTTCTGAAAGCACTTTGATGATGAACTTTTGCTGAGGGATTTTAGAAATGACCAAAACAACATTTCAGATGTTTTACAGTGTGTTTGGCCTCTGGTTAGTCCATTAAAGTCATCCCATTGCACCACTTTTTATCATCACATGATCTGTTAACACAAAATTACATTGCATTTTTGATGCGCATGTTGGAATTTACTCTGTTTATGCACATTTTTTTTCTGATCAGATAAAAAGTTTACCCAGCTCATTTGTTTGCACATTTTCCATGCAATATTAAAAAAAGTGGACGGAAAGATGGCTAATGCATTCATCTTGGCTCCTTCAAGTTTATTAGTCACAATGCATGGAGGAACCCCAAAAGTCAAGGATGCTAAAACACACTAAGCACATGCACACTCGCCTGTTTACAGCACACATGCATATTTTAAAGGTAACAAGCATTATTTAGGAACTTAAGTAGCTGTACATTTCAAATTTAAGTCTGCAACACAAGCAGTAACTATTTTTTTTATGTAGTTAATGGCTCTGTATAGGGAATAAATATTCTAGCAATGTACAATTGCTTTCCACTTGGGTGAAAAAATGTATGTAATGTAACATTATTTATATAATGTTCATGTTTTCTCCAAATCTAATTTAATCTAAAGGCTTGTACACACCGCAACGCTTTTCGTTTGCCTTTATCGTCAGCATTTTTCGAGCCGTTTTTCCGGATTCAAACCCAAAAGTTTTTTTTTTTTTACTAATTTATTTTTTTTACTGGTGTCAAGCAGAAGAGTACACAAAATCACTCCTTGACGTTGGATGGTACTACACAACTTTAAGCTTCTGACACCTGCTTGTAACAGAAAAAGAAGACAAAAAGAAGACCTGCCGATTCGAACAAGCATGGATGGTTCAAGTAGCAGCTCAAGCTCTAGAGCAGGGGTTCCCAAACTTTTCAGCCCGCGACCCTCAAAATAACAATGCCAGTGACTCGCGACCCCCAATATCCTCTGAGGTTGTTATAAATACAGAAACCTTGCATGCAATGGCGGACACACACCAATAGACCCAAGTCTATTCTTCGTTTAAATTTTTTTGTATGTCAGTGCTGTAAATGTGCCAGAAAGTTTAATTTTTAAAATCAATCTGCTGCATCTGACACTATTGCTGTGTCTTTATTATAATGTAATTACCCCAGGGGTCGCAATCCAATTGAACTATTAACTATAAGCTACTATAGTAGCTATATAGTATAAAGTAACTATAAACGACTATTTTTTCTCTTCAATAGGTTATCAATAACATATGGGAATTATTATGGCTGAATAAAAATAAATAGATTTTTGGAAATCACCAGGTGACCCCCCCCCCCCCTTCAATGTCCCGCGACCCCTCAGGGGGCCCGACCCCCCACTTTGAGAACCACTGCTCTAGAGATGAAGTCATGATTATTGTTCACCAGTGCAATAAGCAGCTCCACGATGTCTCTGGGCATCTTCTCCAATGTGCGCTTCCATTGACAGTTTTGCGCTTGAGTGACTCCAAGTTCTGTTTACTGTAACTTCAGCAGCTCCGTGCATGTGAACAAAAGTGGTTTCTGATCTGATTGGTGGAGAAGGTTTTGATGCGGCGCGTCAAAACAAAAAACGAGCATGACACGTTATTCAAGTCGCCAGTGACGTATTGGTTAGTGCAGCGACATATGCACTCCGGTGCTCACGGCCACCCGAGTTCGATTCCCGCCTCAAGGTCCTATGCTGATTCTTCCCTCTTTCTGCTCTCCACACTTTCTTGTCAATACTCTCTACCTCTTCAATCCATTAAATGTGAAAACCCTGAAAAAAATAATAAAAATTAAATAAAAATAATAATAGACTATTCTCATTTTGATTGCTTGTCTCTACTCCTGCCATTTGAAGGTTAATATTTACATTTGGGCCAGTCTAGCCAGTCACATAACAGCACCTACTGAGGAGGCGGATAAAAAGCCCATCTAATTGGTCAAATTTGGATAAACAACCTATGTGTGCAAAACAACTTTAATATGCCATATGGATATTGCGTATGCTGTTATCGTGATCATGATAATGTGTTTATATATTTTGTAGCCGTAATATATAACTTATTTTAGTTTATACATTTTTTTTATTATTATTTGTGTATGCGTCCCTACAAAGGCGAAAGAGGCTTTAATACTGCGACAGGGTATTTTTTTCAGTTCGTTCTTTAAAAAATGCTAAATGAATTAATCCAAATACAGTTTCTGGCACAAAATTAAGTGTTTTAAACCTTAATTTAATCTATATCTCCAGTAGGGCTGCACAATATATTATTTCAGCATCGATATTACAATGTGATCATTCACAATAGTCACATTGCAGGAAATGCAATGTTGAGTTTATATTATAATTTATGATTTGCATGTTTTTGCTGCCTGGAATTGTATAATGATTTTAAAATCATTCTGGCATGAGAAATTGTATCATTTGTGACTTTAATGATATATTTTATTGAATTTTTGTTTTATCAGTCAATTACTGTACTTGAATACTGTTAGAAAAACTGAAAAAAACAATAAAGCCCTTTATTTAAATTGTAGCTTTTTTATTGTATTTATAGATTTAGTAGATTTTATGCAGATGCACTCCCACTGCAGAATCATCCCAATCAATCTTAACATTATAAATTCTTTCAAAATAGAGATATTAAGTCATCTGGTGAAATTGTATTCAAATTCGCAATGTCTATGGTAAAATAAAAAATATAGCAATGTTAGATTTGTCTAATATCATTCAGCCCTAATGTCCAGTATACTTTTTCTTGCTGTAAAAATGGCCATATAAAATGTTATGGAGTTAAACACAAAGGCGAAAGACTTGAAATGGCTTGGGTGTAGAGCTGACAAATTATTTAAAACGTTTTTTTTCTCCAGCCAAATTAATTCTTGAATCTGCCAATTATAGAAAAATGACAAATTAAGGTCCCAAATATCTCAAAAATATCAGTAACTCAATTTTTTACCAAAAACAAAGTTACTGCCTTTAGCCTTTGCATGGTGGTGCATACAAGAATAAACTCACATTTAGAGCAAATTTGCCAACAAAAAGCAAATTTCATATTTTTGATTTTCAATTATTCAACATGACTCACAACTAGTAGTCCAATCGCAAATCTCATGGTTTGGATCACGTTAATGTTTTTTTAGTCATGGATCGGACCATTTTTCGAATCAACCTTCTATTTATTAGAAACACAGCACTGCAAAAAACCTTTTGTTTTAGCAAACAGAACTTAGAACCTTTAATTTTATTCTGAATAAAATGAAGAAATAATCAGCTGAATAAAAATAGTAAAATTCAGTACTGTGAAAAACTCACTGTTACTACTACTGTTGCTAGTAATGCTAAATGTATAAATCTAGCATTATAATTTGTACAAGCCATATTTATTTTTTGTCTCATTTTCAATAAATGGTTTAGTTATTCACTCATAAAACTTCATGTTTTATTGCTAGTGATGCTAAATGATGTGTCATTTTTGAAGAATTATTCAGTGGCAAATGTTTGATGGCTGGTTGTCGCCACCTATTGGTTAAAGGATGTAATTGCTGCCTACAACTTTCATTTTTGATTTTAATCTTTACCATAAAAATCATTTGTTTTTTTAACTAATTTATAAACCCTTATCCCAGTACTTTGTGACTGTTTGTAAGTTTATAACTAACTTAGAAGACTAAAGACTGAACCTCTTTCTTGATTTTTGTGTTTTTCAAACACAGATTTGAATGCAGAGATTCAGAGGAGTAATAAACATTTGCAGATCACCATCATTTATAATTAGTTGCGTGGTTGTTGAGATCCCGATCTTTTAATGATTAATCATTAATGCAGGCTAAACAAGTGACAGAAAACACCTTTAATAACCTAAGAAACCCACCATATCCCGAAAAACCTACCACAACTACTTTTGTTATCATATTTTACAGGAAAGCCTAAATGCTTTCATACATGTGATTTAAATGACGCGAGAGGCGATCTCTCTGCAATTGTTACAAATTTAGGATTAATCTACAAATTAAAAAAAAGTATTAATCTGCGGGTCACGTGTGTTTCGAATCAAGGGTTGTGATCTGTACGAATCATGGATCAACCGTGATCCGTTACACCACTACTCACAACATATGTGACATCAATGGAAATGATGAGTTGTTGAATAGGAAGAGCATGCTATTTAATTTGGTGAATGATTACAAAGGCAAGCACAATATTCTTCACTAATATGTACAGATGTGATATAATAAGAATTAATTGCAATAAACTTGACTCTGTGTATCAAGTTTAAGTTGAACAAGCATAAACGGCTCAGGGGTCAGTGACCTGTGCTCTTCAGCCAGGTTAATGTCTTTTTCTGGCTGTACTCTGAGAGTGACTTTGACATTTAGCTGGGCTATAAATAGACTGCAGGGGTAATGTTTGCAGGGGGAGGGGGGGGGGGTTCTGTGAGAAACGGTTATTGCACTGCTGATGTTGGTGGTCACAGGATGGTTGAGAAGTAGCCTCCTGTATGAGTCATAAAGCATAAAGTATATCATTGTTTTATTCACAGTGCATATGATGTTAGTTTAATGGCTAAGAACTGTAAACCACACTAGTGCTATGTGTTACTTTTCTCAACACTTTTAGGGATGAATTAGCATTGCTGGTTACAGTCATTTGATCATACACTAGCTTTCCAATGTTTGCAGTCTTTAAATTTTGTTTTCGGAACACACACATGCTTTTAATGCAGCAAAGATGCTTTGAATTGACTGACAGTTCAGACTTTTCATTCATTCATTTTCCTTTGGCTTAGTTCTTTATTTATCAGGGGTCTCCACAGTGGAATGGGCCGCTAACTATTCTGGCATATGTTTTAGCAGTGGATGCCCTTCCAGCTGCAACCTAGTACTGGGAAACACCCATACACTTTTTCTCTCTCTCTCTCTCTCTCTCTCTCTCTCTCTCTCTCTCTCACACACACACATACACACACACACACACGCACGTACACGCGCACACACACCACA
Source organism: Danio tinwini (assembly GCA_903798205.1). Lineage (NCBI taxonomy): Eukaryota > Metazoa > Chordata > Actinopteri > Cypriniformes > Danionidae > Danio > Danio tinwini. Next base: position 7,832,141 of record CAIGQZ010033059.1, on the reverse strand, counting down.
CACAAACTCACTACTACTACTCATACATTATCATTGTTGCCAGACGTACAATAGTTATCGTATTTGTACGATAATTTCAACCTCTGTACGATGTACGATCAATAATGCAAAAAATCCTATAATGTACAATCAGGGCTTGACATTAACTTTTTTGATCACCAGCCACGGTGGCTGGTTTATGCACCAAACTAAAAGCCTGGTCATGATGTCACATGAGATGTCACACAGCAGCGAAAAATGTAAGAATTAACTATCATCCAGTATGCAGGGAGTATACATTTCCATATATTCAAGGAGAGAACCCCAAATTTTATAAAAGTTTTTGGAAGAACCCTTCAGACAGTATCTAATTTGTTCCAGTTTTATGAAGTGGAAAATGTCATTAATCCACATGGAGTGAGTAGGTGAAGTAGATGACTTCCAATGAAGGCGTCTAGCCAGGAGGGACACAAAAGCAACACTAAATAGATTATTGCGTGTTTTACGATATGCTGTAAGTTGAACATGCATTGTTTTTCTGTTACCACGCATATGTAGACATTGCATGAAACATTAGGTCATGAAAATTTACTTGAAAGGCTTGGAAAAATCATGGAAAAGTCATGGAATTGTAGTAATAAAAATGTGTATGAACCCTGTAAAACGCTCCAGTGTCCCTGTTTTTGTGGTTTTACGCAGTTAACAATGGCAAGTTTGAACTCATGACCTTCACGGCCAGTCAAAGTCATTTCTGTTAAACATGTAAACACAATGGCAAATTAGCAGTGTTTAAGAATGTGCTCAACAGCTCTTAAATGTTCAAGGGAAGTGGACGTTTGTAAAATTTCGGGACTGATAAGTATTGTGACAACCCTACTATATAGTGCACCCCTAGTGTACATGCTTAACAGTCCAAGGACATGCACTATAGGTTAATTGGATGAACTAAATTGGCCGTGGTGTATGAGTGTGTATGAGTGTGTATGGATGGTTTCCAGTACTGGGTTGCGACTGGAAGGGCATCTGCTGCGTAAAACATATGCTGGAATAGTTGGCAGTTCATTCCACTGTGGCGACCTCTGATAAATCAGAGAAAAAGGGAAAATGAATAAATAAACTAATTTCATCATTGATGTTTCAAAAGATTTTTCCAGCATAAAATCTGAAAGATGCTGAAACTGTGTCTTTGAAACAGGATTAGGGCTGTGCAAAATTATCGATACACCTATCGCGATAATTTCTTTACGATGGTGTATCTATAGTCCAACGTCACGTATCGATTCAAGTTGTGCCAAATGACCTCCTCCTCCGCTGCTGTAGATGTCCCTAACTCACAATCAACAAAACGCCAAGTAGTACGGTATCAGAAGCAAGCAAGACTGAGCATGGCATAAAATAATAAAGGTGCCTCCAGCTTTTAGAGCTGATGTGTGGCTGCACTTTGGTTTTAATGTTATTAGGGTTGGGTCGATAGACAATGCCATCTTCCATCGCCAATGGCTTATAGACATGATGCTGAGGCGGCATCACCGATCCTCCACACCGCCCCCGTTGCAAACGCGCTTGTGAAAAACACACACTCAGGCCCCGTTTACACTGATACAGCTTAGTTTTAAAATGCCATTTTAGAACTAAAATGATCCACATCCAAACTGGCATTTCACCAAGCATTTCTGAACAGCCCTCCGTCTGCTAAAAATGCACATCACGTGACCCCCCACACACACGCACACACACACAGAGACACAGCCACACACACTGTCATGCGCTCATCTGAGCTTCAGAGAACAGTGTACGGACTCTATATTTTATACAGTCATTGGTACGGACAGTTTATCAAGAATGTAGCGCTGGATTGCGTCTTACTATAAGTTAGTTGTTAAACGTGATATTTAATTAATCTTGTCTCTATCTAACGACTCTTCAGTCTTTTGATTCTCTCAGGTAACGTGTCACAGCATCAGTACACTGCTTCAGTCTTTTGCTTTCACACTTGTACTAAGTAATTTTAGTGAAAACCTCAAATACTGTTGGTTGGTTCCTGTTTGTGCACCTTTTTTATCAAACAAGTGTGTGGACACTCTGCCCAGTCATGCCAGAGTCCCGCGGAAAAAAGTGAATGACAGGTGGTAATTTGTGTGTAACTTATCTTTTATTTATTTATTTATAATTTGGTTATGAGTAAAACAAAGGCCATGCGGGCCAGGTAGTTGAAACGGTAGGCTACAAATAACTAATTTGTTATGAATTTATTAATTATTCATAAAAATCCCCCCATGACGACAATGCCATGGTCCATCGCCATGTTTCACATAAGACTTTGTACAATGCCAAATTGGTCAACATAGCCCAACCCTAAACACTATACCAGGGAGTACTGAATTAAACAAAAAATAAATGCCATTTGTAAGCTTTTCAATATATATATAGTTCTCTGTTCAATCACACTGTGCAGTTTTAATGAATTGGAATTGTAATTTGTCTGCCGACTTTATTAAGTTGTCAATATAATGTGCCACAAATACTAATACAAACTATTGCAATATATCACAATATTAATTGTATCGTGATATATTGTATCATGACCCATGTATCGCGATATGTATCGTATCGTGAGGCCCTTGCCAATACACAGCCCTAAACAGGAAAGTTTCATTTTAAAATAGGTTTAGAGAAGTTTTTATAAAAATGAAAATAACTTTTTGCTATATTTAAGTTTGTTTTTTTATACAGCGAAATTAATGCAGCTTTTGTGAGCTTAAAAGACTTCTTTACATTTTTAAATGTATATTTTTTTTTTCAATCTTACCAACCCTAAACCTTAGTGTGTCTTATTACACTTTTTTTCTCTCTTTTACTCTCAGTATATATATAAAAAAGTGAAAAAGGATTGCATTTCTTAAAAAAAGAATAATAATACACATACAACATGCTATGTTATTAAAATGTGAGTCAAACTGTGTGTGAGTATTATTAATATACTCTCTGTCTTTAATAACAGGTGGTCCCTCAGGACTGTAAGATGACTGAGTATAAGCTGGTTGTTGTGGGAGCAGGAGGTGTTGGGAAGAGCGCATTAACAATCCAACTCATCCAGAATCACTTTGTGGATGAATATGACCCCACTATTGAGGTACACAATAAAATGAAGTCATTTACTACATATCCACTATGCTGTAATTAATGTAAGATTGCTGATTATTTTTATTATGTTTTCAAATAATGGTTTATACGCTAATACGCCACTCCAGTCTTGTCCCATGATTTTTCAGAAACCATTCTACTATGCTGATTTAGTGCTCAAGAATGTTTTTATGTATTCTATCATACATTTTAATGATACTAAAGATTTCTGTTTCAGATAAAGACTGTCCTTTTGGTCAATTTTTAAGTGTCTTTTCTGATATATTTGATCAATTTAATGCATTCTTGCTGGCCTAAAGTATTTCATTCAAAGAAGCTCTCTCTCTCTCTCAAAGTTTTTGAATGATCGTGAACATTCATACTTGACATTTAACAATTTAATGCATGACCACCTTTTGGCATTTTTATTTGTTGTCTGCAGTGGTATAAAGTAACCAATTACGATAACACTTTACAATACAGTGAGTAGAGAATTATTAGGCAAGTTGTATTTTTGAGGAATAATTTAATTATTGAACAACAACCATGTTCTCAATGAACCCAAAAAACTCAATGTCAAAGCTGAATATTTTTGGAAGTAGTTTTTAGTTTGTTTTTAGTTTTAGCTATTTTAGGAGGATATCAGTGTGTGCAGGTGACTATTACTGTGCATAATTATTAGGCAACTTAACAAACAACAAATATATACCCATTTCAATTATTTATGTTCACCAGTGAAACCAATATAACATCTCAACATTCACAAATATACATTTCTGACATTCAAAAACAAAACAAAAACAAATCAGTGACCAATATAGCCACCTTTCTTTGCAAGGACACTCAAAAGCCTGCCATCCATGGATTCTGTTTTGATCTGTTCACCATCAACATTGCATGCAGCAGCAACCACAGCCTCACAGACACTGTTCAGAGAGGTGTACTGTTTTCCCTCCTTGTAAATCTCACATTTGATGATGGACCACAGGTTCTCTATGGGGTTCAGGTCAGGTGAACAAGGAGGCCATGTCATTAGTTTTTTGTCTTTTAGACCCTTTCTTGCCAGCCACGCTGTGGAGTACTTGGACGCGTGTGATGGAGCATTGTCCTGCATGAAAATCATGTTTTTCTTGTAGGATGCAGACCTCTTTCTGTACCACTGTTTGAAGAAGGTGTCTTCCAGAAACTGGCAGTAGGACTGGGAGTTGAGCTTGACTCCATCCTCAACCCGAAAAGGCCCCACAAGCTCATCTTTGATGACACCAGAACAGCCCAACCCAGTACTCCACCTCCACCTTGCTGGCGTCTGAGTTGGACTGGAGCTCTCTGCCCTTTACCGATCCAGCCACGGGCCCATCCATCTGGCCCATCAAGACTCACCCACATTTCATCAGTCCATAAAACCTTAGAAATATCAGTCTTGAGATATTTCTTGACCCAGTCTTGACGTTTCAGCTTGTCTGTCTTTAGTGGTGGTCGTTTTTCAGCCTTTCTTACCTTGGCCATGTCTCTGAGTATTGCACACCTTGTGCTTTTGGGCACTCCAGTGATGTTGCAGCTCTGAAATATGGCAAAACTGGTGGCAAGTGGCATCTTGGCAGCTGCACGCTTGACTTTTCTCAGTTCATGGGCAGTTATTTTGCTTTTATTTTTCAAAATACTCATTTGCCTAATAATTCTGCACTCCCTGTAAGGTTGTATTAGTTAACGTTTGCTAATTTATATACTAACATGAGCAAACAATGAACAATTTATTATAGTATTTGTTCATGTTAGTTAATGAAAATGCAGTTGTTTATTGTTAGTTCATGTTAACTCACGGTGCATTAACTAATGTTAACAAGCACAAATTTACATTTTAATAATACATTAGTAAATGTTGAACTCATTTATTAATTTTTCCTTCGACTTAGTCCCTTATTTATCAGGGCTATCAGGGCTGGCCACAGTGGAATGAACTGCCAACTATTCCAGCATATATTTTACGCAGCAGATGCTCTTCCAGCCCTAACCCAGTACTGGGAAAAACCCATACACACTCATTTACACTCATACACTATGTCCGATTTATTTTACCCAATTTATCAATAGCGAATGTCTTTGGACTGTGGGGCAAACCAGAGCACATGGAGGAAACACACGCCATCACGGGGAGAACATGCAAACTCCACACAGAAATGCCAACTGACCCAGCTGGCACTCCAACTAGCGACTTTGCTGTGAGGCGACAGTGCTAACCACTGAGCCATCGTGCTGCCTAAATGTTGAACTATGATTAATAAAGGCTGTACAAGTATTGTTCATAAATAATTCATGTTAGTAAATACATTAACCAATGAAACTTTATTGTAAAGTGTGACCCAAATTACAAATACTTACTTTACTGTAACTGAGTAGTTTTTCCTCAGGAATTGTATTTTACCAAGTAGTAAAAAAAAAATATATGTACTTTGACTTTTACCTGAGTACATTTATAGGTCTGTATTGGTAAATGTATTGTTTTTCCTTTAACTGGCAGTAACTGCTTTTTTGTTTGTTTGTTTATATTATATATATATAATAAAATGTACTTTTTTGTGGTTTAATAAGTGCTCTTTTTATGTTTTGAGTCAGAATTATTAGCCCTCCTGTATATTTGTTTCCCCAATTTCTGTTTAACGAAAATGTTTTTCAAAACATTTCTAAACGTAATAGTTTTAATACCTAATTTCTAATAACTCATTTATTTGATCTTTACCGTGATCACATTACATAATATTTTACTAGATATTTTTCATGATACCAGTATTAAGCTTAAAGTGACATTTAAAGGGCACTTATTTTACCACTTTTACAAGATGTAAGATACGCCTTCTGTGTTTCCAGAATGGGTTTGTAAAGTTTCAGCTCAAAATACCCATCTGATTATTTATTATAGCCTCCAGAATAAACCCATTTTGGTGGTGTCTAAATACATTGTAGTTGTTTTCGTAGCCTCTGGCTTTAAAAGCAAATGAGCTACTTCTCCCCGCCCACTTTTTGCAAGTGCATGTCTGCTTCTTATCATGTGTTACGTCAAATAAACGGCACAGTGATAGAGACAGACTTGGATGAAGCTGAAATACAGCTCATTAGTCAAAAACACCAAGTGCTTTTATTTGATGTATTTGTGGTGGAGTTTATTCAAGCCTTTCTGAAATGATGAGTCACACAAATACCTTTTGCTGTACACATGCGTGTTTACTGACACCATGCTGCTGTGGTGATTTATAGTGGTTAAGAATTACATAGCGATTTTACTGTCTTTATTACAAACATGCTCTGCTTTAAAGTTTTTACCTTATGAAACTTATAAAAATCACAGAGAGTTGTAACATGTTTTAATCCCAGTTTATCTGCAAAAAGAAAATGTTCTGTGGACATGTGTATCCATGTTATTATAGAAACATGGTGGCTGTCAATAAATTTGGTGGGCGGGGAAAACTGCACTTCTACGTCTATTTTCGTCTATTTTGACATCAGAAAAAAAAAGATAAAAAAAGAGACTTCATGAGTTTAAATTACTCCAATACGACAGTAGATGCACTATACCTACAGACAGTTCTGTCCAAACAGCATAGGTGCCCTTTAAAGGCTTAACTAGGTTAATTAGGCAAGTTAGGGTAAATGGGAAAGTCATTGTATCAAGCAAAAAATATATATTGCTTAAGGGGGCTAATAATATTATCCTTAAACGATTCTGAAAGAAATTAAAAAGTTTTATTCTTGTATACTAAAAGCTTTTGTTCATTCCAAAATAAAACAAATAATCTCCAGAAGAAAACATATTATAGGAAATACTGTGAACAATTCTTTGCTCTGTTAAACATCATTTGGGAAATATTTGCAAAAGAAAAAATCTAGCAAATAGGGTATATGCATAAGGACTTAATTTTTCAGTAACCTGTGTCAAGCACTTCCGGTGAACTGTATGCAGTTACAAAGTCAGCGCGTTTATGGTCTGTTTTCTTTAGAAATCAACGATCTTCACTGTCTGGTTGATATACGGTATAAAGTGGATCTCAGACCTTGACAAGAAACACTGCATTAAATAATATTTTCCCATGCCATGTCTTTTAAAATATGAACATTTATTTTACCTCAGTATTTTCAATGGTGTTTCTGCGCTTGCTTGCTAATCCTGACAGGCACGTGCGTGTAAATGGGTTTTCATCTTGGTTTACACTTGAACAGCTAAACGAATACTGAAGTCTATTTTAACTGATTGTATTTTAATTACTTTACAACATTGATGCTGTAAAAGGATCTATATAAACTTGAAAAAAGTCACATTAACCGTTCACCGGAAATGTATCTGTGTGGTAAGAAACTCTAGCTGTGCATATACCCTATGGGGCGAATAATTCTGCCTTCAACAGTATGCATGCATTGATCTATTGTGTAGGTTGATATAATGATGAGAGCGTCCTGCAGATTTACAGTGGCGATCTTGTCTTTCCCTGCAGGATTCTTACAGGAAGCAGGTGGTAATTGACGGTGAGACGTGTCTCCTAGACATCCTGGACACTGCAGGTCAGGAAGAGTATAGCGCAATGAGAGACCAGTACATGAGGACAGGAGAAGGTTTCCTCTGCGTCTTCGCTATCAACAACAGCAAATCCTTCGCCGACGTGCATTTGTACAGGTCTGAGAGCAGATTAAAGCCATTTCAGTTACATTTGTTGGTTTTTAAGTTGTAGAAATTAATTTACAATGTCCACATTCAAAGTTTATAGCAAGAATTTTACATTATCATATATTGAACTGAAAAATCATATTTTAATTTGTGTGTGCGTGCGTGCGTGCGTGCGTGCGTGCGTGCGTGCGTGCGTGCGTGCGTG
>CAIGQZ010033059.1:7794548-7812906 GCA_903798205.1 Danio tinwini | reverse complement strand
ATATTATTACCCCTATTGCCACACCAAATTATTTTCTATCACAAAAACATTTATTATGGTTATTCTTATTATTAATTTGCTAAATATTACTTTGCACAGAGTGTAACAACATCTCCCAGGTTTTGTAGTTTTGAGGTGGTAGAAGTGTAGATTGAAATTGTTGGTCCATGCACCACAGTGGCATCTCAAAAGGATTGCTCACCCAAAACTACAAAATTACTCTTGATTTGCCCATCCTTAGGTGGTTTCAAATGTTTATGGGTTGCTTTTCTTCTTGAGCCACTTCTACCAGATAACACCATTGTCACAATGTTGTGTGCCTGCCTGGTCTGTAACAGTCAAACCAAAACTTCTTTGACATTTCTCACATTACCACAGTTTATTGCTGCAGTTTTATGCAATAGTTTGGCAACCCCTGATCATTTTCATAATTGCAAGCTGTAGCCTGCTGGCCTTTTTAAATTAGCAAATTCATTTTTTATATATTTTATACCCTAGGGAAAAAGCAACATTTCAGTTCTGACATAACATTTAATAGTTAGTCGCAAAAATTTGGGCACTCCACCAGAACAATGGCATCAATCTTTTGTTCAGCCACCTTTTGCTGAAATAACAGGCTGTAGACACTTCTTATAGTCCAGGATAAGTCCCTGAATTCTTGTTGAAGGTTTTTGGGCCATTCTTCCTTGCAAAATTTCTCCAGTTCAGTCAGGTGTGATAGGTGCCGAGCATGAACAGCCCTTTTCAAATCAATCTGTAGATTTTCAATGATGTTCAAGTCTGGGGACTGGGATGGCCATTCTAGAACACTGTATCGTGCCTGAGCATGAATTCCTTGTTAGATCTGAAATATCAGTAACCAAACAGATTGTGCCACCCAATTATTACAATACTTTTTTTCCCCCAACTTAAGCACTTGTAACTAGTAATTGGGTGACAATATCTGTGTGGTTAATGACGTTTACCTTTAGCAGAACAAAGAAGTTTATGTAAATTATGACATTATTTTAATTTTGGGGTGAACTATTTCTTTACTATTCAATTAAAGTTTTATTAGTATATTTTCACAATCACAATATACAGTTTTATGCAATAGTTTGGCCACCCCTGATCATTTTCATAATTGCAAAGTGTAGCCTGCTGGCCTTTGGAATTAGCAAATTCATTTGGATATATTTTATACCCTAGGGAAAAAGCAACATTTCAGTTCTGACATAACATTTATTAGACAGGTGCAAAATGTTGGGCACCCCACCAGAACAATGACATCAATCTCTTGTGCAGCCACCTTTTGGTTAAATAACAGGCTGTAGACGCTGCTTATAGTCAAGGATAAGTCCCTGAATTCTTGCTGAAGGTTTTTTTGGGCCATTCTTCCTTGCAAAATTTCTCCAGTTCAGTCAGGTTTGATGGGTGCTGAGCATGAACGGCCCATGAAGTCTGGGGACTGGGATGGCCATTCTAGAACATTGTATCGTGTCTGAGCATGAATTCCTTGTTAGATCTGAAATATCAGTAACCAAACAGATTGTGCCCCCCAATTATTATGATATTATTTTTTTTTCCAATTTAAGCACTTTTAACAAGTAATAGGGTGACCAGATCTGTGTGGTTATTGATGTTTTTCAAAATATCTTCCTTTTATCTTCAGCAGAACAGTTTATGTAACTTATGACATAATTTAAATTTTGGGGTGATCTATACCTTTACTATTCAATTAAAGTTTATTTGTATAGCGCTTTTTATAATATACAGTTTTATGCAATAGTTTGGCCCCGACTGATCATTTTCATAATGGCAAGCCATAGCCTGCTGGCCTTTCAAATTAGCAAATTCATTTGGATATGTTTTATACTCTAGGGAAAAAGCAACATTTTAGTTCTGACATAAATTGCATTGTATCTGTTGATTAAATAAGTGTTAAGTCTTAACAAAAACAGACAGGTGCAATATTTTGGGCACCCTAAAAGAACAATGACATTAATCTTTTGTACAGCCACCTTTTGGTTAAATAACAGGCTGTAGACACTTCTTATAGTCAAGGATAAGTCCCTGAATTCTTGCTGAAGGTTTTTTGGGCCATTCTTCCTTGCAACATTTCTCCAGTTCAGTCAGGTTTAATGGGTGCCGAGCATTTTCAAATCTATCCATAGATTTTCAATGATGTTCAAGTCTGGGGACTGGGATGGCCATTCTAGAACATCTATATCTGTGTGGTTATTGATGTTTCTCAAAATATCTTCTTTTTATCTTCAGCAGAACAAAGAAGTTTATGTAAATTATGACCGAATTTTAATTTTGGGGTGAACTATTCCTTTACAATTCAATTCACGTTTATTTGTATAGCGCTTTTCACAATATAGTTATAGTTTCAAAGCAGCTTTACAAAAGGTCCACATTATTGTATTGCAATTAAATTCAGAAAAGTTCAGCTCTTAGTTACCATAACTTAATTGGTTGCTGATTACTTTAACTAATTAACTTGTAACTAATAGCTTTAACAGTTAAAGTTATTATATATAAGCATACTTAACCTGCAGTTATACAGTGCAGTGTTTCTCAACCATGTTCCTGGAGGCCCACCAGCTTTGCACATTTGCCATGTCTCCTGAACCAAACATGCCTGATTCAGATCATCAGCTCATTAGCATAGACTTAACGACCTGTAATGGGTGTGAAAGACAAAGGAGACATCCAAAACATGCAGTGTTGGTGGTTGAGAAACACTGACATAGTATATAGGTGGCGCCATCTATATACTAGTATGCAGGCTTATTCGCTATATATGTGACGGGTCCGAAGGTTTTGGCTCTTCCATGAGTGTGTATGTATGTGTGTGTGTATGAGTACAGTTGCATAATATCCCATCACTTGTCACCTGAAACTGTCAGCCAGTTAAAACTTAAAATAGAGTTGAACACAGAACCAATGCCTTCATATCCAGTGCGGGTACACAGCTCCAGTTACACTGGGCAACCGCTGCTTAATATTGGGCTGGCCCAGTGTCCGGCTACACACTTCCCCGTTATCGAAGAGCAGTGTCGGACCGGCCAGCTTTCCACAGGAGGAGTGATAGTGTCACGAGCCCACAGCCAACATGCCCAAAGTCGCTGTGCCCGGTGAGTGTTCATTTACCACCTGCATTAACACAACATATTGTATTTCAGCATATACATATGACAGCATGAATAAACATGTCATAACTTAGTGATAGTTCACTCAAAAGTCTTGTCATAGTTTGCTTGTTTTAAACCCATTTCACTTTCTTTCGTCTGTGGAACACCAAAGAAGATAATTTGAAGAATGTTGAAAACGTGTAACCATTGACTTTAATAGTTTCTCCTACTATGAAAGTCAGTGGTTACAGATTTTATCTATCTTCAAAATACTTTCATGTTCGACAACAAAAAACAAACATTATAAAGGTTTGAATTCACACAAGAGTGAATAAATAATGAGCAAATTGTAATTTTTGCGTGAACTATCCCTTTAATTGAGAGGTGTGTTCAAGAAATATGCTAGCCAGGGTAAGTGTTGTTTTTATTTTGGTCTTAATTATGTATGAATGTCTTTAGGTACTTTTATTTAACGATAACAGTAGCAAACAGCTAAACACCTCTGACATTTTATCAAAGGCGGCAGCAGAATGAAAATAGAGGTGTTGCATTTCAGGGCCGTAATATTTCCTTATTAACACCCGTGATGGATTCATTTGTGCTGTTTAGATAAATTACATGGAATAGGCTTGATCTTATTTCTCTGCACACAGGAGTTCTCACTTGTTTTTGGCTATTGTTTAAGAGTGTTTGGTGTGACTCCAGCAGGGATTATGAGTTATGACTTATTACAGTATGTGGAGGGTGTGCTTGAAAATGCAAAGGACCCTTTTTCTAGTCAGCAGATTCTAGCGGCTCAAATGTCATGCTGGTTTTTGACATGCCATAACTCACTTAAAGTTTATTTTTACATTATAAATGTTTGTCCAGTGAGATTTTAAGCTCCTGTGTGAACAGCTGTGGTAGTACAGTTACTTACACCTTGCAGAATGTGAACAATTATTTATATTAATGTGTAAACTCGTACATTAAAACCAGATTTTGCAAGGTGCATGTGCATTCAGACTGAATATATTCTGTTCTATTGAGTAAGATGTTGGGTTGAGTTTAGAATGCATGGCTAGACATGCTGCTTTCCATGTGCAAGCTAAGAATAATCTGAATTTGCAGACTGGTTGGATATCAGTCGCTGATATCATCAGGATTAAAAATAGAAACACTAGTTTTGAGCAGGCAATAAGACAGCAACATGAGCAAGTAATTATTGATTTCACACCCATGAAACTGTTCGACATGATGTGCATTATTTCTCACTATAATAATATAGTGAGAGGAGAGAAAGTGTGTGATTTTTACATAATTTTAACATTATTTTACATGTTTTTTTTGTGTGTGTACTCAGCAGAACACAAGAATTCAAGCAAAAAAGGCTATACATTTTGAGAAAAGCCATTTAAAATGTAGTCATTTTAGACTACATACACATTCACACTAGGGTTGCACGGTTTACCGGTACAACTATGGTAGTATCACATTACTATGGCTCTAAAGTACTGGCGCTGCCACTGTAGTTTGTAAACGGTAGTATCGTCATTAACGGTCTATCTACAATAGATAATGTTAAATGTGAAAAAGTCACAATTCTCACATGTTTGTGCAACAGTAGTCTATTTTATTTTAATAGTCTGTGGAGCCCTTTAAGGTTGCAAGTTTTCTGACGTTTTAAACGCACACCTGAATTGGTGCATTTTCCTCTCAGTAGCTGCTACAACCGCGACAATCCCAAAATAGCAACAGGAAACATTGAAACCATTTTTGACCACTTCATATAGCCTAATTTTGTTGGATAAATTATATTTTTGTAACAAATTTCATTTGCTATAATTTGTATTTTTATTTTAATGTATTTTTGTTGGTCAGTTATCTACAAAATAAAAAGAATGAATACATTTTAGGTGAAGTGATGTGCAAATGAAATGTTTTTTTCAATAATAAGGGAATTTTGAATTAAATTCAAAACTTATGACATGAATTAGTTTTTCTGACAATTTTCTTTATAATTTGAGATATGAATTACAGTACACTTAATCTGGTATAGTATCATAAGATGAGTTAATGGTATCGTGACAATTCTAATGCACACATGCCTCCACAAAATCCCAGAGGGATGAAAAGCTGTCGTATTCCTAATCCAGTAGACTAAAGCTTTTGAATAAATATGATTTCAATGTATTTAGCTGAATTTTAGTGACTTTAAAAGTATTTTCAAGCCATGCACATCCTTTTTTTCCTAAGAAATACAAACTTGAAAGGGTGTTATGCATGAATTGGTATGGAAAATTTAGAAAGCGTCCCATACTGGAGTACATGCTGAATATTTATTGCTCACAAATTCCTGTTTCATCAAAATTTAGGCAGTTAATATCTAAAATAAATGCTTTGTTGGTGTGTATTATCCTTGTGTGTGACCGTAACTCTTGTTTGCCCCTCTCCACATGAATCCTGTCCCATGTTACTAACCATAGCAGAAGAGAAGAGTAAGTATTGGCAGAAATCGAAGCCGGATGATTGTTTGTGTTTTGAAGGGACGTTGTGCATGAACTGGTATAGGGATTTTAGAAAGCATCCCATACCAGAGTATCCAACAGATATGCCATGAAATTCCAGGTGGATACACTTTGTGTGATTTATTTTTTTTTTATTCATTTTCAGAATCCGAGTTATGGGATGAACATTATTTAGTATAAAAGTGTTTATTTGTTTTGTGCTCATGATCCTTGACATGGTGGATTTTGGTACCAGTCAGCCACTATCGGAGCATTTGTTAAAATTGTGATGTCATTTCCTGTTTTGAGCTCAATATAAGCAAAGTCCCTTTAAGGCCAGTCATTTCACTTAATTTCACGGCCATCTTCGAAACGCCTCTTGGGCAGTATGCTCAGGCATTCTGTTTGAATGGGGAAACCTCAAATTCTCAAAAACTGTTCGCCAAGCTTACGATTACATTACATATCACCAATATATAATCACCAATGAAATTAAACAACAACTGTCTCATAAGATTAGTTTCTAAATGTCTAAATCAAACAAAATAGGCATATTTTCAGGTTGCTCAAGCTAATGCGCATGCACACTGAAGGAACGAGATCACGACACCAACCTCATTTATGGCTGTTCTACACATTGTCATCCTCTGGATAATGCTTCGTCAGATCGCACTGCTCTTCTGAAGTAATTTACAACTTGGTCTTGATGGTGAACCTCCTCCAGAAATGACAGCGACTCCGTTTCCAAGTTTGTTGCCGTTTGAGTAGTTGCTGTCATGTGACTTGCATTTGACAGGACAGACTGTACCTCGCGTTCGTTTCATAGAGATTACAAAACCAAAAAAACTTTTGTTATCAAGTGTAGTTGATTTATTTAAAAGCACAGGTTTCAGACTTTATGTGGATATATTTCCTAGGTCTGTGAAGCAAGTATTTGCTGAGATTCCAGTGTGTTTGTTGACCACATAAACTGTCATAAAAGCACACGTCTGGTCTGAGCTCCTCCCACGGAGAATCCTCAGTCTATAGCGATCAGCGATTGGTTCCTGTACTAGTAGGCAGCGCTTTATTCGCCATATTGACCGTTACACTTTTCCCCATTCAAAACTATACGAGTGACACCTTGTGTATTCTAGTCTTTGATAGAATTGAACCAGCAGACTTGCTTTCTATTCATTTTCCTATTCATTTTTCTCCATAAGAATCACATAATGCAATCTTTGATTCTAAATAAAATAGTGTACAAAATTTGAGGGAAATAACGTCAGGAAGCATTGCAAATGATACAATCAAAATAGACTAAATATTTATTTTGGTGTGATTTGGTTGATGCAACTCTGGGTAATGTAGTTTTTAGATGAACTGAAACTGAAGGAAAAAGGACATATACAATCAATTAACAACCTCACAGCTCTTTTAACAATCTTCTACATAGGGAATTATATTTTTAAACACTAAAATAAAAAGTCTAAGTTTTTACTTCCGAAGACAGGGCAGTTGGGACCAAAATCCATCCATCCGTCCTTATGTAAAGAGAACTGCTTGTGAAAAACCAATGCTATCTCACGGCAATTCGTAACTTTTTGATTTAGTGGCTAATTCGTATAAAACTATACAATTTAGTATGATTTGCTCATCCCCCAATGATGGTTTGCTTTAGGGGTGGGGTTTGATGCCATGCCTCCTTTTTAAAAATCATACACTTTCGTACGACTTAGTCACTAAACTGACAAAACGTAAAATACTTGCGTTTCCTCGTGAGATCAGGCTGGAAAAACTGTTTGTCAAATGTCAAGCCTTGTTTATGTTCTAATTTCTTTTTTGTCTATCATAAGCATGTTTTAATATATTTTTTCCCCATTCAACTTTACCCAACAATAGTCAATTTCAATATTCATATGATATTTCTCTTCATCATTACTCTTGCTCTACATGATGCCTGCAATACTGAGTCTTTTATTACAGATTATTTTGTCTTGTAGTCCGGCATGCGATCCCTGAAATGTGAGCGTTTCACTAACTCAGTCTAACCTGTAACCTCCTTCTCTTTTCAATGTTTCGGATCTTCTTCACTCTCTCTGGGGGAATGAATGATCAGAAGGGAGTAAGTATGAAGGGAACCATCAAAGGCCAATGAAAACATGCATCAGCGTGACAAGATCCTGGCAAACGTCCATCTGTGTGCTTTAGTCATTTGTTTGTTGAGTGAAAGTGTACAGCCAGGTACAAAATTCTTGAGAAAAATGTAAAACGAAGAAAAGGCTAGTTTTTTTAGATCAACAATGAAGGAAATTGGTATATTGGTGTTTTAACTGACATTTAAAATAAGAAAGTAAAAATGTTCAACTTTGCACAGACATGCAATCTGTAAAAAAAAAATAAATGCATTTAACATTTTGTACCCCGCTGTAGTTCATAAGCAAACAAATAATTACATTTTCTAGTTTTGTTTAAATTGGTGATATCGTTGCATGCAATAGGATTTTTCTAAGCTTTTAAGATTTAGAAATATCAAAGACTGTACAGACTGTACAATTTTGATACTTGCATCAAATAAAATTTACTTAAGTGATCTGGTATACATAGAAGTAATGTGTTTAGTGTTTTAAATAACATTGGTAAAATTAAAATGTCAAATATGCCTGCAATAATGCTTTATCGTTTAGCCTAACACATAAAAACACTAATTCTGACCTGTACTTTTAAATATACAAAATAAAAAGTTATTGTAGAAATGTTATTATACTCTTATGTGGCTGCGCTGTGATCCTTAAACGTAATCCTTTGTCATTAGACTCTTGTTTTAAAAAATGACTAACAAGATAACATTTAGGCTGTATAAATAGTTTAGATAAAAAATTTTACAGTTTAGTGGAAGGTTTTTTTGTTTTGTTTTTGCTAAGAACTGAAGGCATAATACAATAGTGGATTGAAAAGAAATGCAGGCCTTATATTAGGGCTGCACAATATTCAGCATCTAAATAGAAATGTGCGCATCCAGAATAATCACATCACAGGATTTACAATGTTGAGTCTGGATTATAGTTGACCAGGTGCCACAGAACAGAATTTTTAGAGTCACTGCTAAGATTAACTATAAGAAACTGAGGGTTTATCATTTGCATGTTATTTTAAGGCCTGTGACGGAGCATTTCAAGAGAGTTTAAAACATTTGGGCACAAGAAATTATGACTTTTGGAGGCGTAACAAAGGTTAATTGCATTTAATTATTTATACAATGAAGATGATATAGTATTTATATACATTAATGAAAACAGCTTTTTTTTTGTATTGTATCATGTCCAAATATCTGCATTTCAACATAAAACTAAATTATTTTTCTTACCCCACTGGCAGATTATTTAGCATAAGGAAAATCTCATTTAATTCTGATTTATTATTTCTGAAAGTGAAAAAAATCTATATTATTTTTTATTTGGACTAGAAACATGGTAACCCTAAGTAATTTGCATTGTTATTACTCAATTTCTGTACCTACATACATTTTAGACTCCCTAGAAAAAGCCAACTAGAGAATTCAAACCATCTGGTGAAACTGTCTTTATATTACAATATTTAATGCAAAAGATTAAAGTATTGCAAGGTCAGATTTTTCCAGTATCATGCAGCCCTACTTTATATCATCTTTTCTGTATTCTAGTCAACATTTCTAAGTTATACTGTTGTCAGTCGATGATGCTTGTCTTGGCTTAATGAATTTTGTTCATCTCATGCGCAGTGGGACATTTTGATTAATTGCTGCTAGCAGTCAAAGTGACTCAGTAGTTGAGTCATTCTGGAAAAAGTGCATTACATCTACCAAAAGCATGCTCAAGATCAACAGTCTCTCAATGATGTATGACAACCAGTCAGATGTTTCATAGAAATACAATTTGGTTGTGTTTTACAGATTAGGATGGGTTTTATGGAGTATAAAATTTAATCTGGCTAGACCGTAAAAAACATTTGGTCTCACTTGATGCATCTTAACAGCTTTTGTGCTTTTTAGACCCACATAAAAATATACTGTAGTAATTTATGAGTACTATAGTGTTTTCAACCCATACTATATATTATAATATTTGGAACTATTTGTTGTCGAATGCTCCAACATACTATATCCTTGTGAACTGCTAAACTGTAATAAATGATGAGTATACTTTAGTTTTTTCTACAGAAAACCTGTGTATAGTAGCATAATAGAAAACATTGAGTCATTTACATTGTATCACCCCGGCAACTATAAAATTAGTAATTTGAGTTCTTTACTACAGTATGGTTCAAAAACACTATAGTATTTATAAGTTAATACAGAAGCCTACCGTTTCATTTTCATGACGTTCTTGTTTTGCATTAGTGCACCTTTCTCTAAGAGTTAATTCACCCAAAAAAAATTTTAATTATGTTATTAATGAGCTACTCACCCTCATGAAGATTCAAACCCTGGAAATCTGTGTTAGTCTTAGGAGCACAAATCAAGATATTATATGTGGAATCTGAGATATACCTGGACCTCCAAGAGCAGAAAGCAGGGCCGGATTAACCAATGGGCATTATGGGCACAGGCCCAGGGGCCCCTGTGCACTTGGGGCCCCTGCGAGGAGGGGAAAAAATGCTGATTTTGGAGTGTCTATTTAGG
Source organism: Danio tinwini (assembly GCA_903798205.1). Taxonomy (NCBI): domain Eukaryota; kingdom Metazoa; phylum Chordata; class Actinopteri; order Cypriniformes; family Danionidae; genus Danio; species Danio tinwini. The sequence continues at coordinate 7,802,665 of CAIGQZ010033059.1, read as the reverse complement.
CTAAGTGCAAATAGCGCACCTCGTTGGAATAAGCTAGTTGAGTGCTTCCCGTCAGCGCCGTTTGATCAACAGAGACAACAGGTGGGTGTGGCGTAGCTCGTAGTGAGCATGGTAACATGTTTTAAGTCGACCAATCATGAACGCGGTTTTCTTTTTTCCCCCATTACATATCAGATTGGAAATACATTTATTTTCAATAGAAAGGAAATGTTTTTGTTTAAAAATGTAAAGTATATAAAATATATAAAATGAGTCACAAGGTATTTAATAAGGATAATAATAAAAAATATTCTATAACCAGTTATTTTCCACCTGGTGTTAAATGTTAGCGACATCTTAATATAATTAATCTGTATTTACAATGTTAGTCGCCCTGCTTCACCCATATTCTCTGACCTCATGGAGAGAGACAGAAGGAGAGACAGAAAATGCCCCTGAAGAGGAGAGAGACCGGAGAGAACTGGTACAGTGTGTGTGATTTCGGATACTTTCAGCTTTATAATCAAGTGCTTTTTGCCTACTCTTCTTCATCACGAGGGAGACAGTAGGAATCATTAATCAGTGTGTGTATTATGGAGGACTCAGATTTATAGAACTGGACTGGAGAGGTGTTATATCCAAATCATGCATTATAAGTTTGTAGAAGTTATACATTAAAAATACCCTTAAATATAAATTTTTAGTACTGCTTCAGTAAACTTGGAACAAGTATATTAAAAACCATTAAATTTTACTAGTTTTATTAGTATTTTTTTTTTTTAATCAAAGTGTGCTTTAAATGCTTTTAAAATCAGGTAAATCTTTGTTGATTATAAATATGTACTATGTCATTTATTTAAAAAATGTGGGCAAAATATTATAGATTAACTTTATTTAAAAAATATTATATTAATCTTATTTTTTTATTTAACTATAGGGGTGCGGCCTTGTAGGGGGCCCTACAAGACATTGTGCCCAGGGGCCTCTGAATTCTTAATCCGGGCCTGGCAGAAAGGTACCAAAACATCCTCACAATAGACCATATGACTGAAGTGGTTCAGTTGGAATATTATCAAGCTACGGAAATACACACATAACACAAAAAATAATGACTTAATTCAACAGTTTCTTCTCCTCTGTGTCAGTATAGGGCGCGCGGTTAAGTACATTAATTTAACACATTATTTTTTTGTGTTATGTGGACACAAAGTTATTTTCATAACTTAATAATGTATTAATTGAACCACAGATTGAATATGGTCTGTTTTCGGGATGTTTTGGGGCATTTCTTTGCGATGCAGGATGAGAGATCTCTTAAAACTTCACCTAAAATCGTTTATTTTGTATTTAGAAGATGAATGAAGCTTTCAGAGGTTTGAAACGATATGAGGATGAGTAATAACATAATTTTTATTTCTAAGTGAACTTAGACGTAACTTACATTAAACCCAGTGTGATATCCTCCATTTTGTTGTCGTCAGAGACGGATGATCGCACGCGCGCAATCGCAGAGCGTGTTTTTGCTTCAGAGACCAAAGATGAAGATGTGCGCGAGGAAATCTCTCTGTTTGATGTGGCAGACGACTGTCCTATCCTCAACCAGGAGCTGGCCCAGCACGTAGCTGATCATGACGATGAAGAGAAGCGGTCAGTGCACCTTACACAAATATCTAAACAAAAACTGATTTCCTCAAGATTTTGACGTTTGATATCAAATTATGTATGTTTTGTGTATGAAAGTCTTTCACTGTTGTGATGTTTTTTAATAGAGAGAAACATTTTATTAGTAACTTTTAGCATCTTAACTTTCAACGTTATTCTTTATCACACACAATGACAAATAAAAAGCAATAAATCAGCCAATATTAAATGTTTGTTTATTATGCTATTGTTGATATCCATAAGTTTATATCCAAAAGTTGTAGTTTTTTTATTAGAGAGCCGTAATTAATAAGGAAGCACTATTATTATTTTTCATCATCATCATCATCATCATCATCATCATTATTATTATTAGTAGTAGTAGTAGTAACCTACAGTATGTTTAATTATTTACTATTTTAATGACAGTACAATTTTTACAGAGTTTTACAAGTTTAACAGATTCATAAAAATATTTGTGGTGTACTGTACACTTTTCTCTTAACATTTCATATTAGTTTATTCAAAAGGTTACATTTATTTCTACTGAAAATATTTAGAGAAAAATCTATTTGCCAACGTTGTGAGAGTTTGTAGTACTCTGTAAAAAGGGATTAAACCCGTTGCTTTAAAAGCAGCAAGTTGACTTTAAGAAAAAAATTGAGTAAACCCATTATAAATTTGAATAGTTAAGCTGACATAACAATTTTTATAATTATGCACATTGTTAATTTGCTTTATAACTTTAAGGCAACAGGTTTACTCACTTTAAAATAACTAATCGATTTAAAAGCAACACATTTGCTTCCTTTTGTAAAGCACAGTCAACTAATCGCTTGTTTTTTTTTGTTTGTTTTTTTTGCAGTGAGACAACCAAATCCAGCAAAAAAAAATATGCAAAAGATACTAAAATACAGTATTTCAACCTCATAATTAAAAAACAAAATGAGGGAAAAAACTGCAAAAGAAAATGAAGTAGAGGTGTTTGAGTCACTTTTCAACTGACTTTTTTTTATTATTCTTGGAAAAATGTATACTTGCATAACTAGGGCCACACAGAATCTGCGCGCGCAGATTTCCGCAGATTTTTAGCCCGCTATTCATTCTGTTTATTTAGTTGTGTAAATGTGTGTCAATTTATTCAGTTTTTAAATGAATTACAGTAATATTATTGACTAATATGAAAATATTTATGATTTATTTACAATACAGTTTGTACAGTAATATTATCTGTCTTTTAGTAGATATATTAGATGAGAGACTCGCTTTGTTTACCAAATAAACAGGATTAGCATTGTGAACACTAAATAAAAGTTTTAAAGGTATTATTTTTTATTTTATATATTAAGTTTTTAGTTACGATACTCCTAAAATAATTCAGCATAAATCTGCAGATTTTTAACACAATTCTGCACAAAAATGGCAAAAATTGTCCGCAGATTCCGTCTGGCCCTACTTATAACTAATCAAACCCTATCTTTTGCCAAACCCCACACAGTAAGAAATATCTCAACCGCTCTCATCCCCTGCTCGAGGACAAACCTACCTATTTGGAGGTCCCTCATTTCCAGAGAGTGTCCATTACTGGTGACTATGCTGCTGGGGTACGTTCCAATTTATGTCTTTCAGAACCTGACTGGGACATTTAGATGCTATGCAGAGTTTTGATTTACATGCTGCTCTTTATAAAAAAAAATTCTGTTATTAATTACTTTTTGCTCCTAATCACTGAGACCTTCATTCATCTTTCTAACACAAATAAAGATATTTTAGATGAAATCCAAGAGCTTTCTGATAGACAACAAGTGTCCTGAGATGTTCAAAGTCCAGAAAAGGAACCCCAAAAATGGTCAAAACATTCAATGTGATTTCAGTGGTTCAACTGTAATCGTACAAAGCTCCAATAACACAGTTGTGCACCAAAAAACCCTGTAAAAATGACTGTTCGTCTATCTCTTCCATGTCAGATTAAAGGAACAGTTTTAGATTAGATTAGATTCAACTTTATTGTCATCACACATGTATAAGTACAAGGAAACGAAATGCAGTTTAGGTCTAACCAGGAGTGCAATAGCAGCAAGTGCAGGATACAGGTATAAGTTATAAAGTGCAGTTATAGAAAAATTATGGTGATATTTACAAATGGATGTAATATGAACATTATATACAGGTTGTATTAGCTATAAACAGATTTACAATAGATGGATAAATGTACAGGTTGCTATTAATAATCAGAAGTGTGGAGATAGATAAACATAATTACAAATGTATATGTACAGTGGATGTGTACATAATTTACAAATGTACATGTGCAGTGGGTATGTACAGTTCAAATAAATGAATCAGTGCAATGAATATGTGCAATTTTTAAATGTGCAAATGTTAAGTAGTGCAGTGATTATGACGAGTCTGAGTTATGAGGAGAGGAGAGTGGGGTGTGTATTAGGGGGGCAAAAAGTCAGTGGGGAGCAGAGTTCAAGAGGGAGACAGCTCTGGGGAAGAAGCTGTTCTTTAGTCTGCTGGTTTTTGTCCGGGGGAGCCTGAAGCGCCTGCCAGAAGGCAGGAGAGAAAACAGTCTGTGAGCAGGGTGAGAGGAATCTTTAAGAATACTGCGTGCTCGGCGCAGACAGTGTTTCCTCTGGATGTCCTCTATGGCTGGCAGTGTGGTCCCTGTGATGCGTTGGGCAGTTTTCACCACCCGCTGCAGTGCCTTACGCTCCGCAACAGAGCAGCTTCCATACCAGACTGTGACACAGTTCGTCAGGATGCTTTCTATTGTGCAGCGGTAGAAGTTCACTAAGACGGCTGATGACAGCTGGTTCTTCTTAAGTTGCCTTAAGAAAAATAGGCGCTGGTGAGCCTTCTTGACCAGGCTGGAGGTGTTGGTGGTCCAGGAAAGGTCCTTGGAGATGTGAGTCCCCAGGAACTTGAAGGATGATACAGGCTCGACAGCCATCCCATTGATGTAGATGGGATCATGTGAGCCTGTTCGTCCCTTCCCGAAGTCCACAATGAGCTCCTTGGTCTTGTCTGTGTTAAGGAGCAGATTATTGTTGGTGCACCACGTGGCCAGATGCTGTATCTCCTCCCTGTAGGCAGTCTCATTATTGTTGCTGATTAGACCAATCACTGTGGTGTCATCTGCAAATTTGATGATGGCGTTGGAACAGTTCACCCCCAAATGAATATTTCCTCATCACCTTTCACTTTTTTCAAACCAATTAAGTTTCTTACTTCTGTTGAACCCAAAAGAAGATATTTTGAAGGATGCTGGAAACCTGTAACTCTTGACTTTCATAATATTTGTTTTTCCTACTTTAGAAGTCAATGGTTACAGGTTTTCAGCTTTCTTCATAATATCTTCCTTTATGTTTAACAGAAAGGCTGCACAGTGCCGCAGTGGGTAGCACGTTCGCCTCACAGCAACAAGGTCGCTGGTTCGAGCCTCGGCTGGGTCAGTTGGCGTTTCTGTGTGGAGTTTGCATGTTCTCCCCGTGTTCGCGTGGGTTTCCTTCGGGTGCTCCGGTTTCCCCCACAAGTCCAAAAGCATGTGGTATAGATGAATTATTAGGTAGGCTAAATTGTCCATAGTGTGTGAATGAGTGTGTATGGATGTTTCCCAGTGATGGAAGGGCATCTGCTGCATAAAACATATGCTGGATAAGCTGGCATTTTATTCCGCTGTGGCGACCCCAGATTAATAAAGGCACTAAGCCGAAAAAAAAATGAATGAATGTTTAACTGTAGAAAGAAACGCTTAAAGGTTTGGAAACTTGTGAAGGAGAGTGAATAGTGGGTAATTTTTTTGGTGAACTGTCCCTTGAACGTGCGTGTTTACTATAAGCAATACAATGCTTTGCTGACTATAATGGCAAATTCAAACAAAGTCGTTTATTCAGTGTTTTTTAGCCACTTGTTCTTGAAGCTCTGAATTCACACTGAATATTTTGAGAATGCTTTTGGCTTCTTTTCTTGATTTTGCACGTCTCGGGAAACTAATTTATTGTAATTTCAGTTCTGAAGATGAACAGAAGGTCTCAGGGGATAAAAAATAGGGCTGCACAATATAATTAATGTTACCACGATTATAGTATATGCAATATTCATATTGAAAGTTTAAAAAAATTTTTTTTTTTTAGGGATGCACTAAAATAAAAATTTCTATCCATTATGTGCTGTCCTGCTATTGGCTAGAAGGTGGACCTAGAGCTGAAAACATCAATAATAGGAGTAAACAATCAGAGTCGGAATATCTGCCCAGATTTTCATTCATTTGTAGTTTCTAAATGTTTGCACCTTGATAATTTTTTTACATCCGAAAAATGTATTAGATCCTAAAAATATATATTATTATATGTTTAATTTAGTATGAGCATTACATAAATAAATGTTTTTTAAAGCTAACAAAATTGGTTAATAATAGAAATGTTATATTGCAAAAAATTGTAAAACCCAACAGCAGTATTGCTTATTTTCCCAGTATCGTGCAGTCCTAAAACAAAACGAGGATGAGGAATTAGTACCAGAAATGTAATTTTTGGGTTAACTAACCCTTTAATGCACACTCACACCATTGCTGTGCATTTGGGTTTATTTTAACACATAGTTTTTGTATCAAAAAGCCATTTCAATGCACTGCACATGCACTGGCCTTCTGCACAGAATCACACCCTTATTCACTAAACTACAGGTGACAATGGATGACTTCGAGCTGGCCTGTAAGGGTCTGTATCGGGCCCTGACTATCAGAGAGAAGTACATGAGACTGGCCTTGCAGAGATTCCCCATCACTCCATCTCAGTTCTTACGCAAGATTGAAGGAGAAACATGGAAACCTGAAGATCAGGTGCTTCCAGGTAATACAGCAATACCATAATAAAAATGTGTAGTGTTTAATGAGAAATTAATTGGACATAATTAATGGAATATGTAATTGTAATTTAATATAACTGGCTTATAAATGAACACTTGTGCTTGTATTTATTTGTGCATGTTAAAATGCAGAAGATCTTTTCTTATTATTCCTTCAGAGCTCAATTTAATAAATTTTTACTCTGTTTTTAATCATTTAATTCTTTGTTATTTTTTTCTAATACTTGTGTGATTATTTTATGATTTGTAATAATCTTGTTTATGTAAAACACTTTGATTTACCATTGCGTATGAAGTGTGCTACGTAAATAAACTTCCCTTGCCTTTATTAGGTATGTTTTATTCTTTAAGAGAACCTACTATGCCCCTTTTTACAAGAGAAGTAAAAAAAGTCTCTGATGTCCCGAGAGTGTGTATGTAAAGTTTCAGCTTAAAATACCCCACAAATTATGTTTTATAACTCTTTTAAACTGCCCCTTTTAGGCTTTGATTCTAATTGTGTGATTTTGGTGACTGTCGCTTTAAATTGAAATGAGATTGTGCTCTTTTCAAAAGAGGGCGGAGCTACAAATGCCTATGTGTTAGCATAGTGGCAGATTCAAAAACAAGACTAATGTACTATACTAATGAGGAGATTGTCACTAATGGGTGGGGCTTCCCCCCGATGACATGTACAAAGTGTGACATTTTTTTCTAAAGTGTGATTACAAAAAATGTAATTAATACATTTCTACTGTTAGAAGCTGGTTACATTCACAGACTTGCCACAGAACTCTGTTTAAACCCCTTATAAAAGGGATTTTTGCATAATAACCCTTAACCCTTTAACTGCCCCACCAAGAAAAAAAATTGGATTGCAAATTCCTAATGTCGCTAGTTAACACTTAATGCATTTTTTTCCAACACATCCCATAATTTCTAAAATATCAGCCTCTACCATATGGTTAATATGTCGGTTTATACTGGAATTAATACTTATACTATGAAAAATCTGAAAATATGAAGTGTAAGACCAATTTATTTTTAAAATAATCAAAAAAAAAGCATTGCTTCTTTGAATGACTTTAACAGTCATTAGTTAAAACAGTCAAAATATGGTCAACTGTTTGGTAGAGTGGGCCTAATAATAATAAAAAAAATAATATTTTTGTCTGGAAAATATTCTGGAATTAAGGAATCAGTTCTGCTTTTTTAGAATTGATTTCAAACACTAGTGTTCAAATTATTCTTTGACATGTTTAGTTAACTGAAAAACTGTAAAATAAAAATTCATTGAGTCATAACAGCCCATGTGATCACTGTTGTGTTGCAGTCTTTACCCCTATTCCTAAACCCGGCGAGGATCCTTTCTGCACAAAGGATTTCCCTCCTAACCTTGGCTATGTTGCGCGTATGAAGGATGGTGTGATCTACGTGTACAAAGACGCAGCTGCTGCTGATAAACACCAGCCACTAAACCATCCCGGTCCTGACCTGGCCACCTTCCTTGATGATATGAACTTCCTCATTGCCCTGATTGCTCAGGGCCCAACGTGAGTGTATGAAATGTTACCTTCAGGTTTTTAAAAAGAATGCATGATTATATTATATTATATTATATTATATTATATTATATTATATTATAT
>CAIGQZ010033059.1:7758689-7794538 GCA_903798205.1 Danio tinwini | reverse complement strand
ATATTATATTATATTATATTATATTATATTATATTATATTATATTATTCATTCATTTTCTTTTCAGCTTAGTCCCTTTATTAATCTGGGGTCACCACTGCGGAATGAACTGCCAACTTATCCAGCATATGTTTTACACAGCAAATGCCCTTCCAGCCAAGATCATTAAATGCAATAAAAAAACTGCATTTATTTTTAAAGAGGCCCTATTATGCATTATAAATGTCATATTTTGATTTTGAGGGTCTCCAACAACAGTCAGATATGTATGCTAGGTCAAAAAACACTTTCATTGTCTTATAATATGCATTTATTTTTACATAATTATCCCAACGAATCCCATATGACTCGTTCAGAGATTCATTTATTCCTAAACCCCTCCATAGCGCGATGCTAATCTGAGCTGATTGGTCCAATGACCCAGTCTGTTGTGATTGGTCAACTGCGTTCAGCGTGAGACAGAGAGAAATGCCTACCACGGCTCATCAACAAGTAGTCAGAGTGCAGAGTGTGTGTGTGAGCCCAATGCAGGAGTGCACTATTGCAATGCAGTTTAACACCAGCATATTGCTCTATTCTTAGTCATAAGTAAAAACTACGACACACATTCAGTATTAATCCACACAGCAGCAAAAGCTGAACTGTTTTGAAACTTGACCACCGCAAGTGTGTAGGAACAGCTGAGGGTGGCCATAGCAACTACAAACAGCAGTGGGTCACGAGCTCACAAAAGCATTTAAATCTGTAAACAAAGCGTCACGTGGCACGTTTTCAACATGGTTTTAGACGCGATATGAGAATATAAAGAGTTAACCAGATACAGTACAAGCAGTTGCAAGTAACAAAACACAATTAATTACATTATTTGCGATGCGAGCTAGAGAAAACAAAGAGACAACCATAATCGCACTTACTTACACTTGTGAAATGGAGGAAGAAACTGATCCATGAACTGTGCACTGTAAAATTCCTGTCAAGCTCTGACAAAGTCCCATACATCAATAGTCTTGTCTGACCTTTCCTTTAACAAACGGCCAATGAATCTCCTGTTGTAAGTGTGTAGATAGCTGTAGCACTCGTAATAAAAATGACGGGAACACAGCACAAGGCTGGGGCTATAATGCTGAGGTATTTTGCAAAAATAAACTTGAACCACTGACTCTTCACAGCCTCAGCTTTGGGTAGGAAAAATAACACTAACTTTTCCTCACACTTTAGAGCACAGCGTCTTCGTGACATGATTAACCGGGATCTGCTGAGATTTCGCCGACTCACATGTAACACTGACCGGCCCACATCTTAAAAAAATTATCCGGCCCTTCTGGCATTTGCCAGAATTGCCAGATGGTCAGTCCGCCCCTGGTGACCCCTGATGAATAAAGGGACTAAGCTGAAAAGAAAATGAATGAATGAATGAATGAATGAATGAACAAGCTAGCACTTTTTAGTTAAACTGTTTAGTTTTCATCATTGTGATATTTCAAATCAAATCAAAATCAAATCACTTTTATTGTCACGTCATCAGCAGCACGTGTGCTATGATGAGTGAAAAGCTTAGGTGCTGGCTCCAGACAGTGCAAAATACAGACAGTGCAAAAAACAACATACTCACAAAAAACAAGACTGTAAAATTGGCAATGTTGACAGTGATATGAACAATGGATAGGTGTACACATAGTTGTAGGCAGTATTGTTTTAAGTATGGATTGGTTTAAGTGCAGTGCATGCTACATCTTGATGATGTGCAGTGCGGGGTATGGAAGAGTTTGTGTGGGGTGTGTTAAGTGTTCATCAGCCTGATAGTCTGAGGGAAGAAACTTTCCTTCAGTCGGCTGGTGCGTGACCGAATGCTGCGGAACCGTCTGCCTGAGGGTAGCAGAGAGAAAAGTCTATGGCTTGGGTGGCTGGAGTCGCTGATGATTCTCTTGGCTTTCCTCATGCACCTCCTGGTGTAGATTTCCTGGAGGGAGGGAAGCTCACCTCCTACTACACGTCCAGCAATTCGCACAATCCTATGTAGACCTTTGCGATTGCTGCTGGTGCTGTTTCCGTACCAGGTGGTGATGCAGCCAGTAAGGATGCTCTCCACAGTGCAGGTGTAGAACGAGCGGAGGATGTGGAGGCTCATTCCAAACCTCCTGAGACGCCTGGGGAAGAAGAGGCATTGTTGTGCCTTCCTCAGCACTGCGTCTGTGTGGGCAGTCCAGGTCAGATCCTCAGCAATGTGTTCTCCAAGAAACTTGAAAGTGCTGACTCTCTCCACTGGTGTCCCGTTGATGGTGAAACCCCATAACCTGCTTAGTTAGGAAAACATCATTAAGGTTAAATATGATTGGGTAGTTTACAAGATCATTTAGCTCCTCCCCTTCTGGCTGATTTTCATTCAATCATTTTCCTTCGACTTAGTCCCTTGTTTATCAGGGGTTGCCACAGCAGAATCAATCGCCAACTATTCCGGCATATGTTTTATGCAGCGGATGCCCTTCCAGCCACATCCCAGACAGTACTGGGAAACACCCATACATTCTCACATTTACACATACACTCATACACTATGGCCAATTTCATTTATTCATACATTTTCTTTTCGGCTTAGTCCCTTTATTAATCTGGGGTCGCCACAGCAGAATGAACCACCAACTTATCCAGCATGTTTTACACAGCGGATGCCCTTCCAGCTGCAACCCATCTCATTCTCAATCCCACACATACACTACGGACAGTTTAGCTTACCCAATTCACCTCTAGTACATGTCTTTGGATTTGTGGAGGAACCGGAGCACTCAGAGGAAACCAACAATAACATGGGGAGAACATGCAAACTCCAAACAGAAATGCCAGCTGGTTCAGCCGGGACTAGATCCAGCAACCTTCTTGCTGTGAGGCAACAGTGCTAACCATTAAGACACTGTGCCACCCTCGCTGATTTTATTCAATTTAAATATGCAGAAAACAGAATAACTAGGAGGGCAGCTAGAGCTGATTGCATTATTCCACTTAGAAAATCTTCTTTTGCTCAAGCTTGTTTTTCTTTTAGAGCATTGCATCAGTGACATTTAATACCACAATCTATTAGAGAATGTGTATAATTTGTATAAGAAGTATTTTAAGAAATAGCTTTTAGTAATCAACATTGTGAACACTTGTGCTATTGGTGTTGTGGTTGTTTTTTGTTGTCCATTTAAGTTTTATTCATACTTGAGTTTATATTTTTATTGGAATACAGTTGAAATCAAAATTATGCCTCCTGTAAATTTGTTTTGTTTTCTTTTTCAACTATTTCCACAATGATGTTTAACAGAGAAAGATTTCTTTTCACAGTATTTGCTATAATATTTTTTCTTCTGGAAAAAGTCTCATTTGTTTTTTTTCGGCTAGAATAAAAGCAGTTTTAATTTAAAAATAAATAATAAAATGTAATATTTATTACAATTATAAATTAATTAATTATTGTTTAAAATAATTTTAAGGTCAATATTATTAGCCGCTTAAGCAATATATATTTTTCTGAAGGTCTACAGAATAAAAAACAATTGTTATAAAATGATTTGCCTGATTACTTTAACTTGCCTAATTAACCTAGTTAAGCCTTTAAATGTCACTTTACGCTGAATACTAGTATCTTGAAAAGTATCTAGTATAATATTATGTACTGTCATCATGGCAAAGAAAAGAAATCAGTTATTAGAAATGAGTTATTGAAACTGCTACGTTTAGAAATGTGTTAAAAAAATCTCCTTTCCGTTAAACGAAAATTGGGGTAAAAATATACAGGGGGGCTAATAATTTTGGGTACATTTACATTCTTGAATAATGTTGATTAGTTTACATTGTTCCTTGCTAAAAAATGGATTATATATGCTGTTTATTTTCTTGTTGAAAATTTTAATGTCTTTTGTCCCTCAGAAAGACCTACACTCACCGTCGCCTGAAGTTTCTCATGTCCAAGTTCAACGTGCATGAGATGCTGAACGAGATGGAGGAAATGAAAGAGCTGAAGAAAAATCCCCACAGAGACTTTTACAACTGTAGGAAGGTGTGATTCCAATCAGCCACGTCATTCATGCTTAAATAATTTCCAAGCTAATTTTGACAGTCATTATCGTTGTTGTTGCAGGTTGATACTCACATCCACGCTGCCGCCTGCATGAACCAGAAGCATCTCCTCCGCTTTATCAAGAAGTCCTACCGTGTGGATGCAGATCGGGTAGTGCATGTTTTGAAGGGGAAAGAAGTGACCCTGAAGGAGCTTTTTGCATCTCTTAACCTGCACCCTTATGACCTGACTGTAGATTCCCTGGATGTGCACGCTGTAGGTATCATACAACACATTCATATTCATTCATTGATTCATTCATTCATATTCAACACATTTATACAGCTTCTCAGTGCCTGGTAACTAGAGATGGGAAAAATATGGATTTAGGATTTTCACCACATATGGTTAGGAATAGACATAACTGAAGTATCTTTTTTCATATTATTTATAAACAGCATTACCTGCCAGTTGGCCGCTAATTATAAACAAATATTTCTAGTAATGCCTAAAATTGTCACATGGTTTGGTTTGATAATCAAATTGCAGTTATGTAAATGTGTAATTGTAAATGCAGTACTGTGTTCTGTTCACATAAGCAGCTCTAAGAGAAACTCAACTAGATAATTATCCATCTCTGCAAGTTCTCTGATTTTGATTTGGCTATAACTAGAGATGCATTTTTTTCCTGATACCAAAACATATTTGGTAGTGTGATAACACTACCAATAAGTGATAAGTGTGATAACAAAAACCAAAGGCAAACAAATGGATATTTTAAAACATTAGCATGATCTTTTGCTAATTTCTATTTTGACATCATGTTGTATTCTCTAATATCTTGTCATTTTTGCATGTAAACATTAATGCAGTGGGCTATATGCACAGTGATATATGCTATATATTTAGATGCTATATGCTAGTGTTTTTCAGCCAACAATAAACTTCAGGTGAAAAGTTAATGTGATTATTTACAATTTCATAAGGTTTCTTTTACAGCATCGATGTTGTAACGTAATTAAAATGCATTCAGTTATATATACTTAAGCATTCATTTAGTTGTTTAAGCGTAAAATGCGATGAAAGAGCATGTAAACATGAGCGCCGTCAGTAGCAGCAGGCTAGCACAAACACTCTATTGAAAATACTGGGGGAAAATAAACTTCCATATTTTAAAGGCATGGTGGGAAAATAGAATTTAAATCAGTGCTTCTTGTCTGGTCTAAGACCCACTTTATATCGTATATCTATCAGGCAGATTAAACGTGCCGATTTTGTCATGTCGCAACAGTTCACCTGAAGCGTTTGGGCTGTATGACTGAAAATTAAAAGTCTGTGTGCATATACCCCATTAATGCATACTTGATCAGATTTAATACTCACTCACTATCCTTTGACTTATTCCCTGATTTATAAAGGGTCGCTACAGTGGAATGAACCGCCAATTACTCTGACATATGTTTTATTTTAGCCACCTTTAATACATTAAACTAATTTTCGTATCTTACTGAATACATTGACATTATAACTTTAGATACCGATATGGTCACCAATATATGGTGCATCCCTACTTATATGTATTTGAAAATACAACATGCAACTGCGTTCATCAAAGGAAAAGCCTTTTAAAAGAGAAGAACCTCATATAAATAATAATAATAATAAATAAATAAAAATAAAACGTGCATTTCAATGGCTGTTAAAGTATTTATGGTTGGCAAAAGTTTCTCAAATAACCAGCTATCTTGGTAGATATGGCAGAAAGCTTGCTTTAGGCCCTGTTCACAAATATTTTTGCTGCTTGTTCAAATTACCTGTTTAAAATGAGCTGAAACAACACAATGCTTGAGGTTTTTTGTGAGTACAACTTAATTGTTTTATGTTCAATCAACTTAAAATTGTAAAAATCATTAAGTTACTTTATTGATTTGCATTGGGACGACATGAAGGAATTGTGTGGAACCCAGCATTTTTTACAATGAGCATTATGCATTGCTCTATATGCAATTTTAATGAGCTTTACAATTAGACAGGGTTGGGTTACAAAACCCGCCCATACAGCTATTTTGACACGTTCTTAGCACTCCTAATTGCTTATAAGAACTATTATTTGTGATGATTGCAGAGTCATTTACAGTTTTCCCTCGCTCGACTTTATTTAGGGCAGACAAACCTTCCAGCGCTTTGATAAATTCAACGCCAAGTACAACCCTGTTGGTGCCAGTGAGCTGCGCGATCTTTATATGAAGACTGAGAACCACATATCTGGAGAATATTTTGCAACCATTATTAAGGTATGTCTCGGATGAACCATTGCACTGCTCATTTGGCCTAATGGAAAACCAATCAATCATATGTAATCTCTGTAATCTTGCAGGAAGTTGCTAGTGACCTGGAGGATGCCAGATACCAGTACGCAGAGCCTCGTCTGTCCATCTATGGCTGTAACCCTAATGAGTGGGCTAAGCTTTCCAGCTGGTTTAACAAGCACAGAGTCTTTTCCCCTCACCTCAAATGGATGATTCAAGTGCCCAGAATCTAGTATGTGAACCTGTTTCTCTTCTCATACTCTGGGCCTGTTAACACCTAGTGTTAAGATGCAGTTTTGATCACAAGTATGCTATTACTCCAGATCTAATGTAAATAAGTTGCAATTCTGTCCATTCTTCATAAGTTGAATACTTGATTAGATTTTTGATTATTTACATTTTGAAACAATCTAGGATAGTTTTATTCTTTAAAACTCATCCAAAAATAGTTGTCATAATACTAAATACCATAATATGCGGCAGATATTTAAGAAACATGCTAAGTGAACATTCTTGTTTATCTGAAAAACAATGCTGAAGTCTGATATTCTGCTTTGAAAATCCCTTCAACGCTTCCCATTCACTTTATATGGGTGACGTCAGGCATTGCCGAACTGCATTGTGGATCCGTCGGCACCACTTCAGTGGCATTGCTCGCTGCAGAAATTGGAACTTTCTCAACTTTTCAAGTGCCGATGGAAGCGGCAGCCAATCAGATCGCTGTATGCAAATACTCCAGCTCAGACAGTAGGCGATTGCTGACTAAATTCATTGGCTGGCGCTGATATGACGATCGCATCAGCCCCAACTTTAGACACGCCCTCTGTCAAGAGTTGACGCTGAAGCCCCGTGTGAGTGAATGTTACAGATTGTACCAATCACCTGAGGAATGCAATAGTATCTGGATGCAGCCTTTATGATGCAAGCTGAGATTGCATCACTCAGCGAGCAATGTCAGACACAATTCACTCAATAGAGTGAGTGACGTCACTGTGGCGGGTAGGGTTAGGGGTGGGGTTAGGTGAGCACATTAAAAAGCATTGGATGCAGCTCAGATTGCACTGCACCAGATCTGCTTCTAGACCCCTCTCCCGAAATGAGATGCTGGACATGAGGTTATTAATTAGCAAATAATAAAAATATTATGAACACAAACATTAGGTCAGAAGGTTACATTGTAACCCTGTGTCCTAACAACACACGACGTCAGGGGTGTCCAAACTCAGTCCTGGAGGGCCGGTGCATATTTTAGTTCCAACCCCAATTAAACACACCTGAACCAGCTAATCAATCTCTTTCTAGGTATACTAGAAACTTCCAAGCAAGTGTGTTGAAGGAAGTTGGAGTTAAACTATGCAGGACACCGGCCCTCCAGGACCGAGTTTGGACACCCCTGCACTACGTGATAAGAGTGAAAAGAAATTTGTCTGTTTGCACCAGACAAAACACGATAGAAATTTAAATAAAGCCATTCAGAAGCACAGAATAACGGTACTGCACTGCACTCCAGCGAAATAGTAAGGTTTATAATCTAATTAATACATATTAAACCTCTTTAACATTATTAAATGTAGATGCTGAATCACTGATATGTGTTTAGTTCTAAAGTTTAATTTCAAAGGGTTTATAGTATTTTCAAGATCTGCTGCTGCTTTCAGTATATGGCAATAAATGTCATGTAAAATGGCATTCAAACATTATTAGCATTTAACACTGAATAAAACACATGTATGCATCACAGTATACCTAAGATGATCATAGTTTATCCAGTTGTTCACCTGTGAAAAAATAGAAGCCATTTCTAAAATTGAAATTTGAGGTGTTGGTTAGGAAAAAAATTCCTTTTAGTATAGAAAATATTTATTTTATCGCATGCCGTTGCTTTTAGTTAGAAAACAGTTCAAATCAGCATTTAGGCTCGATAGTCAGGCACACTCACGTCAATCTGGCAATCTGCGCTTGCGTGAACTCGTCAGTGGAGGAGCCGAGTGAAAATGTGTTTTGATCCAGGAGGGCAATACCTAGTTCAACCACTGGGGGTCAAATTTACATACTGCACCTTTAAAGTACACTCACAGAAATAAAGTACACTTTTTAAAAAGGTACACATTTGTACTTTAAAGGTCCATATTAATACATCAAGGGTACATATTAGTACTTGAAAAGTACAAAAGTGTTTTCTCTTAATATTTGTAGGTACTAATATATACTTTTGAGGTACCAGTATGGACCCTTCAAGTACAAATGTGTACCTTTTGAAAAGGTACCACCCCAGTGACATCTGACGTACCTTTATTTCTGAGAGTACCAACTAATGATATTTTCTTACAAGTGGACTGTACTAAATTGGGGAAAATATCAATTAAAAATTCTAAATAAAAAATAATCCAATTATTATAAAATTATTATGTAAATTATATTATATAATTATTCAAATTTGTACAAATAATTTAGACCGTTATGTAGTCTGCACTCCACAATAAAGGCACAAAAACTGTCAGGAGGTGGTACATTTTTAAGGCTCCTACTGTATGTGTAATATTATGTACACTTTAGGTACTACATTTTTTTTTAAACACCAATATGAACTTTTTTTGATTAAAACCCTTTGAAAAGGTACCAAGTTAGCTTTAATACAATTCCTGAGACTGTATCATAATAGACATGGCCAATTTTCTTTTCTTTTTTTTTTTTTGATAAGACTATTTGATGACTAGTCAACTTTTTTACTATTCTTAGACGTCCATTAGATTTTCACTGACAGTCCAAATTTAGCTTTGTTTTAGGTTTGGCTGTCTACTAGATGTCTATTAAACACAAAAAAATATTGCAGGGATTGTTCCAAAGTTGTACCAAAGCAATAAAAAAGGTTTTGATTGTAAGACCCCCCCCCCCCCCCCCCCAACCCCTCCTTGCCTTTAAAGCCTTTAAAAAAAGTCTTAACACAAGTGACATGAGATGCATTTAAACACATCCATTAAAGCAGTTCTTTTTTTTCTTAAATCTCCCTTTAGCGACATTTTCAGAGGCAGGAACTTTGTGCCACACTTTGGAAAGATGCTGGAAAACATCTTCCTCCCTGTTTTCCAGGCTACAATTGACCCGAACTCCAACCCAGAGCTTAGTGTCTTCTTGAAGCATGTGAGTGAATCTGACTACTAATGTAATAGTAAAAACAAAGAAAGAACTTGTCTTTTTTTTTATTCATAACTTTTTTTTATTATTCAAAAGTTCAAAAAGGTTTTCAATTTGCTTATCAGTAACACGTTATGCAGCAAGGATACATTAAAATGATCAAAACATTAAAGTACAGTCAATTCGAATTTTACTAACAATTTCTTAGTTAAATAAATGCTGAGCTACTTTTCATCAGAGAATACTGGAAAATTATATCATGAATTCCACGTTTTTCAGCAATGATGATATTTACTACCAAATCAGCATGTTGGATTGATTTCTGACAGATTGTGACACTCAATACTGGAGTAATGATGCTGAAAATTAACCTTTGCAGTCACGACAACAGACATAAATATAAATGTATTAAACAGAAAATCTTCAAAAATTTGTAACATTATTTTAGAATACTTCTGTAATATTTTAATTCTTCTAGCCTTGTGTTTTTTCCTCTGCAGGTGACAGGCTTTGACAGTGTGGATGATGAGTCTAAACACAGCGGCCACATGTTCTCCACAAAGAGCCCTAAGCCTGAGGAATGGGACATTGTAAAGAACCCATCATACACTTACTGGATTTACTACATGTATGCCAACATCGCCCTCCTCAACCAGCTGCGAAAGTGAGTATCTTAATGATATAAACCGAAGGACCTAGCTTTTGGACCTTTGTATGCTGGATAAATGTAATTGAATGTGGGAGGGTTTCAATCCCTGATTTAAAATATGTGACCGATTTGTTATACACTCCACAATTTAGTTCCATGGATCTCATACCTCAGATCATTTGTATCAGTGAGTCATTAACTGGAGATTTGCTCTGACCAGATCATTTGAATCAGTAAATCGTTAACTGGAGATTTGCCCTTAGCCGATTATTCATTAACTGGAGATTCAATCTGACCACATCATTTAAATCAGTGAATCATTAATTGGAGATTCACTCTGACCAGATCATTTGAGTATCTAAATAATTTTCTGGAGATTTGCTCCGACCAGATCATTTGAATCATTGAATCGTTAACCGAAGACACACTTTAGTTAGATCATTTGAATCAGTGAATTGTTAACAGTAGATTTATTCTGACCAGTTCATTTAAATCAGTGAATAGGTGCGTTCGACTTCATGCAGCGCTGCGCAGATCGATCGAATTCTGTCCTAAAGTGGTGCATGCTGGTTAGAAATTTTGTCCAGATTGATGCCACATTACTGTAACATGTGGCATCAAGTACCGCGACAGCGCTCCGAGATCAGACGATTCATTAAGCCAATGCAGCATCTGAAGAGCGACTGCTAGAGCTGCGATGACGACACAGATGTTACACGATTGGCCGAGTTCACCGTATGACAACAACCACGTGTGTTTCAGGTTTATTATTGGACAAATTCCAATACACAAATTTCAAAACAAACAATTAACTTTTCATACCATCTCTATCTTGCATATATCATGCTTATTAAAAGACTACACATATTTTACTGCAGTATCATCTTTTGTTAAATAATTTGGTTATAAAGGCTAGATTGTTTGCACAGGTTTATGTTCGACCTTTTTATACAGATGTTTTATTTACGGCATTCAGCTTCATGAACAATTTAAATGATATATTTTGGTAATTAACCTAAATATTAACTCAAATAAGTCTTACAGACTTGAAATAAAACAATTATCATTATTGATCCTGACACCCTAAAGGTTTCTTAAATTAAGTAAATAATAATTAAATAATTATAAAATGATTTATATGATTATAATATATATATATATTCCCATCTAGCCATATATACACAGTTTTAAAAGTGACATTGATGTACCTGCTCTTTCTGGGAAACTTCTACTCAAAAGTGTAGCTCACTTATTTTAGGAATGTCCTTTTTTCAATCTTTTTGGATTAAAATGCTTTTTTGAAAATGCTTTCATTATACAAAATAATCTTAATCATTGTTTAAGACTTAATCAAAACACCTGGTTTTGGGTTTTACATTAATACATATCGAAAAAATTGTATATCTATAAATGTACATATGTAAACCTCTTTTTAGCATATTCAAACAAGAAGTATTAGCCTAAAGAGGGGTGTTTAAACTCCTAGAATTTGTGCTTATTGCTTTGTATTTAATAGGACTATTCATTTTTATGTTTATATTACCCTCTCGTTTTCCCTTATTTCTCTCATGCGTTTGTTATATATATAATTCAATGAATGTTTGTAAGAGACTGCTTTTCTGTTTTATTTGTACAGTAAATCTTTTGTTGTTATGAATGAAATAATAAACAAATTATGATGACGCCATGTGATCTGTCATCATGACTGCCGCAACTTTGAGCTCTGAAGTGTCCGGATGTCCGGCTTGACGGCTCCGTTTTCAACTCCGCCCCTGCCTGTGCTCAGCTAATCTCGTTGATCACCGGCTGCAGCCATGGTTCAAGTCGAATGCACCTAATAACTGAAGACTTGCTCATATCAGATCAATTGTATCAGTGAGTCATTAACTGAATACTCACTTTAACCAGATCAATGGACATCAGCAAGTTATTAATTGGAAACTCACTCTAATCAGATTTTTTATATTAGTCATTAAATTGAAATAATGAAGTATTACCAAGGCATTTTCTTTAGAGAACAAAACATAGCGAGTAGCGCAGTGGGTAGAACAATCGCCCTACAGCAAGAAGGTCACTGGTTCGAGCCCCGGCTGGGTCAGTTGGCATTTCTGTGTGGAGTTTGCATGTTCCCTGCATGTTGGCATGGGCTTTACTCTGGGTTTCCCTTACAGTCCAAAGACATGCACTATAGGTGAATTAAATAAGCTAAATTGTCCGTAGTGTATGTGTGTGAGTGTATGGGTGTTTCCCAGTGTTGGGTTGCGGCTGGAAAGGCATCCGCTGCGTAAAACATATGCTGGATAAGTTGGCGGTTCATTCTGCTGTGGCGACCCCTGATTAATAAAGGGACTTAGCCGAAAATGAATGAATGTTGCCTCAGAATATTCATCATTCATTTTCTTATCAGCTTAGTCCCTTTATTAATCTGGGGTCGCCACAGCGAAATGAACCGCCAACTCATCCAGCACGATTTTACGCAACGGATGCCCTTCCAGCAGCAACCCATCTTCTGGGAAACATTCACACACTCGTTCACACTCATACACTACGGACAATTTAGCCTACCCAATTCACCTGTATCGCATGTCTTTGGACTGTGGGGGAAACCGGAGCAAACCCACGCGAACGCAGGGAGAACATGCAAACTCCACACAGAAACGACCACTGACCCAGCCCAGCCGAGGTTCGAACCTGCGATACAGTGACGTTCTTGCTGTGAGGCGACAGCACTACCTACTGCGCCACTGCGTCGCCTGCTTTAGAATATATGAATGAATATTTTAATTCAGCAGTGAAGGTAAAAAACTTTTTATATTACTGACCTCACTACAATTTCATAAAAAGTGCATAGCAAGCAGAGTGACTGTATGTTGTATGTTTGTGTCGTGCAGGGAAAGAGGAATGAACACATTTCAGTTCAGACCTCACTGTGGTGAAGCTGGAGCTGTCACTCACTTGCTGGCCTGTTTCATGACCGCAGACAACATCTCTCACGGCCTCAACCTCAAGAAGGTGAAAACACCACTCACTCATCCTGACCATTAGAGGGCGTCCTTCACCTCACCGCCCCGTCTCACACACATCTTCAAAATGCACTGCAGTGCAAAGTAACTAAGTTTTTAGCTGAAAGTGGATTGTTGATGTTTTGGGAAATTCAGGACCTCTTTTTTTATTTCTTTAGATAAAACAAGGTACAGTACATTGCAGGTACTGAGTAACAAAGGTATTATTTTGTTTTGTTTGTCTTTTCTTTTTTTTAACCACAAACTAACTTAGGACAGCATAGATATTTACATTAGATGTCGCCTACACTGTTGTTGTTTATTGGAAGGAATGCATCAATAGAGCCGCCATTTTAGTACAGGGTAGCGCTCCTTTGAAATAAATGCGGGACCAAGGTGCAGTGGAGAACTATGGCCATCTAGAGCCAGAGATATACACATATATGCATATATCTATGATCGTGAGTTTTCCCGGTGGTCAGTACGCAAATATTTTTTTTCAATTACGAATGGATCAGTGACCGGCATTGCTGACAAAGAGTGTGTGTTTGTGTGCATGAAAATGTATTATCCTCCCTCCCTGTTAAATTTGATCTAATCTGTGTCCTGACACACCCCTTCTCTCTTGCTTTCACTTCTAATGCTAACAGAGGGAGCGATTCGTTTGTGAATGAATCTCCGTATGAACAACTTGTTCAGTTAGCCAACAATAATACACGTTTCTGGCACCGCAGCGTCTTGCTGTCATATTTCATTTACATTGTTTGCTGATTTTAGTCAACAAAACTAGCATAAGCCCAGTATTTAGTGCGAGTTGGTGCTACTTTGCCTCATGGTCAGTGCAGTAAGTGACTGTATTATCATCAGTAACGTTACTTGTTGAGCACAAAAGTTGATAACAATCAAAAACGTAAAAAATTTAATCTTACCTATGAAATGTTCTGCCTTTGTGCTTCGTTTTCTTTGTTTGCGCGTTGCTACATCCGTACACAGCGCTAAAGTCCAGCATCTTCACATTGGCTTTAGTCTTGACTAGTGCGGTTGAATGACTTTTGTCCTGGGAGAACTGTACAAATGTGGCGGCGCTATTGATGCATGCTCGGGGTCCGTATGCGATATCTAGTGCTAAGACAAAAGCAAATGGACATAATAAAAAGGAAAAATAAAAATAAAGGAATTAAAAATTTAATTAAACAAATCAAACAAAAATAAAACTTATGGGGGTAGGGGGAGAGGACGTTGGGGAAATTTTCATGGTTGGAGGAGTACATTATTTTCAATATGGGTTATTAAAGGGTCCCATGTTTTGTAAAATGTTCTGGTTAATTCTCTAAGAAAAATTGAAATTTTTCTGTTTTCAAAAATAGCATTACATCACTAAGCCAAAGAGACAGTTTAATTGGCATTGGTGACATCCACTCTACAAGAATTCTTCTAGTTATTAACATTGCAAAGGCCGTCGGCGCAATAGCCTAGTGTTTAGCTCGCCGACATATGGTGCAGTAGCACGTCAGGGCGTCCCGAGTTCGAATCCCGGCTCGAAAACATTTCCCTACCCTATCCCCTTCTCTCTCTAACTTCGCTGCCTGTCTCAATACTGTCCTATCTAATAAAGGCAAAAAGGCCAAAAATAAATCTTTAAAAAAAAAGCATTGCAGAGGCCAAGGCATTTTCTTTAATTCGGGACCTCTTTATAACGTGGTTAATATCTTGAGTTAATTTTGTTGTTTTTCTAATTGCCAGATTTTCCAGTGTCCTACCTAACGTTTCCATTGTACACTACCTGACAAAAATCTTGTTGTTGATCTCAGTTGTAAGCGTAATAAATAATAACTTTACCACTAGTTCATCATTTGGAAAAGTGGTAGAATGTTGATTTTGATAAACTGTCATCACAAATCATCACATATACTGCAGACCTATTGGAACCTACATGGACCCAAGATTCTCACAGAAATCAGTCAAGATTTCTTTACCATTCTGACTTTATTAATAAGTTATTTGAGTCATTGCAGAGATGTATGGATGCAGTCCTCCTTTGTCCCCGCTGAGTGAGCAGCACACAGCTCAAACAAATACAAGCACAAACACACACACAGCACAGCGACCCACCGTCATCACAACTTACCTGTTATCCTGCTGTTGGCAATGTGGGTGCACACACGGATCCGATAGCTCATAGACAGTCTTTCATAACGCATTTTCCACAGCATAACTCCTTTTCTGTCTGCATGCACATACATACATTATTTTGTCCTGTTTGTTGTCTGTGTCGATCGTCTGTTTGTTTGTTTGTTCCAACATCCCAGCTTTTACATTTTTTTAATTGAGTGTAGTGGTTAAGCAAATGACGGTATCACATTGACTTGTTGCGATAATTGCTGAAGCTTTTATCATGATAAACAGTATGATATTGATACAAATATAAGCTGCGGATACATTAACAGGTTTGACAGAAATAACTGTACACTATTGTGCGTTGTTTTATTGTAAATAAATGTTCAGAGAACAAATGTTATCAGTCTAACACTGTTTTTCTTTTATTATATGAGCAAATAGGAATAAATAAAATGTATTTGTAGCCCTGTAGAAGCTGCTGATGCTTGGACAACAATTCAGATGTTTCCCCTTTAGGAAGAGAAGAGTTGTTTCTCCTTTAAAAGGATGGGAGTTTTTGAGGAAAGTAAAGTAAATGAGGAAAAAAAAAAAAAACAGTTCAGTCAAAAATATGCCTCGATCTAACATTTGTTAGCACAACATCTACAGTACTTTACCATACAGTTTACCCAAATATAACTACTTCTGCTGCTGAGATAGCCAGAAATTGGGTCATCATATCATGACAGAAACACAGCAGTCAGTGTGTTCTCATGTGTCCACAGAGTCCAGTCTTGCAGTACCTGTATTACCTGGCTCAGGTGCCCATCGCCATGTCTCCTCTGAGCAACAACAGTCTGTTCCTGGAGTACAACAAGAATCCCTTGCTGGAGTTTCATAAGAAAGGCCTGATGGTCTCCCTGTCCACTGACGACCCCATGCAGTTCCACTACACCAAAGTACGCAGCTCCTTATGCTTCCCATGCATCTGTTTTCTTTGATTTGACGTGTTTTTTTAAAATGTGCACTCGTGAACAGGAGCCGCTGATGGAAGAGTACGCCATCGCAGCGCAGGTGTTCAAGCTCAGCACTTGTGACATGTGTGAGATTGCCAGAAACAGTGTCCTGCAGAGCGGCCTTTCTGAAGAGGTGAGGCCAGCTGACCTGAACATCACCTCGCTGTTAGAATTACATTTAGTCACAGTGTGTTATTACACAGCAATTGTTATGTTTATTGAACTAATAGTGCACATTGTAAATGTTTAAAGATGACAAATTACTTCTCAAACTGACACACCTTTAACTGTATACACTATAATTTCATAATTTATATTGATTATCCTTTAATATGAATGTATTCAATTATTATTAATATTATAAATTGTAATAATGTATAATTCTTTATTGCTTTTTTGCATAAAAATATTTGGATTATTTAGTGTTATGTTTTATTATTATTATTATTATTATTATTATTATCGTTGTTGTTGTTTTTTAATCAACAACTTATTAATAATAATAATATTATATATTTATTTATTTATTATTATGACTATTATTATAGTTTTTTGTTTGCAAAAAAATATTTAGAAAAACAAACAACTTCAACTTACTTTATTACGTATATTAATAATAATAATTAGTAGTAGTAGTAGTATGACTATTATTATTATTATTATTAAGGTTTTAAAAAATTATTGTTAAATTATCAGCTATTCTTATTAATATTAATAACAATTATCAGTATTATTATTATTATTATTATTATTCATTTATTAATTCATTTTCTTTTCGGCTTAGTCCTTTTATTAATCTGAGGTCGCCACAGCGGAATTAACCGCCAACTTATCCTGCACATGTTTTATGCAGCAGATGCCCTTCCAGCTGCAACCCATTTCTGGGAAACACCCATACACACTCATTTACACTCATACACTACAGACAATTGAGCCTACCCAGGTCGCCTGTCCCGCATGTTTTTGGAATGTGGGGGAAACCAGAGCACCCATGAGGAAACCCACGCGAACTCAGGGAGAACATTCAAACTCCACACAGAAACGCCAACTGAGTCAGCCGAGGCTCGAACCAGCTAACTTCTTGCTGTGAGGCAACAGCACTACCTACTGATCCACTGTGTCACTCTATTATTATTATTATTACTATTATTATTACTGCTATAATAATAATAATAGTAATAATTATTATTATTATTAAGAAGAATTTATATATATTTTTTATTATTATTTTAAATTATTATTTTATTTTAAATTTTATTATTTAATTTTAAATATTTTAATTAAATTTACTTTATATATTTTTTCTTTATTTTTTATATTTTATTTTAAATGTAGTGATTTTTCTTTCTAGTGGTGTATATATATATATATATATATATTTAGTTTTTCAATGTCATTTTTATTTATTTTAGTGCTAAACTTTTTGTAGTTTCATTTTATTTCTAGTTGCTCATGATCTAACTATTGTAATTTATACATTTCAGCCTCAACTGATTTTAGTGGTATGTTTCTATTTCAAAGCAATAGCATAATGATTCTAATAATACTGAATCAATATTTTACCGTTGAGCTACACTCCTGCACTGTGTAAAACAATGCTTGGTAACACTTTATTTTAATGGTCCATTTGAGTATTAGTAGACTGTCTGCTTAATATCTGTTGAAACTGCAGCTAAACAGACATTTAACTGACTATAAGAAACTTTGGAAGTACATGTCAACTTACACTAACCCCAACCTAACAGTTTACTTATAATCTTATGAAAATTAGTTAGCATGTGGATGCAATGTAACTAAAATTCAACAAACGGACCATCAAAATAAAGTGTGACCCAAATGCTTTAATGTTTAAACTATCAATTTGTTAATATACAGTTGAAGTCAGAATTATTAGCCACCCCCTGTATTTTTCCCCTATTTTTTGTTTAATGGAAAGTTTTTTTGACACATTTCTAAACATAGTTTTAATAACTCATTTCTAATAACTGATTTCTTTTATCTTTGCCATGATGACAGCACATAATATTTGACTAGATCTTTTTCAAGATACTAGTATTCAGCTTAAAGTGACATGTAAAGGCTTAACTAGGTTATTTAGGCAAGTTAGGCTAATTAGGCAAATCATTCTATAACAGTGGTTTGTTCTGTAGACAATCGAAAAAGAAATATTGCTTAAGGCGGCTAATAATATTGACCTTAAAATGGATTTAAAAGAATAAAAAACTGCTTTTATTGTAGCCGAAATAAAACAAATAAGACTTTCTCCAGAAGGAAAAATATTATAGGAAATACTGTGAAAAATTCCTTGCTCTGTTAAACATCATTTCAAGAGTTCACACTTAGCTGATGATTGATTATAAGCAAGTTTGAAATGCTGTCACGGGAGAGAGCCCTGAGCCCAAAAGGTCCTTGAGCCCTGGGCTCCCTCCCGTTTGCAGGGCGAGAGGGGAGCTTTGAGCTCAGGTAGATCTCGAGAGCTCCCCCCTTTGTAAGAGTTGGTGACAGAAAATAGTTGCTACGGAGAGATATGCTGATGGATAAAAGTTTGACTAGTGCTAAATTTAGATTGTTCAATTTACTTGTAGTGCATGTTTTTGGAACGTGGGAGGAAACCGGAGAACCCGGGGAAAACCCACGCAAGCACGGGAAGAACATGCTAACTTCACACAGAAACGACAGCCAGTCTGTTAAAGGACTTGAACCGGTGACGTTCTTGCTGTGAGGCCACAGTGCTAGTCACTGGGCCACCGTGCTGCCCTATGCAAGGAAAAGAGGAGGAGTAGGGGTGGAAGGGGGGATTCTTCAAACGAAGATGACTGTAGTAAGAAACCCTGGCTCTTTATAGTGGGTTAGAAATCGTCTGATTGGTTGGTCATACATGGTTAATGCATGACCAGCCGTGTTCAATCATAATCACGTGATCCTCTCGAAATTAGTTTATAAATAAACTTCACTTAGGAAATATTTGAAAAAGGAAAAAAACATTCACAAGAGGGCGAATAATTGTTGAGGGTAAACAGTAATTATCTTCTACCAATTTATTGAATTACATCTTAATATCCACACTGCAGCATGATCTTTATTGTCTGCCAAACAGGAGAAGATTCACTTTCTGGGCACCAGCTACCTGAAGGACGGTCCTGAGGGAAACGACATTCGCAAAACCAACGTGGCTCAGATTCGCATGGCTTACCGCTACGAGACCCAATGCTATGAGCTTAACCTCATCCAAGAGGGAGTGATGGCCGAATAAATCAACATTCAGGCACTTATTTCTGCTATCATTCATGAGAAGCCCATGAGATAACATTCATGTCTTACTGCAGTTTGCAGTTAATAAGTTTACATCCCCCTTTTTAATTGTATTTTATTGGTCATACTTTGGGGGGAAAATCTGTTGCAGCTGACTCAATAAACTAAATCTATATAAAAAAAATGTTTACTGTCATGTTAATTCCAAACCTAGATTTTGATATTTTTCATTGCCAAAAAAGAAGACACAAGATTTTATGAAGTTCATTCTGCACTTTTTAATACACCCATGCAATAGCTTTATGTAAGCAGCAATATTAAGTTTCAATTATTTTTCTCTCAAAATCTTCACATCTGCAACTCTTAAAGGGTTAGTTCACACAAAAAAAATGAAAATTCGCATTATTTGCATGTCATGATTTTGCCAAGTACGATGCGATCCTGGATTAACATCTTTGTTCGAAAATGTAATCCATACCTATTCCTTACCCCTAAACCCAACCATAACTGTATATTATTCCCAAAATTAGAGGGGAATAATAGTTAGATAACAATTATGTATAAGTGCATAAACCTAAACTTAAAGGTGCAGTAGGTGATTGTCTTCAGAAACATTTTTTGTTGTGCTGGTTGAAAGACTCTTCACATTCCAATAGTCTTGATTAAAGTAAATTATCTAAATGTATTTATATTTATTTTTATATTCTGGGTAAGCCGTAAAACAAAAAAATGTTCATCCAATTAAATATTGTCGGGCCGACATCTCTCATAATTCTGATAAGTAGCTCAAACTGTCTGTCAGCAAATGCTGATTTGAACAACTGCGCAACCGTTTGTATGCAGATCTGCTGTTTGTGCATAGACACACTGCACATACATGAGAGAGAGAGAGGGAGAGAGAGAGAGAGCAGTAAAAACATGCTGAATCAATCCTTTTAAAAGCCCAAATCAATATTGGAGTTACCTTTGCATGCTGGAGAAAGGACGACGCCATGGCTAAAGGATTTCTTTTAGACAGGTTATGTTCTGGTGTAAAACTCTGTTAGTCACTTAGAGCTGATGTAGATTGTGTTGTTATGAATAGGTTATATGCACAGAAGTGTTGTTCAGCTACTGAAATCTTCCGGTGAAAGATTGATTTGACTATTTTCAGTTTCATAAGGGACCTTTTATAGCATTAATAATGTAGATTTTTATTTAGTTTAACAACAAAACATCAGTAAATAGCGCTATTCCACCTAGCCTGCTTTGTTAAGGTGAAGTTGGTTTTATATTCACGTTGGTTCATTTTTGAACAATGACGACCTGTAATGTGCTTCCTATATTGTTTACCATGCTACTCTGAATATTCGCTCTGAAATAGTTTAATGAGTGTAGTTACCACACACTGCCGGACAAGCACTAGTCGCTTTTAACACATGAGAGAGGGATCTGCTGTCATCTTTAAGGTGCACATGCTCGTGTTTCAAGAGGCGTGGCTCTGGACGGCAGGGAAGGGACTGTTGTTCAGAGATTTGTGCTAAGCGGTTAGCATTGTGGAAGATCACCTACTGCACCTTTAACATAAACGGTAAACATATCCTTAATTCTGATTGGCTGATTGGAATGTTGTTTCAGGATCAACATAGATGTTAATCCAGAAACATATCCTACTTGGTGAAATCCACTTGGCGGTCATTGTTTGCTCACACTTCACTTGTTCCAAACCAGTTAAGTTTTTTTTCTGTTAAAAATACAAGTTTTGAAAAATGTTGGAAAAAGGCAACCATTAACATGTATCTAAGAAAAACAAATACCACGGAAGTCATTGGTCAATGGTGATTGTCAATGAAATATGAAATGTAATGTTTCTTATAGTCATTTTATGGCCAATCTGTATTAAGTAACTACTGTAGATATATTACTTATTTTTCCTTAAGGAGATCATTTTTAAAGTTATAAAATTTATTTAAACTTTGTTTTGTAAGTAGTATGCAGCTAGCTCTATGCAACTCTCACATGGTTGCCTACTGAAGCCAAGCAGGGCTGTACCTGGTCAGTGCCTGGATGGGAGACCACATGGGAAAGCTAGGTTGCTGCCGGAAGTGGTGTTAGTAAGACCAGCAGAGGGTGCTCAACTTGTGGTCTGTGTCCTAATGCCCCAGAATAGGGAAGGGGATTCTACACTGCTCAGTAATGCCGAGTTCAGACTGCATGATTTTTTAAAAGAAGTCGTGTCACAGATGTTTTCACACTGCATGACTATCTATGCTAGTGTTTTGTCGCTTTTTTGTTTACACTGCAAGATAGATTGACGACAGGGGGTTTCACACTGTATGACTTTAAAATAGGAAGAATCACTGACAACTTTGTCCAAACTACGTCTCACAACCAAAAGCACGTAGTATATCTTTTGATATTAACTACATAACGATAAAGAAGCCTTCAATGGGGAAGAAAATGAACATATTTGCTCACCTGGGTTTGAAGGGAATTAGTAATTTCTGATCAACTTTTTTTTTTTCGACTTGGTTGTGATATTGCTCACATGACACGTCAAACAGACACGGGTGCTCCTGCCAAATTTTTGCTAGTGTTTCCTCCATTTCTTGGGTACAAATAAACTGAAAATGAGCACATTTAACTTCTCCCCCAGCCTCTCGCTGGCCTGCAGGTAACCACAATAAATGCTGCTCTCTCTCATTTGCCTCTAGGTGATTGCCGATGTTATTTTCAGTCAAAACTCATTTCACACGGCATGATTTGAATCTCAGACAGCTCCAGATATTTAGCAAGCCAAATATCTCACAAGCATCGGCGATTCTTTCAGATCATGTCTTTGATAGTTCACACTGACTCCCTCATTTTTTCACTCAATTGGTGGGCACCGATTTGCCTGTGACTTCAGGCATTTGTTGGCGATTTCTCAAAACCTGTCGGCGAGCCAAAATCAGGGTTTGGTGTGTGGTCTAATGCTATGGCTGTCGTCACGTCATCAAGGTGGATGGGTTGTTTCTAGATCGAATATTATTGCGGCCGGAAGTTAACAATAATTATTTATATTATTTGTTAAATTTCCCATCTATTGTATTTTATTAACATCTACCCCAACCCTAAACCCAACCGTAACAGTAACATAAAAAGAGTTGTACCGAGTATTATTTATGCTATCTAATAAATTACCCAATAAATTTTTTTTTTTTAACACCTACCCCCACCCTAACCCTACACCCAACCGTCACAGTACTGTAAAAATATTAACTATTGTTATACAGTGTCATAAAAAAGCTGCTATATGAATGTGCATATCACACTTCCAGCCGGACCCTGCACACTGGTGGTGAATGAGGAGATTCCCCCCAAAAATGTGTGTAAAGCGCTTTGAGTGTCCAGTAAAAAAGCGCTATATAAATGTAAGGGTTATTATTATTATTAATAAATTACACAAAAAGTAATGAAATTGTAATACAATCTTTAAAACACACAAAAATCAAACTGTTGATAAATATTGCTTGTACTTACTGACGTTATATGCCCATATTCTACTGTATTTAACTTAAAAAAAGTATTAAAAAATATAATTTAAACACCTATAAAATCATTTAAAAACAAAACAAAAAAACAAGTGGCATGAAATGTAGTAATAAAATCTTTAAAACACAAAAATTCTAACTTTAGAAAGTAATATTTGTACATATTGACACAATGTATGCATGTATTGTATTCTATGATTGTGTTTATAGTATTTTGAAATATTTAAATTTTTTTGTTATTTTTTTTATTTTGTTTTAATTTTACAATCTAAAGTTGTATTATCGTTAGTTACTAAATTAAATATAAAACAGCTAAACTTGAAACATTGCCTTAAAAAATCCTATTAACATGCTCAGATGAATTGTTCACCACAAAACTAGCAATGTGAGCTAACAAAATCAGTATGATTAGTTTTGATTCCATGTGTACTTTAATATAATTCTCCATGAAGCACTAGTAACATTCGCCTCGAGTCACTAAAGAGTTAAAAACGACACTCTCAAGAAGACAATAAAGTAGCATTTCCGTTTCAAGTCAGTAAAGTTTTCCTCTTGAACCCGTCGATCTGAGCAACTAGGAACAAACATAACACATGGTGATTTTATGAAGAGACGCTTTTATTGCAGCTCGTGAACTGCTCAGAGGAACCGAAGCTCAGATGGGGAACTGACAGCGCAGGAGGAGGATTAAACACGGTCACATCCACTCCTCCAGGAGCTCACAAAACACTTTATTCAGGAATATATCAATAGGCTGTATGTTGTTGTCGGTTACCGGGGATTATTATTGTTTGGTTACTTTGAAGCATGTCGGTTACTCGCTGAATGGATACAAGTTTGACTCGAAGACGTTTTTAGCCGCCTGGCTAACTCTAACCAGCCGAAAGATATGAAGACTTCGGGACCACAACACAAAACAGAGTTACAGACTCGGTATTTACCCTAAATAAACTTCTGTGAGAGCCTTTGTCTCGGTTCATGTCAGATGAGTCCAACATATGTGTTGTGAAACAGCGGATAAGTTTGCGTAACTTTAAGTAAGTGAAATCTCTTCATAACAAAAGATCTGAATTGACTGACATTAGAAAGCTGCCGCTGGTTTCATTTATTTATTTAAATGAATGTAATTATAGATATTTGAAAATGTGTTATTCTGTCTGATTTGATTTAATTGTACAATTAATTACTGTAATTTAATCTTGTATATTTGTAACTTTTTATGTTTTTAGAGTCCTAAAGAGACAGCTTACCCCAAAACTTTGAGTTTGTTGAACACAAAAGAAGGTATTTTGAAAAATGTTGAAAACCTGTAACCATTGACATCCATAGTATTTGTTTTACTGTGGAAGTCAATGGTTACAGGATTTCAGCTTTCTTCAAAATATCTTCGTTTGTGTTTAACAGTAGTAAGAAGCTCATGAAGGTTTAAAACCACATGAGCGTGAGTAAATAGTGAGCAAATTTTCCTTTTTGGGTGAATTATCCCTTTATACTTATTGTTTATTGACACTTCATCAGTTACATATTCATGTTTAAACGGTTAAAGTTCACACTGCTAATTAAAATATCGTTTATTCATGTTTGGCAAGCCTAAATCTACTTTACTCACTTTGCCTTTGGGTGAAAATGCATATGGTAGTGACACCATAGCCAAGTTGTTTATTAACATCTATAACTCAGCATGCTTTGACTAAATGTTTTCTCTTATGAACGTGATTAGGCTGAGTTTTGACACTAAACTTGCCCACTTTCCCACCCTCTTGATCCACCCCACCCAAAAGCTTGTCCCCTCATGCACAAGTAGCCGGGGTGGGTGGATCACCTGTCAGAGGTGGTAATATTATAGTTTATTTATGTCTTGATTGTCTACCATTTGAAGGCTGGGGTAATGCTAGTGTCTGGTTGGCATTGTAGGGGTGTTTTGTGTACGTCTGCGGTTGCTGATGACTCTTTTGATCACCAAAACCCCAAATTCAGAGATCTTGTTGGTGAACCTGGAAGCAGCAGGTGGCTTGGAGGAAAAAAAGACAGAGCATTTAATCCACCTCTCATTTTGTCTGCAACGTCATAAGATCTTCCTCCTCACATGCAGTTAGGAATGTGAAGTCAGAATGATCTTGGTTAGATGGCTTTTACCGCAGCAGAGTTGTTATTAGCCACTGGTCTGCTCCATCCAAACCTACACACAGACCATTTCAGACTGTGTTAGATTTCATGCCAGATAGGGCTGGGCAATATGACAAAAATCGTCATATACATTTTTAAATATTTGCCAAATGATGTTTAACAAAGCAAGGAATTTTTCACAGTATTTCCTATAATATTTTTTTTTCTGGAGAAAGTCTTATTGCAGGGGTATCAAACTCAATTCTTAGAGAGCCGCAGTCCTGCACAGTTTAGTTCCAGCCCTGCTCCAACACACCTATTTGTAGGTATCAAACAAGACTAAAGCACTCAATTAGTACGATCACATGTGTTTAATTAGGGTTGGAACTAAACTGCAGGGCTGCGGGCCTCCAGGAACTGAGTTTGACACCCCTCTCTTATTGGTTTTATTTTGGCTAGAATAAAAGCAGTTTTTAATTTTTTTAAAAATCCATCCTAAGGTCAATTTTATTAGCCCTATTAAGCAATATATATTTTTTAACAAACCATTGTTTTACAATGATTTGCCCAAATAACCTAGTTAAGCCTTTAAATCGCATTTTAAGCTGCATACTAGTATCTTGAAAAATATCTAGTAAAATATTATGTACTGTCATCATGGCAAAGATAAAATAAATCAGTTATTAGAAATGAGTTATTGAAACTTTCATGTTCAGAAATGTGCTGAAATCTTCTTTCCATTAAACAGAAATTGAGGAAAAAAGTATACAGGGTGGCTAATAATTCTGACTGCAACTGTAAGTCATCTCATATTCTGATAATGATAAATCTCACCAATATCATCAATATAGTACCACTCCTGTATTCCTTTTTTTACATACTACAGTATCTAGACCATGTCAACGTGGTGATGTCATTGGCCCATGAACATTTCCTGCTTGTCAAACTATTTCATAACTACATCAAGAGGCAATTCAATCATACCATAACATTATCCTTTTAACTACCTGCTCTACCAAATTGTTGACTGTATTTTGACTGTTTTAAATAATGACTGTTAAAGTCATTTAAAGAAGCACTGTTTTAAATAATGGTTTACACACACAGCATTGTTGATTTATAAAAACAAAATCAAACAATCTTTTTTCACTACTACACTTGATTTTGGTTTTATTGTAAAAAAACAACAAGAAGAAGAAAACATTCTAAATAAGAATATCAAATATTTTATGGCATACTTCAAAAATAAAGATGATTTAGTGTTCAAAAATGTTTTATTTCCATTATTTTTTGTTTAAATAAATGGGTCTTACACTTCATATTTTCTGATTTTCATAGTATATGTATTCATTCTGGTACTTTTACCATAAACCAACATATCAACCATTTCGTAGAGGCTGATATGAAATTATGGGATGTGTTGAAAAAAAAATGCATTGACTGTTAACTAGCGACATTAGGAGTTAACAAATGCAATCCAAATGTTCTTTCTTGGTGGGGCAGTTAAAGGGTTAAAATAGCTATCATAACATTATTTATCAGTATGCAGACCTTTTTGGATTCTTGAAAGCTATGGAAATTAAAAATGTAAATAAGGAAATACTTTAGGACCATTGTTATTTTTTTACATCCCTCAAAATGGTCAGAAATGTACTCATTCCTATGTGATCAAATTTCTCCCTTTATTTAGGGCAAATGTTTGATTAAAGATGTAGAAATCTAAAGTAAATATTTATAAAGTATAAAACACTTTTCAGAAACTGATTATATGCTCAACATCAAAATAAGATGCAAAATGTAAACATTGTAATTTCAAGATACATTCTGTCCTCCATATTTTTGGAGAAAAATGTTTTAGATTTTGTGACGTCACAAAATAAATGACAGAGCATAGACTTTTTAATTTGTCCATATGATTTGGCCTGGGCAGTATCCAAATTTTGTTACAGTCAAACCTCCTCCTTATTTTACCTCGATATATGGTATTACAGTGCATAATAAAAACAATTATGAGGCTCAGGCAGCGTCATGAAGCTGTTGGCTTATGCCTAAACCATTCAGAAACAGAATACCGTATATACGACCTTAGGTTTAAGGTATTTCCATCTCTCGCAGTCACCTTTTTTGTTGCACAATTTGCAAATTGCCTCGTCATATTTACTTCCTCTCTCTTCTCGTT
Organism: Danio tinwini; assembly: GCA_903798205.1. Classification (NCBI taxonomy): domain Eukaryota; kingdom Metazoa; phylum Chordata; class Actinopteri; order Cypriniformes; family Danionidae; genus Danio; species Danio tinwini. The sequence goes on along the minus strand of CAIGQZ010033059.1, from coordinate 7,767,246 downwards.
CGGTCAAAACCCGAAATACCGCCAAATTGCAGAAGTTGTGCTCTTTTTTGAGACCAGGTCACTTGGTACACGACTCGCCATCTTTCCCCACCTCTCTCTTTCTCCTCCAAGTGTATTGTTTTTATGATGTTATAACTGTATTGAAACTAATCCGTATCTGCATAACTGAATAGACTAACCTTTTTTTAATCGATAAGAACAGATTCCCATAACTACAATGGAAACACCGAACAAATTCCAGTATGTGTGTTAAAACAGGTAATGTAATTATGTTATAAGAGATCATTTGGTGATAAAAATGTTTGTGAATGGATAAACCAGCAGGCTGAGCACATTGTAAAACATCGGAAATGTTGCTTTGGTCACTTTAAAACGCCTTAACCATTTCAGTATTAGTGTTATTATATTATTAACGACCTCCAGAACTGTCAAGAGAGTCTGTGCTCCCCGTCTCACCTTCAAACGCCACCACATGTTCATTGCGTGTCAGCATTTGTCTTCTGAGGCACAAGTCATTTATTAAATTAAGAAAAGATTCATGCAGCTTCTTCTACTGCAGCAAATTCTGTTTTTACTATTAATATTTAGCACCGTTAATCAGGAAGTGACGATTTTGTTTTGTTTGACTCGTTGGATGGAAACGCTGCTTTAATCGCACATCTTTTTTGTGATATTCCATTTTTGCTTATAAAGTTAATTCACATTTTTGGATGGAAACATAGCTAATGTAAAAAATATCCGTAAATTAGCAGTTTTCCATATTTTGTGATTCGTGTTAATGCTTTTGAATTGCATTATGGGATATCTTGATCTTTCTGCCAACAACTTTTAATCTTGAATTGTCTGGGTTGGTGCTGTATATTACGGTACAAAAACCTGAACTGCCAGTAGGTTTTCTGCTATTTTACAGACTTATTTCTCTATAGATTATTTCTTATACATTATATTATTTCTAATTATTTCTAAAATGTCAATAAAAGTCACTTTGTTCAACTGTAGAGAATTCAACAGAGCAGAGATCAAGAGATGCAATTCACAACTGTAAATAAATCAAAAGCACATGTGAATCACAAAATACAGAAACAGTTCATTAATAGATATTTTTACGGTGTATATATCATCATATTGCAGAGCTCATTTCAGACTGTTCGATTTCATGCCAGACATCTGAGTCACTGAGGCACTGAAATACTACACCCGATTAATTAGTAAAAGCATCGTTTTTTTGGACATTCTGCTGATCTGCTCTTCCTGTGAATCAGGAAACATAGGCAAGGCCTTCCTGCACACACAGACACAAGTGGGTCAGTGGATGTGATGATCAAGGGGGAAGGGATCTGGCTCCAATCACGGGAGAGATTTCAGTGCGTATGTTAGATGTAGGTCATCCAGAACAAAGGCATCATTTTCAGGCCCGGCTGATCAAATGTGGTCATATTTACCGAATTATTATGTCGTTCGATCATTGCGCCAAGGAATTCCAGCATGTCCTCACTCTCTGCGTAATGTGCAACGTGTCCAACTTTAGCCGCATATGAGAACTTGCATTAGAGCTGCCAGCTTCATCCCTGCTACAGTAGACGGAATTTCAAGTGACCTCTTTTTCTGTTGTCAATTTGACTAGCGTTTAGTAACTTGCATGAAATCGTGCATATTTTCCTCATTGATATTCTCAGCACTCACTCTTGTGCCACAATGAAGCCTTTCTATGGATGTGGAAATACTTGGGATGCCTGTCCTATTCTGAAAGAAGCTTTTGGAGAGGAGTGAAATTGAATTACATTATGCTCAAGTGTGTTAATGCATGGCAGTGCTTTGGACGGGCCCAGCTGGAGAGGGTGGGTGTTCCTGGGGACGGAGGCCCCGCGATGCTTTGTCTTCTCTCGTGTTCCTGACGTTGTCGTCTCCTCTTTGTTAGGGCTTTCTTTTATTTTTGGTTTCACTGCTGACCTTGACAGGGACGATCTTTGGTTTCCTGCATTTATGCAGAATGCTGGGAACATCACATTTTGTGTGTGTGTCAGTTGAACCCCAAGTCGCATTAAGTTAAATTCAATTCATCTTTATTTGTATAGCGCTTTAACAATGTAGATTGTGTCAAAGCAGCTTCACATAGTATTATAGTGAATTGAAACTGAAGTGTAGTCCAGTTTTCAGAGTTTAAGTTCAGTTTAGTTCATTGTGTTTTAATATTCACTGCTGAGAATCCAAACACTGAAGAATAATCCATCGATGCGCAGCTCTACAAGCCCTGAAATATGCAAGCCAGTGGGGACAGCGGCGGAATTTTTTTTTTCCGCTTGGTGGCCATTTTTGTAACACTTTCCGATCATGCACTTTCGAAGTGCATTTCTATCTCTTTGAAAGATGAAACCTCAAATTCTCCAAAGCTATTTTCCAATACAATTAAATTTCATATTTGTAGTCACCAATGAAATTTAATAAAAAACTGTTTCATAAGTTCTGTCTCTAATCATTCGAATCATGACAAAAATTGAATTTTTTTAAGGTTGCCCAAACTAATAGGCACATGAGCTGAACAAGATCACAACACATACCTCCTTTATACGACTTTTTTCGAATTTTTATGATTCTGGAGGATGTGATCAGATGTCATTCTGTCATTTAAACTGTATAACTACAGTAAGAGTCAATAACTTGCATGCTACACATTATCATCCTCTGAATAATGCCACAGCTGATCATGCTGGATTGCTGAAGTAATTCCCAACTTGGTCCTGATGTCAAATCTGCTCCCAAAATGATAGCAATCAAGTGGTTTCCGTCATGTGATTTGCATCTGAATGGCAGAGGCACCTATGATGAAAATAATCTTTTGCAGGTATAGTTTGTCCACAGTCATATTGGGGTGATAGAAACACAATCAGTCTCTTTTTTTTAAATTTCCTGACGTTAAAATAGGATCCAAATCCCTCCGATTTTGAGACCGACCACACCGCGACGTAGGAGTTCGGTTTCTCCTCCCACCGAATTGATTGACAGCCGTGTATTAACATTTTCTCCGTAGTAACATGTATAATCATATCAACAACACAGGGCGTGCACAAAGCAACCGGGATTAAAAGATTTGTTCAGCTCTCTGTGATCATCAGTCATCATCAAATGTGATCAAGAGTGAGTTTTGCAAGTTTAAAACGTTTTTTAAAACTGCATGTTTGTAATGAATTACAGCGATTTTTACCATCTTTATCATCTTAAAGAAAAACTTACATCTGCATATCAGTACAATTTTAAAAGAAGATTATTCAATCCCGGATTGTGCACGTTAAATCAGGTTTATTTTGTACATTAACATAACGGATATCCATACAGCAGTGGGTATTATTGTGTATCCTGTCACATTTGCCATGCAAAATCAGTGCAATGTTAAACACGCTCGCTCTGTGTGTGTGTGTGTCTGTCTGTGTGTGTGTGTGTGTGTGCGTAAACTTTGTAATGACATTGTGTGTGACTCATTGAAAGGCTTGAATAAACTCCACAACAAATACATCAAATAATCATTGGGAAAAATCTTACTGTAGTGTTTCTCACAAACATTACGTGAGATCTGCTTTCTTCATGTCTGTCACTGTGTTGTTTATCTGATGCAGCAGGAGTTTGAGGCGCACTCTGACAGGCACGTTGGAACGATGGGCAGGAAAACCAGCATTAAAGCCACAGGCAACAAAAACAGCTTCAGAGCAGAGCAGAATATTCTGATATTCTGAAAAGTATAATAAATAATCTGATGGGTGTTTGAACTGAAATTTTACAGACACATTCTGAAGACAAAAGACTTATCTTAAATCTTATCGTTAAAAAAGGGGTAAAATAGGTGCCCTTTAAAAGGTTTAAGCATCATATAGATATATTTCTCATGACTGTGACGCAAGTATTCGCTGACCATTACGTTTACTGACCCCAGAGGGTTCATAACAATGAAGCTGCAGAAACTGTTGTAAAGAACACACATTCTGGACTGGACTGAGCCCCTCCTTCAGAGAATTGCCAATCTATAGCGATCAGTGATTGGCTTCTTTACTAGAAGGAGCTTTGTTTGCTAGAGCAGCCATATTGACTGTTACATTGTTCCCCATTCAAAACTAACACCTCTTGGATATTCTATTGTCTTTAGTTGAACCCACTTGCTTTTTTTTCCTTCACAGGCTCCAAAGTGAAGAAAGAATGGCAGAGGAACTGAAGACATAGCTGTCCTGCAGGAAGCAGGGTCTTGGGTGAACTTTATTAACTAACTTGCACTGCAGAGGAAGGGCTTCCTTGATAGGCTTGCAATGTCAGACAGTCCTTTGGTGTGACGGCAGCCTCGTCGTCATGCTGGCCCTTGGAGTGGACCATGAGAAAAAAGGAGGACCAGGAGGAAAGACACGAGAGCCTGGCGTCAACATCAAGCAGAAAATCTCACAATGGGAGGGACTGAGCCAGCAGGAGGAAGTCCGGAGTGGGAAAGTCCAGACCCAGCGAACCTTTGCTTCTCGCAGGCTTTCAGGGGACCTTCTTGGAAACGGACTTGACTCCAGCGATGGAGGTCGTAACAAAGCAACTGTATCTAAAGCCAAAAGCCTGGGTTTGGATTTCAGGGAAAACCTGATGACTTTTAAATCAGTTACTCCTGAAGTCAAGCCTAATTTCCCAAGACATCGAGATCTTTTGAGTAAATGTGTAACTCCAAGCACTGTATCACAAGTCCAAGTGGCTAAACCGAATGTTAAAAGCAATATCAACTTCAACCATTTCTCAAATGTGGAAAGTACATCTCTACCTCAGTGTGTAGATGATCCAGAGGAGTCGCTGCCTCCGGGGAACTTTTACACCTCCAGGGGTTTCTGGAAACGACTGGAGGCGGATGAATCTTTCTGGGAGAGGGAGAAGGATTCCTCGCTAATGACTAAGGGACTTAATTTTGGACTATCTTCTCCTCCACCTAAACCACAGCGCACATTCCAGTACAAGGGTGCAAGCAGTCCTACCAGCCAGTGGATCCAACCGGAGAACCAGACTCCAGCAGTCGGCAAATTGAATCAAGTCCGGAAGCATGACATCATGTTAAAGCCACCCAGCTGTCCACCTCCTCCTTGTCCAGTCAACACTGTCAATGGGTTTTCCAGACACCGAAAGAACAGGTGAATGCTTTTCCCACTATGCATATCACATTACACGGTTAATCCCAAACTTAAGAAAGGAAATGTGCAGCATTCAACAACTGCAAATACTTTTAACTATCGGGATGATTCACCCTAAAATGAAAATTACCTCATCATTTATTCTCTCTCTCTCTCTCATGTGGTTTTAATTCTTTACGAGTTTATTTCTTCTGTTGAACAAAAAGAAGATTTTTTTTTAAAATGGTCAATGGTATAGACGAATTACCAACCTACGTCACACATGACGTCACACTGGTCCCCTGTTGCAAAAAGAGATCGGCTGCAATAGCAAACATGTTGTGTTTTGCGGTAGGATGCCAAATTCCAAAAATGTAGGATATCCAAATGTAGGATGTCCAAAAATAGGAAACTTAACTTTTACCATTCACCCCACTGCTTTCAATGCCGACTGCAGACGTCTTTGGCTAAAAGGGAACTGAGTGACAGCCTAATAAGAAATGCTCAACTCTGCAGTTCTCATGTTATATCAGGTAAGTTCAGGCTATGCTGAATCATATACATTACTCCTTTTTGATTGCAGCAATGATTTCAGCAAAACAGTTAAATATGGTTAATTAAACTGCGGACACTGAGTGCTAAGAATGAAACGTGAAAGTGTAAGTTATTAAAGTTGGTTTTATATTCACACATTCATTCAGTGACAACTTGTGACACAATCCCTATGTTGTTTACCACGGCACTTTAAGTATTCGTCTGAAATAACCTGCAAGTGTGACTTGAAAACAACATTAACACTGTTTATTTGACTGTGAATAATGCTGTACTTTGATAGTCATTGGCTGTTAATATGATTTCGCTATTTAGAGTTAGCAAATAATACTTTTATGAAATTATATTATTAAGGGGAAAGTCCGAATGTGCGAATATAAAACCAACTTTACCTTTATGTGTAAGTTCACATACCCTGGGCCTGCCGTACAGGTGTAGCTCGCTGTCAGAATGCATTTTTGCTGTTGATGATCACCCAGGCCTTGTATAACGGCAGAACCGGCAGAACCTCGGTTTTTAGCACTACATAGTTTTGAATCTGGTAATCAGGGAACATTATTTATTGCACATGACCACACAGAACACAATTGTTGGCATCCAAACACTTGTTGGCCTTTAACTTCTCTCTTGTAAAATCCCTTGGAGCTTTAATGAGATTGTATATTTCATGCTGATGCTTGGTCTTTTTGTCTTATTCAATATCTATTGGGAGGGTGCTATTGCAAATGGACCTGTCAAACGAACGCCCCTCACTTTAACGTTAGTTTTGCCGAATTACTGTGCTTATCACTGGGTGACAAGCTGTTATAATACGCTGAAAGCATTATGTAAATAATATATAAAATATGTAATTAATATAAATTATTTCTAAGACAACAACAAACTCTGTACCGCATCGGATGTCATTCCCTCGCTGTAAATGGTAGCGCTCCCTGTTTTTTTCTGCCACCTCCCTGCGCACGCATCCTGAATGTTCACAAACATGGTAATTGGTCTATAGCGCTGGGTGATATTGCAAAAAATATGATCATGATATCATGTTTCATATAATTTAATATAGATAATTATTAAATATTTTTAACAATACATTTAGGAATATTAGGATTTTTTTTATATAACCACTTTATTTTAATTTACCAACATTACTAAGGTAAATAGTTTTAATAGTCAAAAAAAAAACATTTAAAGAAAATATCTGATCTCTTTATAATAAAATAAACATAAGTGTTAAAGAGACTCTTAAACTTAATAAATAAAATGTTACAAAGTGTGTGCAATGGTAAAGGTAGATCAACATCTGTAAGGTGTCAATAATAATGATACAGTAAACTTCAAACTTTGTAAACAAATTATTATAATCATTGCAACATTACAAATTGTGAAGTTGGATGACTATATTACCCCTATGCTAAAAATTCTTTGACATGGGGAGCTAGTGGCTAGGATACACAAGAAAAGAAACGAAAAAGCCACTGGAAGATGCGCGTGCATCATGTGTGCATGTTGTTCAAGTCGCGGGCCTCCATTGGAAATTACAAACTTGCACCCTAAGCTTATTGGCGTTCTTTCCAATGCGCACGCTCAGCAGCCACATATAAATCTATAGCCTTCATACCGTAACTTCATACCAAATCTTTTTTTTTTTATCAATATTGACAATGGTCAATAAATACAGATACCGATTTTATTGCCCAGCCCTAGATGGTACCCATTGACCATCTAATACTATGACCAAAAATACTCAGTCCAAACCTTCTTTTGTGTTCAACAGAAGAAGAAACAAGTGAATAGTGTGGAAAGAATGACAGAATTTTAATCTTTAGGTGAACTATGCTTTTAATTGCTTTTACATGAACAGGCCTGGTCAGATTTCGCATTTAATATATTGAGGTAATCATATACAGCAGTTAGGGGTGTTTTTTGGAAGTAAATGAAGAATTAAATTAAGGGAGGGAAGCAAAAAGAAAATACAGATGCAGTACAAGATTAGTCATAGAATTGCTGTCTATTCAGTCTTAACTTGCATTGTTTTGTACATTCCGAAATTTTCTCAACACCCTTTTTTCTACTACTATTCAACTCTATAAATTCATATGATGCAATTTCCACTATTGCACTGGACTATATTTTCAGTTCTGATGCTTAACAATCTCTCATTTAAAATACTCAATTCAGGGTTTTGGTTTTTGGCCAAACAGCTCAAGAACTTTCATTTTGCTGATAATATCTTGCCCTAGCAAATTAAATGTCATTTAATAATTGTCTTAATAAAAGGGAAGAGCCAGAAACTTGCTATAGGTGATCAAATAACCTCCATATATAATTATGCTGTGCAAAACAGTTTGATAACTTTTCAAAAATAGCGTTTTGCTGGCTTTCAAAACCTGTTCGACCTGGTCTCAAATGATATATCCCCGTGAACAATAGGTGTTGGCCTAAAACGTTTTCAAACTGACATGCCTCACCTTGAAGTATTGAATCATATGGAATGTTGAGGTGTGCTGTTACTTTTATAAATAGTTCTTTAATCAAGTTAAAATAATCTTATAGACTTACAGTAAAGGACCCGAGTCAGAATATTATACACACGTCTGGAGTGTATATAAAATGGTATATTTATTATTATTATTATTGCTGTGTATAGAGGCTTCATTCATTCATCCTCCTTCGGTTTAGGCCCTTATTTATCAGGGGTCACCACGGCGGAATGAATGGATGGGCAGCGGATGCCCTTCCAGTCGCAACCCAGAACTAGGAAACACCCATACACTCTTACATTCATACACACAGACTCATACACTATGGCTAATTTAGTTTACCCAATTCACCTTTACCGCATTTCTTTGGACTGTGGGAGAAACCTGAGCAGCCAGAGGAAACCCACA
>CAIGQZ010033059.1:7738777-7758289 GCA_903798205.1 Danio tinwini | reverse complement strand
CTTTAAAAATACTCAAAAATGTCTCTGTCAGTGTTTTCAAACAATTATATTTCATTTACAAAAGTCACACGAGTGGCAGTTTCACATCTGTCACATCCATATCGAAGCTTTTTCCTTATAAATGTAAAAATATTAAAAAATAATGTTTGTTCTATAGTGAGCCAACTCTTATCCTGTTTATTAGCATTATTTATTTTGGGTTGTGCAGTTTAATTCAGAGAATTTCTACAAAGTAGGGGTGTCAAAGTAAATTGTTTCTTCATTGCACCGCGATGCAGATGGGGACAATTCGATATCAGTTCAGTATAGATCATAACCGGTTATTACGTACTGACGTCATTTATCCCCTATGCGCGATGTCGCATACTACGGCAAAGGAGGCGAGGGCGAGTAAATAAACCGCTCCTACTACTTAAAAGGTAAATAATTATGCACAATTTACAGCTTGTGAGTGTGCTGGGCAGTCTTTCACTGACACTGAAGGAGGTACAGCACGAGCCGCTATTTCACTACTTGGGAGAAATGCTGTAAAATCCATCTCTGCCCCTCTCTCTCTATCTCTCTCTCTTTCTCTCACTCACTCACACACACACACACACACACACTTCAGACATTTGGCCCGCTGGGGTGTTCGTAGGGTAACTTTTCTTTCCTCTTGGCTGTTTAAGTGATACTTGTAGATCCAGACACCAGCGTATTATGTGCATATAGATTGTAACTGTGGCTGTTCTTCCTGCGTCATTTATCGGTGAACAGTGCTTTCATTTTTAATGTCAATCGCAGCCCTTTCTGTTGAGCAGGTGAAGACAATGACCGATCATAAGGGTTTAAGACCTCGCTTGTCAGCGCTCAAAAATCAAATGGGATAATATTTATATTAGTTTATTTGCTATAAATGCTCATGTTTTCGTCTGTGTATGTACTTGAGTTTTGTCTAAAACATTCAAAAAGAGAGTTTTCTTTGAGCTGGTCAAATTAAAGGTACAGTTCATATATCTTACTGCTTGTATTAAAGGACAAAATTGTATTACAAATAATGTATAAATATTAATATATTTATAGATTTTAATAAACAAAATTATTGTGCTGTGAAGAAAAAATCGAATTGTGTATGGAAAGCATCGTCAATGCACCGTGATGCACCGAGATATCGAATTGAACCGAATCGATGGCATGATAATCGTAACCGAACCGAACCGTGAGACCAGTGTAGGTTCACACCTCTACTACAAAGTATGTTGTATACTGTAAACTCGCAGACTTTTTTGGTCACATTCATAACGCATGTTGATTTTCCTCGTTTAAAGTACAAAACATTGTTACAGATTGTTATTTTTCTTGTACCTTATCTGTGGTTAGTTGTTTTGGAAAATATAAACAGATGTTTCAATATAATGTTAACATATACTTCCTCTGTTAATTTATGAGATTTTACTGCAAATGTCACATCCATAATGCTGGAATTGCTCATATATATATTGCTGTTGTTTTTAATTCATTTGTATCTTTCACAGTGCTTCATGGAACTGTAATTCTTTCCCTCCTTAAAGTCATTAAGTACACAGTCTTTAAACCCTTTATCATTTTTGTTTGATTTTCATATACTTCCTTGCTTTAAATCAAAGTTTATTTATTTTATCTTCATACGCTGCTTGGTTTTGGTTAAAGATTTCTAAAATTGTAATTAGGATTTTTACATAATTCCTATTGGAAAGATTAATGGGAAAAGACCACCACTGCTGGTAAAACTGGGCTGATACTAATGCATAGCTATGCAATGGTGGTCAATGAAAACTTTCAAGAAATTTGCATGTGTACTTGGTTAAAGAGATAAGATGCATCCCAAATCGCATAAGCCTACTTATGCATTATTCTACACCATGTAGTAGGGCTGCACAATATTGGAAAAATTTAACATTGCAATATTTTATTATATTGATAAATGAATACAATTTCACCAGATGACTTAATATCTCTTATTGGAAATAATGTTAGATCAATTTGGATGATTCTACAGTGGGAATGCATCTCCATAAAATCTAATAAACAATCTTTAAAATTTTGGGATCCCCTGACACATTTTTATTGTTGTCTGTGCTATTTGCAGTGCGTTTCTGTATTTGCATGTGTTGTGAGTATTTTCATGCATGTGTGTAGTCAGAGATGAATTAATGTTTACTATTTGCATCTCCGTTAAATAGAGTAAAGAATTTATAAATATTTTGGGGTTCCCGACACATTTTCATTGTGGTCTGTGCTATTTGCAGTGCATTTCTGTATTTGCATGTGTTGTGAGTATTTTCATGCATAACAATCTATAAATACAATTATACAATTGAAATAAAGTGTTTTATTGTTTCCAGAGTCTAACAGTATTCAAGTACAGTAACTGAATGATAAAAATAAACATAATTCAGTAAAATTACAATTAAAGTTAAGGTCACAAATGGTACAATTTCTTATTCCTGAATGCTTTTAAAATTATTATACAATCACAGGCATCAAAAACACATGCAAATGATAAATCATATTACAAACTCAACATTGCATATATTCTGCAATGTAACCATTGCGAATGATCACATTGCGACATTGATGCTGAAAGAAAATATTGTGCAGCCCTACAGTGTAGTATAAATAGTATAAGTGCATTCACACTGATATATTTTTGTTATTCTAAAAAGAATAAGTGCACTTTAAATACTCGGATGATTCAATTATTTAACCGATAAAAAGAAGTGTAGAATGTTGAACATAAGCACTCAACGATTGCAGCTTTAGGGCGTACTCGCACTATGCTGTCCTATCCGTGCCCAGGCCCGTTTCCCGGATCGTTTGAGAAGTGTGAGTGCTCTGAATCGGGCTCAGGCACGGTTCATTTGGGCGGCCCTGGCCCGGTTGAAAGAGGTGGGCCTGTGCGCGGTTCACTTGGTCTCAGACGCGGTACGCTTACAATGTGAGTGCAAGCGTGCCTGAGTCCGAAACTGAAAGCGAGACATGACTTTTAAGGGACTGTTTTATATGAATTAATTAATCATTCTTACTGTTCAATGAACGCAATGAACGTCGTAGTTTATCAAAGACACAAACCCCTCACTGCACGACAGCTGCACCTTCAGTAAACCTCCTAATACCTGCAGCACGAGGGCTTTATGATTGTTTATGAGCGTCAAAAGTGGCTGATCTGTTCAACAAAATATTAGACTGCGTGTCACCACATATCAAACGACTTAAATGATATAACTAAAGAAATCTCCACTGTGCTGAGCGAGAGCGATTACTGAATAGCGCATCATCGATGACGTAAGCGTGCTCAGGCCCGAATGTAATGTGAGTGCGGGCCATCGCTGGAGACTGCAGGGGGGACAAGCGTGCTTTAGCTCGATTCAAGGCAACGGTACATGGTGTGAGTAAGCCTACATTACTCACATAGTGGATGGGAGGAGCTAATTATTAATGGGAGGAGCTATTGACGAAGGGGAGGAGTTATCTGCACTGAGGTTGGATTACTTTATTTATTTAGAATTGTAAAATTCTGCTACATGAGTGTTTTTTTCATTCTGATGGTGAATGTGGTTACTCATGATAGGTTTTTTGAAGTTTGATAATTTATTTCACTATTTTGGCAAGTATGGCAACTGTTAAAAGTCGTCTTGGAAACCGTTAGAATTTTCGTTTAGTCAAAAATGTTAGTGTCCCATTTGGGATGACATTGTACACTATATTGTAAGTGTATTGTGTCATTTGGGACGCAACTGTAGTTCATCTAAAAAATTCTTACCATTAAAAATGTTTGTAACCGGTAGCCATTGTTATCAATAATAGAGAAAAACTGTATGCTTGTCAATAGCTATGTTTCCATCCACCTGTTTTTATGCCCCTTTTGGATATGCACATAAAAAATCTGTTGATGGAAATGCCAAGATGTGCATAAATTTTGAAAATGTGCATAAGAACATGTACATAAGTAGGATAAACTTTTTATTTGATAAGAAAAGATCCGCATAAACTGTGATGGAAACACTTTTACCGAACAAATTCCAGTATGTGCATTAAAAAAGGTCATATAATTTTGTTATAAGAGATCATGTGATGATAAAAAAGTGTGTGAATGGACAAACCAGCCGGCTGAACACACTGTAAAACATCGGAAATGTTGTTTTGATCATTTTAAAACGCCTTAACCGTTTCCGTATTAGTGTTATTAAATTTAACTTAACTAAATATTTAACCTAACTTTCACTCGTTGGATGAAAACGCTGCTTTATTCGCACATCTCTTATGCAATATTCCAGTTTTGTACATAAAGTTAATTCACATTTTTTGATGGAAACACAGCTAATGGCAATTGTTTGTCATCATTCTTCAAAATATCTTCTTTAGTGTTCAGTGGAAGAAAGAAAGAAGGAAGTCATTTCTATGTGAACAGTCCCTTTTATAAAATGCAACTCCGTGCTTGTTTATTTCATACTTTGGGTTGTACAACGTTGTGTCAGAGGACACTGGGGAGCGTTTAACTGTGAGTGGATGATAGTTTAGCTGTCTGGCCTCGTCCCCAGCTGTGATGTCAGCTGTGCTTTGGCAGAATCGCAGCCCATTGTCCACATTCGGCCTACTTCTGTTTCAGCGAAGACTTCAAGGGTCACGCAAGGGCTTTCTTAACACTCACATGTGGTCACGCTGTTTTTGTTTACTCCTTCCACTAATTGTTTTTCTATCTGATCATTCGAAACATGTTATCCCTTCCAGTCATTTACTATGCATGTGTTTGAGTAAAATGTTATTCTATGATTTATTCTATATACAGTCTGATAATATTTCTTTCCAATGTTAAATAGATATATTGTAATTTTGGGCATCAGATTAATCAAAATAATAAATGGTTTAATTGGTTGTGACTGAGAATTAGGGTTATTTCACCTAATATTGATTTCGTAGCCCTTCTGATTGTATTGTGGTGTCTAAAAATAAAAACGTCTAAATCCTTTTTGTTAATTTGACTGTTAATTTGACCATTTTAAACTGTAAATTATAACATTTTTTATTTTAAATTTAGAAGAAATGTCTTCTTTAGCACATCTAAATAAAAAATATGTTTTACTCAAACACAGAACTATAAATTGTACATCCTGGGAAACAGAATATGCAAGAGGCCTATTAAAATTTCTTTAGCTGTTTTTCTGCTTTAATTGTTTGACAATCTTATCTGTTAAGAAATTACAGCCAGGTTTGGGAACTTGTCTGTCCAATTGAAAAACAAACTGGCTAATATCAATAAAACAGCTAAGAAAACCATATGAATAAAACAAAATTAGCCTATACAGACTTTATATGAGCACAATATATGAACATTAAATGTATGTGTTTGAGTAAAATGTTAAAATAAGATTTATTCTATATACAATCTGATAATGTTTCTTCCCAATGTTAAATAAAAATATTGTCATTTTTGCACATTTTTGGCAGATTGATCAAATAATAATAAATAAAAAAATGGTTTAATTTAATTGGTTGTGACCGAGAATTAGAGTTATTTCACCTAATATTGATTTTGTAGCCATTCTGATTGTATTGTGTTGTTTAAAACGAAAATAAATGTCTAAATCCTTTTTGTAAATTTGACCAATAGTCATTTAGCACTGTAAATTACAAATTTTTTTATTTAAAATTTAGAAGAAATGTCTTCTTTAGCACATCTAAATAAAAAAATATGTTTTACTCAAGCACATAAATATAAATTGTACATCCTGGGAAACTGAGAATACGCAAGTGCTCTATTTTTATTTATTTTTTTCCATAGCTGTGTTTCTGCTTTCATTGTTTGACAATCTTATATGTTAAGGATTTACAGCCAGGTTTGGGAACTTGTCTGTCCAATTGAAAAACAAACTGGCTCATATCCGTTGAAACAGCTATGAAAATTGTAGGAATAAAACCAAATTAGCCTTTACAGTAGAGCTGCACAATATATCGTTTCATCATCGATTTTGCAATGTGCGAGTCCACAATAATCACATCACAGGCATCTGCAATGTAGCTGGGATTATAGTTGACCAGACATTACAGTTAGCAAAATACTGGAGTCATTTTAACTTTTAACTTTAGAGTAAACGTTTATTATTTGCATGTTTTAAGGCCTGTGACTGTGCAAGCATTTCAAGCAAATTGAAGCCATTTGGGCACAGCAAATTAAACGTTTATAGCTTAAAGATTAATTGTACATTATATAATTATTTACTTAATGCAAACAATAGAGTATTATTATTATTATTATTATTATTATTATTATTATTATTATTATTATTATTATTATTATACGGTAGTTATTTAATTTGTGTTGCTAAATACTGATTAACTCCCCAGAAAATTTTTAAAAATTATGAATTTTTTACAAGCTATTCAACTGATCTGGTAAAATTGCATTTATATTACAATCTAAATCGTAGTAAATGAAAATATTGCAATGTCAGTTTTTTCCAATATCGTGCAGCCCTACTTTACAGACATTAAACAAATGGGCAGTGATGAGAAAATCACTAAATAGCAGCAATGACTCCAAACATCTCTTCTTTTTTTTTGTTGCAAAAACCAGCCACTGCACAGAGACTGAGCATGCCAATGTGAAATATTGTCATTTTGGGGCATTTTCAGCAGAAAAATCACAATTGATCGAAACAATAAATGGTTTAAACGATTGTGACTGAAATTCCGGGTTATTTTCCCAAATTCTGATTTCGTAGCTCTTCTGATTGTATTGTGTTGTCTAAAAATGACAATAAATATAAAAAAACATGGCTTTTTTGTTATTTTGACCAATTGTCATCACTATAAGGGATTGTTCCTGCTACAGACACTCTTGGTCCTCTTTCTCTACAGGAAGTCATTTGAGTTTGAGGATGTGGTGCGGCTGTCAGCCCAAACGGCCTCTAGGGGGAAGGAGAGCCGCCGCTCGGGTCTTTATCACGCCCTGTCTGAAGACAGCATCTATGAGGACATCATCTGTGAGTGATTCTGATATCATCCATCAGATATTACTGTGAAATAGGGTTAAAAACAGACGTTTGCATTATATGAAGCTCTTAAAATATAAAAGTTCATATACACTACACTGTAAAAAAATATCTGTTATTTAACAGTTTCCGTATTTTGTGATTCACAAGTGTTTTCTGTTTATTTACGGTTGTCAATTGCATTATAGGGCCTTGATCTCTGCTCTTGTCCACTTTTGATGTTGAAAATTCAACTCTAAAGTTTAACACTGTGTCTTTTGATGGCATTTTAGTAGTTTGAATTAATATTCATTCATTCATTTTCCTTCAGCTTAGTCCCTTTATTCATCAGGGGTCGCCAAAGAGGAATGAACCGCCAACTTATCTAGCATATGTTTTACACAGCGGATGGCCTTCCAGCTGCAACCCAGTACTGTGAAACATACACAATCATCCACACACATACACTATGGCCAATTTAGTTTATTCAATTCACCTTTACCGCATGTCAATACCCATGGAAACCCACGCGAACATGGGGAGAACATGCAAACTCCACACAGAAATGCCAACTGACCCAGCCGGGACTCGAACCAGCTATCTTCTTGCTGTGAGGTGACAGTGCTAACCACTGAGCCACTGTGTCGCCCCTTGAAATAATATAATGTATAATAAATAATATAATAAGTCTGTAAAATAACCGGAAATGCACTGACAGCTTTTTACAGTTTTTGTACTGTAATATACAACACAAATCCAGACAATACATAATAAAACTATTAAAAATGTTAAAAAAAGTCACGTTTTCAAACTTTTCAAGGTTAAAAGTTGTTGGAAGACAGATCAAAGTCCCATAATGCAATTCAAAAGCATGAATAAATGGGGAAAAATAAAAATATGAACCACAAAATACAGAAAACTACACATTTCTGGATATTTTTTTAAGTGTACACTAAATATGTGATAACCTGAATTTTAAACACATCTCTTCGTAGAGCCTTCAAGCTATAACCGCTAAACTCTGCTCATACCTTCAGGCTAAGCTGAGGTTTCATGCAATATATTTTCTAATTGATCAGACTTGCTCAAATTTGCTAGTGTACTCAAAAAATGACTCGTACTAATAAAACCCCACACAAAAAATTATGTTTGCTGTTTGCTCAAACTACTTATTTAAAATAAGCCAAAAACGACACAATTCTCAATTGTTTTATGTTCACTTAAACTTAATCCACTTAAATTTGTAAAACCTAATAAGTTAACTAAATTCCTTCATGTTAACCTCAACACAAATCGATTGTGTGGAGCTCAGCAGTTTTTACAGTGCATTGGTTTTCATTGAGGGGTGTCAACTTTTAAACGGTAGATCTTTTCTGCTGCTTGTTCAAATTACTTGGGTAAAATGAGCTAAAACAACATAATACTTGAAAATTTTGGGCAACAACTTAATTATTTTACGTTCAATCCACTTAAATTTGTTAAGTTAACTACATCAATTTGTGTTGGGACAATCTGAATGAATTGTGTGCAACCCTGTACTTTTTACAGTGCTATCACTAGCAAGGCATAGCATCTAGTCTGGAACATGGTAACATGCTAATTCATGCTAGCAGAAGCATGAATTAGCTTAATTCATCCTAAAACGATCCAACAATAATTCTAATTCATGTTAGTAATGCTAATTCATGCTTAAAACATGGTAACAGCAGGTTAATTAATGTTAGAACATGTTTACAGTCACAACATGATAATCCAAGCTAAAACATGCTAACAAGTTGATTCATGCTAGAAACAATAATAACTTGGTAATTCATGTTAGAAGCCTTCCAGTTCATGCTAATTCACTTTAGAAACAAGTAATATCATGCTAATTGATGCTAATAATATGTTAAGTATGCTAGAAACATGCTAATAGCAGTTTGCTAACATACTAAAAACATGCTAGAAACTTGCTATTTCAACAAACATTACTTCTCTATTGAATTAATCCCTTTTTTACATTGGCACACATTGGCATAACTATATTGAAAAAACAGTTGCCATGACTCTGAGAAAGCCTATTAGCTTATTTAAATTAATCTTTAAAGCACTGCAGCTACAGCCATTTACAGACCGATGTCTTTACACATTTCATCACATCTTAGCCTGTTTTTTTTGTGATAGTGTGTATGAATAAAATATATATAACTGCATTTCAAAACAGCTGCATTAGACTGTCTAGCTGTTTTTGGAAGTCAACTTTAGTGGATTATAAACAAATGTAATTATAGGGTGCTTTCTCAAGACAGACAGACAGACAGACAGACAGACAGACAGACAGACAGACAGACAGACAGACAGACCGCTGACATGTAGATTTACACATCCATAATTGTAATGGAGGATTTGTATTTATGTTTCTGCATGACTTACAATGTTATTTAAAATCCTCAACATTTTTTAACTATTTATTTGTAGCAGATATGCCAAAAGAAAACCCATACGAAGACATCACACTTTCTCCCATGTGTTTACCTATGAGACGGCAACGAAACTACACAGTTGGACAACGAGAAAGGCCACAGCTCAAGGTGACTGTCCTTTTATATGCATACTGATTTGATGAGTTATTTAGTATACATCATATCCAGTGTTGGGCAATTAGTTATTTTAGTTACTACTACTACTCATGGCGCAGAGATGGAATTGGTGTCCCAGTACAAATATCTTGGAATTTTAATTGATGATTTTAATTTTCGGCTTCCGTTTTACAATTAAGAGCTGCCTTTCTTTTGATGCTGAAAAGAAACTGGATGAAGCAACATTTATGTCGATTTTGGACTATGATGATGTTATCCATATGTATGCTTCATCTCATTGTCTGCATGCATTGGATACTGTTTACAACTAATTTTAAATCCCTTACTCATCATTGTGTGTTGTATACTAGGGTTGGTTGGTCCGCTTTGACTATTCGTATTCTCAAGCATTAGCATATTTTTGTTGATAAATCTATATTGGGTTTACTTACGTCATATTTGCAGAATTACATTTGTAAAAAACTTGTCCTTAGCTACTGGCTGTTCTTAAAATGCGGACTGAGATAGAGAAAAAAGGCTTTTAAATATGCAGCACCTTTTGCATGGAATAATCTTCAAACAAAGTTGCAGTTTAAATAATTGATTTCATTGATGATTTTAAATGATTTTAAAAAGAATATAAATGATTTAGAAATTGAAACAGGCTTAAAGATGTTTTAAATAGTTTGTTTGTTAGCGTGATTCATGTAAACTGTCAATTGTTTTTTGTTTGTTGTCTGTTAAACCCATGTGAGATGTATACTGCCTAATCTTGGCTAGGATGCTCTTGTAAAAGAGATTTCAATGTGTATTTCCTGGTAAAATAAAGGTTATAATAATAATAATATTTATTATTATTATTATTTAATTATTAATAGTTATACTATAAGTTTAAGTAATTAGTTATAGTTACTAGTTACTTCTCACAAATAGTAATTGAGTTAGTAACTGAATTACATTGTTATAAAAGTAACTAATTACTTAGTATTAATTACTAATTAATTAGTAACTATTGCATTACTTTTTTAAAAGAAAAATGTTAAAAAAGATTTCAGATAAAATGGACACTAAATTAAATAAATTATTATTATTCATTCATTCATTTTCCTTCAACTTAGTCCCTTATTTATGAGGGGTCGCCACAGAGGAAATAACCACCAACTATTCCGGCGCATGTTTTATGCAGCGGATGCCCTTCCAGCCTCAACCCAGTACTGGGAAAACACTCATACACTCTCGCATTCACACACACACTCATACACTATGGAATATTTAGTTTATTCAGATCATCTATAGCGCATGTCTTTAGACTGTGGGGGAAACCGGAGCACCTGGAGGAAACCCACAAGAATATGGGGAGAACATGTAAACTCCACACAGAAATGCCAACTGACTCAGTTGGGACTCAAACCAACGACCATTTTGCTGTGAGGTGACAGTGCTAACCACTGAGCCACTGTGACACCTATTATTCTAAAACATTCTACACTATTTTATACCAGTGTTTCTCAACCACGTTCCTGGAGGACCACCAACACTGCATGTTTTAGATGTTTCCCTTTGTCTGTCACACCCATTACATGTCTTTCAGCCTATGCTAATTAGCTGTTGTTCTAAATCAGGTGTGTTTGGTTAAGGAGACATGGAAAATATGCAGAGCTGGTGTTCCTTTAGGAACGTGGTTGAAAAACACTGCTCTGTACTTTATTAATGTTGCTGTGGGACAACATGAGAGATGTGTATTAAGTTTAATATTTTATTGAAAATAATATCAGTACCTCCCCAGTACTGGGTTGCAGCTGGAAGAGCATCTGCTGCATAAAACATATGATGGAATAGTTGGTGGTTCATTCTGCTGTTGTAACACCTTATAAATAAGGGACTAAGCTAAAGGAAAATGAATGAATATTATTATTACTATAGTGGAACAATAAAACATAATTTATGTTTTTTTATATTTACCACAACTGGCCAACAAATAAGTCTAATAATATATGATGCTTCTGTATCAATGTAGTAGCCTATTATTTTTTTATTATTAGTTAATAAGCAAGGACACAGTGACCATAATAATGTTGCAGAATATTTCTAAAAAATGCTGTCCTTTTAAACTTACTGTTTTTTACAGAATCCTGAAAAAATATATCATAATTTCCACAAACATATTACACTTGTTTTAACATCAGTAATAACAAGAAATGTTTTTGAGCACTACATCTTTACATGACTGGAGTAATGCTACTGCGTCACCTGAGTAATATTTAAAAGTATATTAAAATGTTTTTATTGTAATGTTTCTGAATATTACTGTTAATATTTATATTTGCTGTATTCACAGTAATGCAGACATAACAGTACATCAATACATAAAACAAACAGCAAAGAAAATATTAAAAAACAAGGCAGAAAAAAAGAAAAAGAAAAGAGAGACAGAAAAAAAAACTCAGATTATGTATAAAACAGGACTACCCCAAATAAAACAGATCAGAAAAAGGGGTAAAAACATTGCTAATTTTCTAGATAATAATACAGTTACAATATTAATTTTAATATGATAGGGCAAAAAGACAAGGTTCCAAATAATCCAAATATAGAGTCTAAACTTAAAAAAATGTTTTTGTGTTGTATTTATTTATTTAATAATATATTAAAATGGGGGGGAATGTAAAAATATAGTAATGTTTCAGAAGATTGACTTTGTTCTGACTTTTTTTTGTATTAAGAAAGAACATTTTTTTATATAATCAAAGAAATGAATCTGTTGTCTTTTTTATTTTAATTAACATGAACTGAAAGCCAGCTGCAGCTTTGATGTTATGTGATCTTTAAAGCCATTTATTCAAACTGTGTATTTTAATAGCAATAAATATTCTTAAAATCCACTGGTTAGTTTTGAACTGAACTGAACTGAACTGAACTGAACTGAACCGAACCGAACCATCTACTTCTTTTCTTGTCTGTCACCATATACAGCTCTCACCAAAGCCCTTCACATTATTGCCTAATGGTGACCGGCTGCATAAAGTGGGACGAGACCATAGACAACTCATAACATCACCTACATGCACCACCATCTCCAGCTCTCCCAGATCATCAGCAGTCAAACCTGCTACAACATTCAAGACAAGCCGGCAACCTCTGGTAAACCCACACACATAAACGCTGTGTCAGGTGGCATTAAACATTGCACAACGTGTGTCTGTCACCACCTGTTTCTCTGATTGTGTGCATGTGAACTTTAGCCACACTTTGAGATGACATAATATATTATTCAGTGTTTTATAAAGAGGGGCTGCACCCAAAAGCTGAAAACAAAGCACTGCATCTTGAAAAATAGAGTAAAATTGTTTTATGGCTTAAAATGTATTGTTTTTTCCTTATTGTGCATTGCAGTGTGTTGAGTAAATATTAAACAAAAATAATGAAAATATATATTTTTACCACGATTTACGAAAGACACACTAATATGTCACTACAGTGTAACAGTAGTTTATTTAACAATTCAAGTGTTCACACTTAGCTGATGATTGATTATAAAGCTAGTTTGGCATGCTGTCCCGGAAGGGAGCCCTGAGCTCATAAGATCCTCAAGCCCGGGGCTCCCTCCTGTTGCAAGGCGAGAGCGGAGTTTGAGCTCAGGTTTATCTCGAGAACTCCCCTGTCATAGTGGCTGAAGAGCTGATAGTAGTTTCTCTTTAAAGAGGTAAGTACTAAGGAGCAAGTCTATGGTGTTGATTTGGATTAGTCAATAAATTTAGGTTGCATGTTTTTGATCGGTGGAAGGAAACCGGGGAACCCGGGGGAAACCCACGTGAGCACGGGGAGAACGAGCAAACACCACACAAAAACATCTGCTAGTTTGGTAAAGCCTGGAACCAGAGACGTTCTTGCTGTGAGGCAACAGTGCTAAGCACTGGGCCACCGTGTCACCTAGAAAGGAGAAGGAGTAGGGGTGGAAGAGGGGATTCTTCAAAGCAAGATAGCGATGATACGTAACCCAGGGTATTTATAGTAGCTTAGGAATCATCTGATTGGTGCATTGTGAATTGGATAATGTGGGTCCAGTCGCTAGTAATCATAAACATGTGATCCTCTTAAAAATTAGTTTATAAATAAACTCCACGAAATAATGTCATGTTTAGTTCTAATATTATTAATGCATACTTAAATTGCATATTTTTTTTATTTAAAATTGTTATACATGTATCAGGGTGTCTGCAGGGTCTTAAAGTCCTAAATCTACTGAAATGTTGCGTTGTAGGTCTTAAATTTTTTTTAACAGGTTTTTTAATTTCTTTTGTTCATGTATAGCTACCCAATCTGGCCATTAACACCCAGACAATCACCAACAATCCGTCTCAAAAAAACCTTTAAACTTTTTTTTATATATATATCATGTAATTACTTTCCTTACAGTAACATTTGCTTAAGTGTTCTCCATTTATTTACTGCTGAGGATACTGACATTTTCTATATTTTAATAAGTAAAGATTAAAATAAGTATGTTTTGTTTTTACATAAATGTGCGGTATCTATTACTCTATTGATTATTCCACCATATTGTTGTTGTTGTTATTATTATTATTATTATTATTATTATTATTATAAGAGATGGTATTTGAAACAGTATATCAGACACTTTACATTAATTTCAAATGCTTTCTGTATGTTAAAACTTATTGTAAATGTAATTTGCTTCAGACACAAGAGTGCTCAAATTCTTAAATTAATGTCAAAGTAACATTTCAGATGTTGTAGGAAACATCTGGCTCATGATTGCACTTTCTTGCTATAAGCATGAAATCAGAACTATAAATAAATGAATATATACTTAATTATAAAAAATAGTCTGAGAATTGAATGCATTGAATAGTTTTTGAGAAATGAGTTGCAACCTGACTCAGAGGTTCATGTCTTTGTGTCCAATTACTGGTGATTAAAGTATAGTACAAGATCTAAGCTGTTGTCAAATGTAACATTGAACAAAGTGTGTCATGTTTTATGAAATGCGACATAATGAAACTAAACGGAAACTTCTTTTGCAATTAGCATCCCAACGTTATTAAGAAACTAACTGTATGTCATTCAGCATGGCAAAATAATTGTTGTGAACAACTGTACATAAAATATTTTGATACATAAGCAGTTTTTTTTGTCCTAGTCCTCAATTGCACTGAATGTAGGACGAAAGAGAAAGGTCATAAATGGCAATTTTGATGCTCATAGAGGAAGAGGGAAGGAAGTGGTGAGAAATAAATGATGGTGGCAGGAAATGGAAGGTTGAGGATTATCATGAAGTCACTGTTCATCATACTGGACGCTGCTGAATGATCAGCTGTGTTCGTAAAAACGTTGTAACAGCAAGTTAAATAATGTTTGAAATATGTTCACAGGCACAATGATAATCAAAGCTAACAACATGCTAATTCATGCTAGAAACTCAATAACAACTTGTTATTTATGTTAGAGGCCTTTCAATTCATGCTAGCAACATGCTAATTCACTTTACCCTGCTGAAAAAACAGCTCAAACTGGCCTAGGCTGATTGGCTGGTTTTAGCTAGTTAACCAGCCTGATTTTAGAGGGCCTTTGGCCATTTCCAGGAAAATGACCAGTTAAAACCAGCTTAACCAAAGCTGGTTTTAGCTGGGCTCCCAGCCTGGCTTGGCTGGTCAAGCTGATTTTAGCTGGTCATCTCCCAGCCTGACCAGCTAAGACCAGGCTGGAAATGGCTGCAAACCAGCCTGTAAATGGCCAAACCCCTCTAAAATCAGGCTGGTCAACCAGATAACACCAGCCTAGGCTGGTTTAAGCTGTTTTTTCAGCAGAGTAGAAACTTAAAATATCATGTTAAATAATGCTAACAAAATGCTTAGTATGCTAGAAACATGCTAATTTGTGATAACAATATGCTAACATACTAGCAACTTGCGATTTCAACAAACTTTACTCCTATATTGAATTTATCCCTTTTTTGCACAACACATTTCAGCTTTGTAAGGTTATTTCATGGATAAAATGTGGTAACAGCAGGTTAAAATAATGTTAGAAATATGTTCACAGACACAACATTATTCAAACAAAAAACATGCAAACTACATGCTAATTCATGCTAGAAACACAAAAAAGCTTGTTAATTCATGATAGAGACCTTCCAATTCATGCTAGCAACATGTTAACTCACTTTAGAAACTTATAATATCATGCTGCCAATATGCTAAGTATGCTAAAAACCATGCTAATTCATGATAACAATATGCTAATGTAGGCGACGCAGTAGGTAGTGCTGTCGCCTCACAGCAAGAACGTCGCTGGGTCGAACCTCGGCTGGGCTGGGTCAGTTGCCGTTTCTGTGTGGAGTTTGCATGTTCTGCCTGCGTTTGCGTGGGTTTTCTCCGGGTGCTCCGGTTTCCCCAACAGTCCAAAGACATGCGGTACAGGTGAATTGAGTAGGCTAAATTGTCTGTAGTGAATGAGTGTGTGGATGTTTCCCAGAGATGGGTTGCAGCTGGAAGGGCATCCACTGCGTAAAATCTTGCTGGATAAGTTGGCGGTTCATTCCGCTGTGGCGACCCCAGATTAATAAAGGGACTAAGCCGACAAGAAAATGAATGAATGAATATGCTAATGTACTAGAAACATGCAGCATGCAATTTCAACAAACTTTACTCCTCTATTGAACTAGCCTAATCCTTTTTGCACATATTGGCTTTACTGTGCAGACAATTTGTATGAGAACCCTATTATAAAATAATTAAATGAATCTGCTTTAAAGCACTGCAGCTACAGCCGTTTACAGACTTAGCTTACAGACTTTCAGACTTAGCCTGTTTTTTGTGATGGTGTGTGAATTAGATATAACTTTTATAACATAGAGCATTTTTGATACATAACCCATTTTTTTGTCCTAGTCCTCAATTGCACTGAATGTAGGACGAAAGAGAAAGGTCAGAAATGGCAGTTTTGATGCTCATAGAGGAAGAAGGAAGGAAGTGGTGAGAAATGGATGATAGTGGCAGGAATTGGAGGATTATCATGAAGTCGATGTTCATCATACTGGACGCTGCTAAATAATTAGCTGTGTTCAGGTCTGTGAGGTTTTTCATGCTAAAATGTGGTAACAGCAGGTTTAATAATGTTAGAAATATGTTCTCAGACATATCCAAGCAAACAACATGCTAATTCATGCTAGAAACACAATAACCACTTGTTAATTCATGTTAGAAGCCTTACAATGCATGCTAGCAACATGTTATTTAACTTTAGAAACATATAATATGTTAATTGATGCTAACAAGTGTGCTAGAAACAAGCCAATTCGTGATAACAATATGCTAACATGCTAGCAACTTGCAATTTTAACAAACTTTACTCCTCCATTGAATTAATCACAAACACAAAATGATAATCCAAGCTAAAAACATGCTAACAACATGCTAATTCGTGCTAGAAACGCATAACAACTTGTTAATTTATGTTAGAAGCCTTCCAAGTCATGTTAGCAACATGCTAATTCACTTTAGAAACGTGTAATATCTTGCTGTCAGTATGCAAAATGCTAATACTAAAATGCGGTAACAGCAGGTTTAATAATGTTAGAAATATGTTCTCAGACATATCCAAGGTAACAACATGCTAATTCATGCTAGAAACACAATAACCACTTGTTAATTCATGTTAGAAGCCTTACAATGCATGCGTTACATTTCTTCCCTTTTTTTCTAGGGTTGAGGAAGGAAAATAACAAAGTAAACTAAAATTTTGAATTTAAGGAAAACCACAAATTAATGAATTGTGTAAGGTTAAATTAAATTTGAAGGAACACTTCAATCCTCTGCCTCAGAAATGGGAAACAACCACAAAAGTAAACTTAAATCTTTTATTCTTTTGTTCTCATCAGAATTAACGATAAAGGAAGCATAAGCATAAACAATACAATTACCTTTTAAGATACCAAACAAAGTATACAACTTAGAAAGCAGACACACTGCCTGTAAAGTTTCACAACACAAGAGAAACACAAGAGTTAAATTACCCAATAGCTCAATAACTTCCCACAATATACAACAGGTCAATACCCACAAAGTATGCACAACCACAAGTCTGGAGCAGGGGAGAAGTGAACCTCTCCTTGGGTTAAATCACACTGCTCTTTTGTAGCAGCATGTCACTGCAACACGCTTGCAATGATAAGCACCACCTGGGCCTAATCAGCTCTACCTAACAGGCAGTGAGAAACATAGGAAGAGTGAAAGAAAAACACAACATTACCACTCCGAAAGGACCGTAAACACACAAAATAAACAAACAATAACAAAAATAAATTAAAAATAGATAATACTTCCAAGGGATGTATCACATGCTATATGTTAATTGATGCTAACAAAATGCTAAGTATGCTAGAAACATGCTAATTCGTAATAACAATATGCTAACATGCTTGCAACTTGCAATTTCAACAAACTTTACTCTATTGAATTAATCACAGACGCAAAATGATAATCCAAGCTAAAAACATGCTAACAACATGCTAATTGCTGCTAGCAACACATAACAACTTGTTAATTCATGTTAGAAGCCTTCCAAGTCATGTTAGCAACATGCTAATTCACTTTGTCACAATTTGTATTAGATAGTAATAGAACCCTATTAAAAATTATTTAAATTAATCTGCTTTAAAGCACCGCAGCCTGATGACTGATGCCTTTATACATGTCCACATCTTAGCCTGTTTATTTGTTTTTTGTGATGATGTGTGAATTAGATATAACTTTTATAACAGACCATTTTTTTTTCGTGTCCTAGCCTTTAATTGCACTGATGTAAGACTTTGCGAAAGAGAAACGTCAGAAATGAGTAAGAGGGAAGGAAGTGGTGAGAAATAAATGATGGTGGCAGGAAACGGGAGGTTGAGGATTATCATGAAGTCACTGTTCATCATACTGGATGCTGCTGAATAATCAGATGTGTTCAGCTTTGTGCCAGAATGATCCATTTTGTTATTTTGAAAATCGCTAGAATCAGAAGGACAAACTGGTGTAGGTGAAGCTCATGGAGGAATGCGGTTTTAATAATGAGCGTGAGCAGAAAGGGGAGGTAAGATGCAGCTTTTCTTCAGTAGAAACCACTTATTTTAACATCAGACCGCATGAGAGAAATGTGGAAATTGTTCTGTTAGATGTTCAGCTCTTCAGCTCTTCTGTAGGTTGTACTTGCTTGATGGTTACTGAAGAGTTAGTTTTTTAAATGCAGTCTAAGTGAAACATTAGAAGCTTGTTACAATAGTATTTATATACTGTATATAATTTGAATTAGGCTGTTTGATTCTAGCTTCATTTTAACGTTCGTCATTTAGTTGTTTTAGTAATTTTTTTAGAAGTTTTTTGGGAAATTTTAGTAGTAGTGTTTACATAAAAACGTGTGTGTGCGTGTGTGATAGTAAAAGCAAAGTATGTCATTTTCGGCTCCAGAGGCCACATATTCACAACAATAAAGCCATGGTTTGACAACGCTGTGAGTTTGGAATCATGAGAGTCTTCGTCTTCATTTCATTATATCCTATTGGTTAAAATAGCTTATTTCTCTGGATTTGAACATTCTTCGAAACATTTGGGATAATGTAAGTGTATTTAAGCTGTACATAAGTCAGCAAAATATATAACACTGTTTTAATGGTTATTGCTATTTTATTGAAAAATATGACTTGCAGTGCATCCTGAAAGTATTCATAGCGCTTAATTTTTTCCACATTTTTTTATGTTACAGCCTTATTCCAAAATAGATTAAATTCATTTATTTCCTCAAAATTTTACACACAATACCCCATAAAGACAATGTGAAAAAAGAGTTTTTGAAATAGTGGCAAATTTATTAAAAATAAAAAACCTGAAAAATCACATGTACATAAGTATTATGTACTACTACTACTACTACTACTACTACTACTACTACTACTACTACTACTA
>CAIGQZ010033059.1:7721902-7732962 GCA_903798205.1 Danio tinwini | reverse complement strand
ATTTTACTTTTTTTAATTTAAATACTTTAATTACATGTGTATTATATAAATATATTTTATTTACACTTATTCAATACATTATTATTATTATTATTATCATTATTATATTAACGTTTAAAAATCCTGTATTTAAAAATAGAAAATGTAAACAAAATTGTATTCTAGTTTTATGATATTTATGCTGTATTTAAATTAAAAAAAGTAAAATTTTTAATAATACCAATATATAAAAGATACATTTATGTATTATGATTCAAATGTTTATATTTGTACATTTAAGTCATAATACATAAATGCATTATATAGATATTTATATCTGTAATTAAAAAAATATATATGTATAATTTAAAATATATAAAAAAATTTATATTTTACAATACAAATTATTTTTTTCATCTCTTGCATATAGTTTGAGAAGTCTTCTCGTCTGTCTCGTGAGGCTGAAGACAGATTAAGAGCAATTCCCAAGTTTTGTTTTCCTGACTGTCATGACTGGCGTCCCTCCTCAGACCACACCAGGTAACATATCAATGTTAAACCTTTTATTATAGTTGTCTACTTCACTTCCCTTAGACACATTTTATCTATAACCCGCAGTGAAACGTTTTCTTTTGTCCTGACGGGAGAGGATGGGAGTCGCTTATTTGGATACTGCCGCAAAATCTTGGTGAGTTTTTTTATTTTTATTATTTTTAAAAATAAAAATAATTTTTATTAAATATGGATTCATTTAACAAACAAAAAACTTAAAATAATGCTTTGACCAAACATCCATATTCTGTCACATTTGTCAATTCAAACGTTTCATCAATTATTATCATGCAAGTCTGGATTAACACTAAAGTGAATTAAAGGGTCATGATGAACCGGGAAATCAAAATTCCCTTAATGTTTTGATGTATAAGAGGTCATTTGTACCATAAAAACATCCTGTAACTCTTTTGTGTTAGTCTAAAAACAGCTTATATTAGAGCCAATCTGCTAAACTTCAGTTTTTTTTCAAGTTTAGAAAGTGTTATAAATGTACAAACTGTCTGCCAATCATACCAGTAGGCCTTTACTTTCCACCTTACAATACACCAAGCCTATTCAAACTGTGTTTTAAGATGAAGGGCATAAAATAGGAAAGAAATTTGCCTATTTTTGATGTTTAAAATTTCAGTAACATAGCAAGTGGAACCGTTCACAAGCCTTTTAATAATATGCTGTGAGAGTATATTGAGTTTGGACAGTGTTGGACAGTATTGGCTAAAGTTACTTTTGAAAGTAATACAATTCAATTCATCTTTATTTCTATAGCATTTTGTTTACAATTTATATAACATAGATAAAGAAGGTCTAGTAAATTAAAAATGATTCATAGTTAGTTGAACTAATATATAAAGTAAAATTAATAAATTACAATCTTCATCTTAAAAACATTCAATACTTTCCGATTACTTTACTTAAAGTAACTAACACATTTAGAGCCCTATCATGCACCCGGCGCAGTAAGGCGCAAGATGTGTTTGGCATGATGTGTTGCTATTTTCAGACGAACGCAACCCTAATTTTCACATTCCACGCAACGCAACTGACTCCTAAAGGGAAGGAGAGATTATGAGTTTGAGTTTCTTTCTTCTGTTGAACACAAAATCGGATATTTTGAAGTAAGCTGGAAACCTGTAGCTGTTGACTTCCATAGCATTTGTTTTTTTTTACTATGGAAGTCAGTGGTTACAGGTTTTCAGCTTTCCACAAATTATCCTCTTTAGTGTTCAACAGAATAAAGAAACTCATAAATGTTTGGAACCACTTGAGGGTGAGTAAACAGTGAGTACATTTTAATTTTTGCATGAACTATCCCTTTAAGATTGTAATGTATTAATGTATCTGATGCAGCCTTAATGATGCAAGCTGAGATTGCATCGCTTAGAGATGCAATGTCAGACACAATGCACTTAATAAAACTAGTAACGTCATTTCTAGGGGTAGGATTATGGGTGGGGTTAGGTGAGCGCTATAAAAAACATTGAATACAGCTGCACCGAGTCTGCAGCCAGACTCCACTCAGTGTATCTAACACATGTTTATTAATAATAATGAACACTAATCTTGACCTCTGACCCCTGTGTCCTGCAGCCCAGTGGGAAAGGGAAGAGACTGCCTGAAGTTCACTGTATCGTCAGCAGACTGGGCTGCTTCAATCTCTTCTCAAAGGTCAGGGCTTTGCCTGGTGTGGCTTTTTCTTTTTTTCATCGGTGAGTGTTCATCAGCTCTAGACAAGCTGAATTATATTTGTCTGAAATGTTTGGGAGCAGATCCTGGAGGAGGTTGAGAGGAGGAGAGAGATTTCTCCTGCACTGGTTTCTCCTTTCATGCACAGCGTCATGGAGGCTCCTTTTCCAGCTCCTGGACGCACAATCACCGTCAAGAGCTTCCTGCCAGGGACTGGAAATGAGGTGAGCTGATGTTTAACTGTTGTTTAATTAAGGTCTTCATATAATGTTAGATGCAGGTTATTCTCAGCAAGTGAAAATTATTATTTCTAAAACATTGTAAATATAAATGTAGATATTTATATTATTATTTCTCATAAAAACAATGTATGTTTAGTTATATGTATGTATGTATGTATGTATTTCTTACTTACTGTATATATTTTACAGTACTTGCTTTTTGGTTTTTTTTATTAATAGTGTATTAATAATGTTCTTATATTTATTACTTTTTTACAAATTAAGATGATTTGTAAAATTAATTATTTAATTGGAAATGTATAGAGATGTCTTTGTCTTAATTTGGGTAAAGGTCATATGAAATGCTTTGAAATGTGCATTTTTGTTTGATGTAGGACGCAAGTTCAACTGAAATATGAAGACAGGGTGGGACGTAGAGTAGCTCCTCCCTTTTAAATGTAATGTGTATTTATATAGCGCATTTATTGTGTATGGCCATACACCCAAAGCATTTCACAATCACCAGGGGGGTCTCTCCATACCAACAGCAGTGTGCAGCATCCACTTGGATGATATGACGGCAGCCACAGGACAACGGCACCAGTGCGCTCACCACACATTAGTTATAGAGGCAGTGGAGAGAGTGATAGAGCCAATTCGGTGAATGGGAATGATTGGGAGGCCATGATGGGTATTTGGCCAGGACACCGGAGTTACACCCCTACTCTTTATGAGAAGTGCCATGGGACATGACAATATGGTGTCCCCTTCACTTTACTGGGGCATTAGGACTCACACAGACCACAGGTTGAGTGCCCTCTGCTGTCCTCACTTAAACCACTTCCAACAGCAACCCAGTTTTCCCATGCAATTTCCCATCCAGGTACTGACCAGGCTCAGCCCTGCTTGGCTTTATTGAGTTACTGGTCTTAGGGGCCAATCACACCGAACATGCTTTTTGTGTTGAGAGGCACTTTATTTGAATGATTTACTGACGTCCGCAATCATTTGCGCGCTGCTTATGCATCCTGCGCGCCTTGCATTTGAACCGCCTGCTGTGTCTCGCGTTTTTGCCGTTGCACGCTCACAGTTGAGACACGTCTTATTCATTCTCCAATCAAATGAAAGCAGAGGCGGGGTTTCCATTGAGGTGCTTGCAGTGTTTGTGTTGTCAAGACGACTACAGAGACTTTTGAAGCCGGAGTAGAGATTTGTGGCTGCTGTTTTGAGTTATCCACAGCTGTATGACCTCACAAATCTTGAATTTCACAATATTATAAAATTATATTAATATCAACAGCAACACGTGCACAATACGCAGCTGATTCAGTCATTGCCTAGCGACATAAAAAGCACACTGCACTTTTTTTTCTTATCAACAAAAAAGGCAGTGTGGTGTGCCTCGCATTTTTAGAACAGAAAAGCGCATTCTGTGTGGTCGGCCCCTTTGGCTGCAGAGTGATATAGCTGTGGCATTAAAAAACAGCCTGTAGCCTGTAGTCAAATGAAAAATCTAATGAGAAGTGTCTTAATGGGGCGGGGCATCTCAAATACTAGAGCATTTGATTGGTCTGAAGATTTGATGAGAAACCGAAGTATTACATTAAAAAAATTGTTGTTCCATTTAGGTAGAAGTGATAAACTGCAAGTTTTGAATGTTTATATTTTATAAATGAAAATTTTGTCAATGTTTTGGAGCACTTAAGCTTACAGATAACCTCAATGCTTGTAGAATATTTTATGATAATATTATGAATGAAGGAATTATTTCTTGTTTAAAAACATTTTTCTCCTGTTTTAAACAATGCAGAGTCAAACCTTTTAAATCTTATTCCTTAAATTAAAGTTCAAAAATGTTACCTTTTACATTGAGATTTTTGACTATGTGAATCCCTTCTTTAATTACTCAAAAGCAGTGGTGTAAAGTAACAAATTACAAATACTCAAAAGTACTGTTAACAAAGTTTTTTCTCAGGAATTGTAATTTACTGCTTAAGTACTTTTACTTTCCCTTGAGTACATTTTACTGTGTGTATCTGTACTTTTACTCCACTATTTTTCTTCAACCTGCAGTCACTACTTTATTTTTTCTTATCTATGTGGATTGTCTGAGTGGAAAAATCAGTCTTGTGATTCCTGTCCAATCAAATCGCACATAGAAAGTAAATCGCATCGTACTGAACAATCTCAAAACATGGATGCTTTATAAATGCAGCAAACCATTTGAAAGCATTAAAAGTGTCGAAGAAGATCGAAAATCTTTACACGCAATGACCTAGAGGCTGTTTAGACTGCATGTCACTGATGAGAAGATGGCGGATGTTTACTGTAAGATGACTGAAATCATCAAATAGTCTTAAACAATCACTAAATGCACTACAGAATGTTACGTTTACAAATGCACTACAGAATGTTACGTTTACAGCTTAATACTCAAAACTCACTACTCTTGAGTAAGTTTAAAATGGCTACTTTCTACTCATAGTTTGAGTAACATTTACAACAGACACTTTTACTCTACTTGCACTACGTGTTTGGTCAAATAATGGTACTTTAGCTTGAGTAGGGTTTTTCTGTACTCTTTCCACCACTGCTCAAAGTCATGCAATAGTAAAGAGGAGAATCAAGTGGTCTCCTTGATTTCTACACTGCTTAATATAGTACAGATTGCATCAAGACAGCATTACAAATAAAATCAAAAATAGCGTCAATTATATTACTAACAACATGGAGTTCATCAGCTTAGAGTTCACGTAAACCAGCAAACTGTAAGAGAAGCCTGGTTAATAATGTTTTGTCTGAAGCTGTCAAACTGACATCAACAAAGAAAGACCGCCACTCCAAACGCAGAAGCAAATGGTCAGACTTTAATTGCCAAAACAAAGTTTTTTTTTAGTGGAATAACTAGGATTACTTGGATTACACAGATTAATTGTTCACCTAAAGAATAACTATGTGCCCTAGCAAAATAAACATTGTAAATTTAGATTTCACACAGACTTTAAGACAAGCTTAGCAATGTCGTTATTCAACTTGTATCCGTATCCTAATTACTTTAGATCAAGTTTTGACTTCTACCAGTCTGATGTGTTTCTGCTATGCATGCAGGTTCTAACTCTGTGCCGGCCGGTGGACTCCCGTCTGGAGCACGTGGACTTTGAGAGTTTGCTGCAGTGTCTCAGTGTCTCCAGACTCTTGCAGGTCTTCGCTTCACTGATGCTGGAGAGGAGAGTAATCTTCATTGCAGACAAACTCAGGTACAGACCAACAAATACAGCTGAATTTGACATCTCCCTTAGAGTTAAACAGTTGAGTTTGACCATTGTTGAATCCATTCAGCTGATCTCTGGATCTGACAGGAGCACTTTTAGCTTAGTTTAGCATAGATCATTAAATCGGATTAGACCATTAGCATCTCACTCAATAAATTTCAAAAATTTGTTAGTTTGATACCTTAGGTCATCTGCATTTACATTGTGTATTAAGGGCAATGGAAAATTCAAAGTTGTTTTTTTTCTGGGGCTGATATGGCTAGGAACTATTTTCTCATTATGGCGTAATATTCATGGAACTTTGTTGCCTTACCATCACTGCAGTATGCGCAATGATATTACACAGCACCTAAAAATAGTCCTTAGATGAATTACTGTGTAATATCATTGCGTGTACAGCAGCCATGGTACGGCAGCACCATGATTCTTTTTTCTTGATTCTTGATTCTTACGCTGGAATGAGAGTTTTTGGAATTTTTTTGACCGGCATGCTAATGGTCTAATCCATTTCAATGATGTATGCTAAGCTAAGCTAAAATTGTTCCCTCCAGACCCTCGGATCAGCTGAATAGATACAAAAATGGTAAAACTCAAGGGTAAAACTGTTTAACACTAGGGTAGATGTAAAATAAAGGCCGTCACACGCACATGACAGTTAAAAGTATCGCACACCAGACGCACACATTTGCATGCTCTTTAAAACGAAACTAATCAGATGGCACTCTGTGGCGCGGCAGAAATATGAACAGCGTCCTGAGTCATGGCTGGGCACCACGGATAGCCGCCGACTTGTTGTAGAGTAAAAAGTATAGTAAAAAGTAGTTTCTAAAAAGTAGAGTGTTGCTTTACGTTCAAACCTAACTGTCTGTATCTCTGTTTAGTGTTTTATCTCGATGTGCCCACTCTGCTCTGGCACTTCTCTACCCCTTCACATGGCAGCACACATTCGTACCTGTTCTTCCGGCTGGCATGCTGGACATTTGCTGCTCTCCCACTCCATTTGTAATGGGGGCTCTATCTCCATCCCTACCCGAGGTGCTGGACATGCCCATTGAGGAGGTTAGTCGCATACATTTATCATGGCATGCAAGTTACAGTAGATTTCTTCATTTTTGTCAAATAAGGAAACAGAGTAGGGTTTGACTTAATTTTGTTTTTAGGGAATTTATTGGGGGATTGAATTGATGTGGTTTTGCTAAATTGCTATTGGTCGATCAGGTTTGAGGGACAGGTTGCCTTGTAGACACCATTTTAGCCAATAAAATTTTTCTTGTTTTAATTTGTTTAACTTGAAACTAAAATAGCTATAGCTAAATAAAAACTAAATATAAAAAACACTTTAAAAAATGTAAAACCAATAAAAATGACTTTTAAAATCAATTAAATTATTTTTTCTGTCAAATATGTTTTTATTGAAGACAAAGATTTAGGAAAAAGGATTCTCTGTTTTACATATGTTGTCCACATATTACATAAGCAAAGAAAGAAAGCAAAGCATAATGATAATAATAATTAATAAAAACCCATCCACATAGCAAGCATTTCCTTAAAAACTTGTTTACAAAGACCTGTTTGAGCAACAGAGTGTAATGAAAAAAGAAATATTAAAGCATTACATAAAATGATGCTTTAGTCCACAAGGTTTTTGTCAAGGTGACAGATAAAAGGATGCCAGATTTTGTCAAATTGCTCAAGTTTTTTTTTTTTTTAGCAGTACCTAATTTGCTCTAAATGTAACATAGAAGTAATTTCTCCAAAACAAAGTTTACATGTAGGGCACTCCAGTTTCTTTCAAAACAGTAGCAGTAACTTCTTGGCTGTATTTAAGTTGGATGAGAGCAGTTTGTGTTGTGTGTTTGACAACACATGCATTTGTTCATAAAATCACAGAATTAAAAGCTTTGGGCCTTTTAAAACATCTCAGAAAACACTTCAAAATCCATTCCAATACTTCTGTGTCTTGGAGCAAAACTCATCTGACCTGTAGGCTACAAAACACATGTCTAGAAGGGAATTTTCTAGAGTGTTGTAAAGGAGACTTCTAAACAACAGGGAAGAGCTCTGAGATTTGATTATAACCGCAAGTTTAATTGAATAACCGTCATGCCTTGAATTGTTTCCATTGTTTAACAGTTTGAAATTCCCTATGTCGGCAATAAAATATTATTTGACAGAGGTATAATATATCACATAACACATAAAATATATATATATACAAATTCTATATACATATATACATATATATATATATGCGGAATTCAAATGAGCCATTTTAATCTAGATTAATTCCAAGATTACAGTGAATCTAGTTTAATCTAGTAGAAACAGAAAATCTAGTTTAATCTAGATTTTAAAAATGTATTTATGCCCACCTATAATTTCTGTACGTCCTGTGTGTATTAAGCAATGTGTAAGCATTTAAACCGGCATAGGCGCATAACTGACGGCTCTGCGCTGGATTTAGAACAGCTTTTAGTCGGTCAACAGAGCGGCTCATTGCAGTTTCTAAAAATAGCAACGCACCAACAATGTGCCTTAACTCCTTTTTAAACCGAAACACCCTTGATTCCACAAAGTGGCGCAATTAGATTTGCAATTTATGCAGCGTGGTGCAAAATGTGAAAATTACTGCAGCGCTGGTCTGAAAATAGCAGCAAATCACGCCAAACACGCCTTACACCTTATTGTGCTGAGTGTATGATAGGGCCCAATGTGTTTATCTATTTGCTTGTGCTTTCTTAACTTGCAACACATTTGAGCTCTCTCAGCCACTGTAACATACATATTTAAACACAAGTTAATACTGAAGTGAAACTAGCCTGCTAATAAACCTTATGTAACATTTCAGCATGAAGTTCTTGTCAGACCTGTTATCTATAGTGACCTTTATATCAACTTCATGCAATTATGCATTTTTGTGTATGCTTTCTGTTTTAAAAGAGCATAAAAGTCACATGTATATGTTACATAATCAGTATTTATGAGCTGATGTGATTCTGACCTTCCGTTCTCCTTTTTTTTTTCTTTATTTCCCTTCAGGTACTTATTGTGGATTTGTGTACAGACAAGTTTGTTGTTCAGGTGTGTATGCTGGTTTAGTTCCCTAATAATACAAGGGTGTGACATTGTGAAAGTGTCACCAGTGCGTATGTGTGTTTGTGAAGGTGTGGTTTGAAACTCAAGTCAGGGCCTGAGTAACTGTACTTTACTGTCAGTCAAAGACATAAACGGGACTTAAATGGGACAGTTCACCCAAAACATGAAGTTCTGTCATTGTTTACTCACTTTTCACTTGTTTCAAACTGCTTAAGTTTCTTTCTTCTGTTAAACACAAAAAGAAGATATTTCGAAAAATGTTGGAAACCACTAACCATTAACATCCGTAGTATTTGTCGATGAATGTCAATGGTTACCAGATTTACAACATTCATGAAAGTTTGTTGTTCTCGTCAAGCCTGCATATGTTTGATTTAAAAAATATGTTAAAATATGTAATGTTATTAAAGAATAAATAGCTTTTTTATTTTGATGCATTTCCAAATATGATTTATTCCAGGAATGCAAAACTGAATTTTTAACATCAATTAATCAGTATTTAGAAATCCTTAATATGCGTATTAGATGGTCAAGAAACCTTTATTAATGGTATAAATGCTCAAAAAAAATTTAAACAGTTGCTAAATATTTTTTAACAACTGATGCATTTTTTAACAATTATTTGATAAATTTAAAATTTTAAAAAGGTTTTGTTTATAATTAATTAACTAATTAATTACTGTCAGTTTGGTTCCATTTAATGTGTTCTTGTTAAATAAAAGTATTACTTTTCCTCTCGATAATAAAATATAATATTAAAGGAATAATCAATGGATTGCCGTGCATTAAAGGATTTTAAATGCACAGCACTGTTGCACAGAACCTTTGCATTTAAAAATACTTTCCTGCATTTAAAATCCTTTCACACACAGCAAACTGTTGGTTATTCTGCTTATTTCATTGTCATTTGCTGCAAGTTAAAACTAGTTTTCTCTTTTCAGTACAATGTTTGACCAAATTTTGACAGACAGAGTGGGAGGTCAATGGCACAAGCATATCTAATAGCTTATGTAAAGTCTGGCTGCCACTTCGCAAATGTTTTGTAATTTGGAGCATATTTGCGAGTTATTGTCCTCAAAATTACACAGATGAATGAAGGCTCCAGCAACTGAGTTATTATGATTACTACTAAAATTTGATGGAAGCACATTTTTTTAACTGTGATTAAAACTGACTGGAACTACTTGTGCATTGAACTATTTTATTACACAAAACTTTAAGCCGTCATAACCCAACACAACATAACAACGACATAACAAACATAATATAACATAGCATAAAAAACATAATAACAAAACACAACAACATAACATAAAACATAATAACATAAAAGCATACCAAAAAAACATAACAATATAAAAACATCACATAAAACACAACATAACATAAAACCATAATAACAACATAATAATATAATATAAAAACATAACATAAAACAACAATAATAACAACTTATTAACAGCAAAATAACATAATACATAACATAAAATCATGTTAACAATATAATAACATAGCATAATATTATAACATATAAACATAACATAAAAACATAATAAAACATAACAAAAACTGAACATAACCTAATAACAATATAAAAATAACACATGACATAAACTCAACAACAACATAAAAAACATAACATAACTTAACAAAACATAACAACATAACATAACAACATAATATAACATAAAAACATAACATAAAACCATAATAACAATATAATAGCATAGCATAATATTATAACATAAAAACATAATATAACATACCATAAAAACTAAGCATAACATAATAACATAACATAAAACAACAACATAACATACAAAGCATAACTACATAACATAAAAAATATTACATAATTTAATAACATAATAACAAAACATAACAACATAACATAAAATCATAATAACATAAAAAACATAACATAAAAACATAACATAAAACCATAATAACATAGCACAATAACATAACATAAAAACATACCATAATATAACATGACATAACAACTGAACATAACATAAAAACATTAAATAAAAACATAACATAAAATAACAACAACATAAACACAACAACAACAACATAACATAAACAACAAAACAACAACATAAAATAATAACATAAAATAAAATGCATAAAATAACAACTTAACAAAAACATCCCGAAACAAAACATAACATCATAAGATAACATAATAACATAACATAAAAACCATAACATAACAACATAACATAAAAACACAAGGACATAAAAAGCATCA
>CAIGQZ010033059.1:7641918-7695889 GCA_903798205.1 Danio tinwini | reverse complement strand
CACACACACACACACACACACACACACACACACACACACACACACACACGGCTGATTCTCTTTGCACGCTCTATCGAGTCAGTGCAGACCACAGACACCTATGCAAAGGTTTTTTTTCTTCCAATTAGCATGCGGTGTGAACTTCCATTAAAACAACTCTTCCAGCAGTTCATAGTTGCATCCAATATCTTGTTCGTCATGGTGGGTGTGCATGAAATGTTTGTGAAAGAAAGTGAAAGTGCCAAACTGCAGTTAAAGTTGACAAATTAAAAATGAAACACCTAAAATTACATAAAACTCCGTAGGAAATGCGGATAGCGGGGTGACGCAATGGCGTTAATCGAATTATGTAATATAACATGTAAAACGCGATCATGAAAGGAACACTCAAAAAGCAACTCATGTAAACCCTTTAGTCTTATTATTCTCTTAATTAGATTAAAGTAAATAATTCGATTAGTGATGTTTATGTAAACGTAGTCATTGTGAGTCCAAAACCACTTCAAGCACACGCCAACAACCTTTATGCAAATTAAGGGATTTTTAGCATTTTCCATCAGTCAATTCCCCATGTACTACTTAAAAATGCTTATTAACACAGAGTGATGGAAACCCAGCTATAGTAATCTTTCACTTTGTAAATAAATAATTCTGATATTACTGTAGATCAGGGGTCGGGAACCTTTTTTCATCAAAGAGCCATTCCTGATTTTTTTGGCAAATGTATTTTTTAAAGAGCCATTGGGGTATATATATTCAATTGTATGTAAATATGTTCATCCACAGTGCTGCACACATGCATTGGTCGAAACGTCCTGTCATTCATTCACTCTCTTTTTTTTTTTTGGCTTAGTCTCTTTATTAATCGGGTCACCACAGCGGAATGAATCGCCACGTCCTTTCATTATAAACATTATTGATTTTGCTGTAAAAAAATACAATAACAAGGGAATTGTATTTGTATTTTCAATAGACCAATTACCATGTTTGTAAACATTCAGGATGCGCGCGCAGGGAGGTGGCAGAAAAAACCTGGAGCGCTAGCATTTGCATTGAGGGAATGACATCCGAAGCGGTACAGAGTTTGTTGTTGTCTTAGAAATAGGATATATTGATTACATATTATATATTTCTCATTGAAGCCCCAAGGGATTTTACAAGAGAGAAGTTAAAGGCCTACAAGTGTATGGATGCCAACAGTTGTTCTGTGTGGTCATGTGCAAGAAATAATGTTCCCTGATTACCAGATTCAAAACTATGTAGTGCTAAAAACCGAGGTTCTGCCGAGTCAAAGACAAGGAAAAAAAAAAAAACGGAGCTAACGTTATACAAGGCAACACTGCATTCTGACAGCGAGCTACACCTGTAAGACAGGCCCAGGGTATGCGAACTTACACATAAAGGTAAAGTTGGTTTTATATTCGCACATTCGGACTTTCCCCTTAATAATATAATTTCATAAAAGTATTATTTGCTAACTCTAAATAGCGAAGACATATTAGCAGCCAATGACTATCAAAGTACAGTATTGTTCACAGTCAAATAAACAGTGTTAATGTTGTTTTCAAGTCACACTTGCAGGTTATTTCAGACCGAATACTCAAAGTGTCATTGTAAACAATATAGGGAGTGTGTCACAAGTTGTCACTGAATGAATGTGTGAATATAAAACCGATTTTAATAACTTACACACTTCACTCTTAGCATTCAGTGTCCGCAGTTTAATTAACTATATTTAAGTATTTTGCCGAAATCATTGCTGCAATCAAAAACGAGTAATGTATATGATTCAGCATAGCCTGATAGTTTATAGTTCAGCATTTCTAATTAGGCCGTCAATTCATTCAGCTCCCTTTTAGCCAAAGACGTCTGCAGTCGGCATTGAAAGCAGTGTGGTGTATGGTAAAAGTTAAGTTTTGTATTTTTGGACTTTTAAATTTGGCATTCTACCGCAAAACACAACATGTTTGCTATTGCAGCCGGTAATTTTTTGCAACCGGGGACCCGTGTGACGTCATTTGTGGCGTAGGTTGGTAATTCGTCTATAGGAAGCAGTTTTTCAGTCACAGTTATAAATTTTAAACTGTCAAATGTTATTGAAGGGAGACAGATGGAGAGCCACGTATTTTGGGTTAAAGAACCACATGTGGCTTGTGAGCTATAGGTTCTCTAGCACTGCTGTAGATGATATCACACACCCCTACTGTGTTGATTTATTATGAATTTGCGAGATCATGAACTTTGATTAAAGAACTGTTTAGTTCATTTGGGTTTTGTAAGAGAGTAATATGGGCCTCTACCTGTCAAATGATTGACTTTTGGACCCGCCTTTTTTAGAGCAGGACTCCTGCTTTAAGCCCCGCCCCTTTTGATGTAAACATACTTTTTGTTAACGTTATTAATAGATTATAAACAGTTTAATCAAATTAAATTCTATATTTTAATTCCTTTAATTCGTTTGTAATCAAATTAATTAAATTATAATTCCTGCAATATTAGTCAAATTAATTGAACTATTCTAACCGATATTAGAATGTGATCAAAATAATTTAATTATTAGAACCATTATTATTTTAATTATTCTATTAAAATTATTATGATTATTATTTTGAATAAGCTATTAATATAATTATATTTATTATATTTTATTGTATTCTATAATTTTTTATATTGATTAATAAACTAACACTATAAACATTTAAATTTCTGTTTAGCCTTACTATTTATCCTGTGTGTTCGGTGTTTGGGTGTGTGTGTGGGGGGGGAAATAAGGAAAACATCCACTGACCATTCACAATACCACAACAGCTGTTTGAGTAAGATAGATTCATATCAGATATGGATCACATATCTGTTGTAGTGTAGTGTGGTGTGTGTGTGTGTGTCTCCTGCTAAATAGTATATGTTGCTAGGTGATTAGAAAGTGTGAAGATATTGCATATCTATTCACCTTATTCTCTGCGTACGAGCGGGCGCAGCCATTTGAATCTTTTTGGCTCGAGACTTTCGGTCTCACTTGCATTCATTTTTTATACGTTAAAAACAGCTCGTTTTGCTGCTTGATGTTGCAAACTGATATTCTCTTATTATATTCTATTTTGTGTGTATAATCATGGACACATTTGTTTGTAGAGCAAGTAATTTGACCGTTTTCTGCCGTTTATTATTCCTAGTCATTTCTTCCATAGGCAACTGAATCGGCAGTTCTAAAACAATCGACAAAACAAGCGCACTTTCGCATTGAAGAATAAGGTCAATATATTTACAGGCAACTGACTGTGTGCATGTGTGTGTCTGTGTACACGGGCAAAGGTTTGAGCATGTCTATGTGTGTGAATGTGGGTATGTATGTGTGTGAGGTTGAAGGTTGGAGTAT
The DNA here is from genome assembly GCA_903798205.1 of Danio tinwini. NCBI lineage: Eukaryota > Metazoa > Chordata > Actinopteri > Cypriniformes > Danionidae > Danio > Danio tinwini. The sequence goes on along the minus strand of CAIGQZ010033059.1, from coordinate 7,692,513 downwards.
AGATAGTATATCCACACATGCCGCCACACACACTCACACACAAAGACACACCCGCACACACCTATACTCAATCCTCCAACTGCACACACATATCCACAATCTCACACACACATACGCATAATCAAACCTTTGCCGATGCACACAGTCAGTTGCCTGTTACTCTTTAGATATGCAATATCATCACACTTCCTAATCACCTAACAACATATACTATTTAGCAGGAGACACACACACACACACCACACACCAACAGAGATGTATCTGATATCAGTCTATCTCACTCAAACAGCTTTTGGGGTATTGTAAATGGGCAGTGGATGTTTTCCTTATCATCACACAACACACACACACACACACACACACACAAGATAAACTCAAAGTCTAAACAGAAATTTAAATGTTAATAGTGTTAGTTTATTAATTATAATATAATACAATAAAATAAATATAATTATATTATTAATAGTTTATAGGGTGACATGGTGGCTCAGTGGTTAGCTCTGACGCCTCACAGCAGGAAGGTCTTTGGCATTTCTGTGTGGAGTTTGCATGTTCTCCTATGTTCGTGTAGATTTCCTCCAGGTGCTCCGGTTTCCCCCAGTCCAAAGACATGCGCTATAGGTGAATTGGATAATCTAAGTTGTCCGTAGTGTATGAGTGTGTGTGAATGATTATGAGTGTTTCCCAGTATTGGGTTGCAGCTGGAAGGGCATCCACTGTATACATATGCTGGATGAGTTGGCGGTTCATTCCACTGTGGTGACCTCTGATAAAGAGACTAAGCTGGAGGAAAATAAATGAACAATAGTTAAATAATATTTAAAGTAATATAATCATAATAATTTTAATAGAATAATTAAAATAATAACAGTTCTAATAATTAAATTAATTTGATCACATTCTAATATCAGTTGGGATAATTGAATTAGTTTGAATATTGCAGGAATTATAATTTAATTAAATTGATTAGAATTGAATTAGTGGAATTATAATATATTATTTAATTCCATTAAACTGTTTATAATCTAATTACCAAAAGTATAGCATTTATGTCAAAAGGGGCGGGGTTTAAACAAGGTCCTGCCCTAAAAGGGGTGGGTGGATGGGGGTGGAAGTCATCAATCATTTTTACAGGTTGACAGGTTTGCCCATATTACTCTTTTATTCATTATGCTGATTATAACTGGTCGTCTTTTCTGTGAAACAGTAACTTGGCCTTAATGATTGAAAATTCACAAAAGGAACTGCAGAATGTAAGGTAAGCACATTATCTGTCTATGAAGTTTACTTTCTGTTTGGATCTTGTATGTGTGGTTTAATTGACTTTACATTTTAAATTAAAGGAGCACTCTATTTTAAAAATAATCCCCCTAGAGTTACAGTTGAGTTTTACCATTTTTTAAATCCATTTACATAGTCTCCGGGTATGAAGGGAGCACTTTTAGCTTAGCTTAGCATAGATTATTGAGTCGGATTAGACCATTAGCATCTCGCTCAAAAATCACCAAAGAGTTTAGCTAATTTTTCTATTTAAAGCTTGACTCTTTTGTAGAGTTCATTCACTTAAGTCCAACAGAAAGTTGCTATTTTCTTATATGGCTAAGAACTATGCTCTCATTCCAGTGTAACACTCAAGACACTTTACTGCAGTACCATGGCTGCAGCAGGCACAATATTATTCAGCAGAGATCGGCTGAATGTATTTTAAAATAATAAATCTCAACTTTAACTCTAGCGGAGATGTAAAATGAGCCTATTTCCCCAAACAAGTGTTGCTTTAAGCAGTTGTTTATTATAATTCAGTCACCAGCCAAGTGTGTTTGTTTTTCTTTTAGAAAGGAAATACAAGACCTGAACTGGCAGCGCAAAAACGATCAGCTGGCTGGAGGAGCCAAACTGAGAGAACTTGAGTCCAAGTCAGTACTGCATTTTATGTTCAACTCATTACAGAAAATGACGTTTTCAGTTCGTTTATTCACATTTCTGTGTGTGTTTTCACAGCTGGGTGTCTCTCGTCAGTAAGAACTATGAGATCGAGCGTGCCATCGTGCAGCTGGAGAATGAAGTGGCGCAAATGAAACAGCAGCAGGGTGACGAGAACAAGGAGAACATTCGACAGGACTTTTGAACACCACGCACAGACTCTGCAAAAGCGAATGTTCAGCGAAGTCTGATATTCTGCTTTTTTTCCTGTCAAAGAAATAAATAATATAGGAAAATAGCCTTTATAAAACACAAGTGAGCAATAGTGTTGTAGTGCATAAAGATATGCTTTCCCAAAATCATGAACTGCACACTGTCTTTGGAATTCCAAAACTCGCATTTGTGTTTGCCGTATGCTTAAAGGTGTTTTCCAAAGCTTTAGTGGCTGTCGTTTGTCATTTTTGTCATTTTATATTCATTTTGTGTCTTGATAGACGTTTAGTTCATTTTTATGTTGAACTTTATTTGTAATATTTTTAAGAAATACACAATAAAATGATGAAATAATGACTTGTTCATTTTCTCTGTGCACAAACACAAGGACTTTTTTTTTGGCTCCCAGAATTGGCCAGCCTAGGCACCAGACATGAAAATTATTGAGCATGTCTGAGGTAAGATGGAGGAGGCATTAAAGATGAATCCAAAGAATCTTTATGAACACAGAAAGTCTAGCAAGAACGCTTTCTTTGCCATTTCAGATGACTTTATTAATATGTTATTTGAGTCATTGCAGAGATGTATGGATGCAGTCCTCCAAACTCATGGGAGTCATACACAATATTAATTATTTTTCCACTGCGCCATGACTTTATATTCTATACTGTACATTATCATCACAAGACTTATACAGATATAATGCATAAGCAAAGTCAGACCTTACTGTTCTAATTCAATAATTAAAAATCAGGGCATGATCTTATTTTATTTTGGTAAAATAAGCGTAATCTACACTGTAAAAGAAATCCATAATTTTACGATTTATTCCGTAAGCCGTGAAAAAGTGGCGGTTAAATTACAGAAATTTACTGTAAAATAACAGGTTGAATTACAGAAATTTAAATGTAAGTAAATTTCTGTAATTTAATGTCCGTTATTTTACAGTAAATTTCTGTAATTTAACCGCCACTTTTTTACGGCTTACGGAATAAATCGTAAAATTATGGATTTTTTTTTTTTTACAGTGTAGAGGTCTTTGCTTTCATATAAGCCACTTCTGATGCCAAATGATCAACTAGTAGTCAAGTTATTATTTGCTGTTTCTAAAACTTGGATAGGCGACAAGACTAGTCAGATGTACATCTAAATGCTTTATATGTGCATTGTTGACTTAACTGTAAATTACAATATGTATTTAATAATAAGTGGATTTATTGGTTACAGACACTAAACAGAAAGACTACCGTATTGTTTATGACCATAAAAAATAGCTAGCAACTAATATTCTATTAAAGTTGGATATGACCTGAGGAAAAAACTTTGAGAACAAGTGTTAGGGGTAACGCATTACAAATAACACGAGTTACGTAATGATATTACTTTTCTAAGTAACTTATTAAAAAAACAAGTCATAATATTTTAGTTAATTTTTATATTCACTTTTAAAAACTAATTTGCTGAATACAACGAGTGTTATCACGTTGAATCACACTCAGTGAGAGAATGCGCTCGCCTCGGGAACAGACAGAAACCAAGATGGCAGAGCCTTACATTTGTGTGATGGAAGTAGTCTTGTTATTCTGAACGCATGAAAGAAAAGGGGATTGTCTCAATAGACCGTGATTTTACTGAACTAACAAGACAAAAGTAGCGAACACATTGCTTCAAACTTTCATTAATCTGTATATACAGCATGTATAGCGTCAGGAAGTTCTCCAAAGGTAACGTTTATTCAAATCTTTTTTAATTAGTTATTGTTTAAAGTTAAATGCAAGCTCCTCTATTAAAAAAACATATCCTGCAAGTTCTGAAAGAAATCAAGCCTCAGACAGAGACTTTTGAGGTAACTCAAAAGTAACGTAATGCATTATGTTCAATAAAAAGTAACTAGCTAATGCAACTAGTTACTTTTTTAGGGAGTAACTCAATATTGAAATGCATTACTTTCCCCGGGGGCTTCACGGTGGCGCAGTGGATAGCACGATCGCCTCACAGCGAGATGGTCACTGGTTTGAGTCCCAGCTGGGCTAGCTGGCATTTCAGTGTAGAGTTTGCATGTTCTCCCCGTGTTCATGTGGGTTTCCTCCGGACAGTCCAACGACATGCTCAATAGGTGAATTGGGTAAGGTAAATTGTCTGTAGTGTATGTGTGTGAATGAAAGTGTATGGATGTTTCCCAGTGATGGGTTGCAGGTGGAAGGGCATCCGCTGCGTAAAACATATGCTGGATGAGTTGGTGGTTCATTCCACTGTGGCGACCCCAGATTAATAAAGGGACAAAGCCAAAAAGTGAATGAATGAATGAATGAATTACTTTCCCTAACACTGGAGAGAACAGCTAAAAGAAATGAACTAAACAGCACACTTGGCTTTGTTTCCCCCCCCTGTTGATATGCTACAAGAACAAACTTTGGAGCTGTCTGTAGCGATCTCTGTTTGGCAGAATGTAGCATGGTTACAAATTATTTCATTAAAAGTTGTCTTTTGTTTACCTTGAACCCCTAACTTTTGTTTCCAGTTATTGTAACTTTGTTCTAATTGAACTTCAAAGTAAACAAGTTGTAATCTTGTGTTTTAGATTTTTATTTCATGCCACATTGGTTGCTTGCAATTAGCGGTCTGTTTGTGGCTCACAAGATATTTTTAATACCTCGCTTAATTGGGTGCTTTTTCTTTGATCTTTCACAGAAATTCTGCACTCTGCTCATTAATTTTTAAATTGATTTTATAGTGATGTGTGTGTGTGTGTGTGTGTGTGTGTGTGTGTGTGTTTACCAGTAAATCTAATTTCCTGATAATCCAGCATAATTATTTGGACAAGGTAATATTTTTCAATACCAAATGTTGCAGTTTAGTATCTAAACTGTGTTGGTTGGACTCCCTTTTGCCGTCAGAACTGCCTTAAGCCTTCGTGACAGATTCAACAAGGTACTGGAAATATTCCTCAAAGATTTTGGTCCTTATTGACATGATAGCATCTCGCAGTTGCTGCAGATTTGTCAGCTGCACATCCATGATGTGAATCTCCCGTTCCACCACATCCCAAATGTGCTCTATTGGATTGAGTTCTGGTGACTGTGGGGGCCATTTGAGTACAGGGAACTCATTGTCATGTTCAAGAACCAGTCTGAGATGATTCAGGCTTTATGACATGGTGCGTTATCCTGCTGAAAGTAGCCTTCAGAAGAGGAGTACACTGTGATCATAAAGGGATGGACATAGTCAGCAACAATACTCAGGTAGGCTGTGGCATTGACACGATGTCCAATTGGTACTATTGGTCTCAAAGTGTGTCAAGAAAATATCCCCTGCACCATTACACCACCAGCAGCAGCCTAAACCGTTGATACAAGGCAGGATGGATCCATGCTTTCATGCCAAATTCTGACTTTATCATTCGAATATCACAGCAGAAATCGAGACTCATCAGACCAGGCAATGTTTTTCCAATCTTCTATTGTCCAGTTTTGGTGAGCCTGTGGGAATTGTAACCTCAGTTTACTTCTTAGCTGAATGGCACATGGTGTGGTCTTCTGCTGCTGTATCCTGTCTGCCTCAAGGTTAGACATGTTGTGTGTTCAGAGATGCTCTTCTGCATACCTCGGTTGTAACGAGTGTTTATTTGAGTTGCTGTTGCCTTTCTATCAGCTGGAACCAGTCTGGCCATTATCCTCTGACCTCTGGCATCAACAAGGCATTTGCACCCACAGAACTGCCGCTCACTGGATATTTTCTCTTTTTCCGATCATTCTCTGTAAACCCTAGAGATGGTTGTGCGTAAAAATCCCAGTAGATTTTCTGAAATACTCAGACCAGCCCGTCTGGCACCAACAACCATGCCACGTTCAAAGTCCCTTAAATCACCTTTCTTCCCCATTCTGATGCTCGGTTTGAACTCGAACTGGAGCAGATTGTCTTGACCATGTCTACATGCCTAAATGCATTGAGTTGCTGCAATGTGATTGGCTGATTAGAAATTTGCATTAACGAGCAGTTGGAAAGGTGTACTTAATAAAGTGGCCCGTGAGTATATTTCCTTTACACTTTTCCCCATAAGAAAATGTCATGTGATATCAACAGATCTAATGTAAAACGATGTAAAACTTAGAAAAAAAAGTTTTGTATTAGTGATGTGACTCATATAAATTATTGTCATTAATTCATTTTCTTTTCAGCTTACTCCCTTTATTAATCAGGGGTCGCCACAGCGGAATGAACCGCCAACTACACAGCGGATGCCCTTCCAGTTGCAACACTCATACACACCACGCTGCCAAATGATTGAGTAAATAACTTAAAATATCCCTTTATATTTGTAATATACAGCTGAAATCAGAATTATTCGCCCCCCTTTCATATTTTTTTCTTTTTAAAAATATTTTCCAAATGATGTTTAACAGAGCAAGGAAATTTTCACAGTATGTCTGATAATATTTTTTCTTCTAGAGAACGTCTTATTTGTTTTATTTTGGCTAGAATAAAAGCAGTTTTTAATTCATTTAAAGTATAAAATTATTATTATTTAGTAATTATGTTTATAAATTTTTTAAAAATCTTCTCTTCGTTAAAGAGAAATTGAGGGGAAAAACATGGGGGCTTATAATTCAGGGGGGCTTATAATTCTGAATTTAAATGTATATACAGTGTTTTAATTATGTTTTATGTAAACTTTTTAATAAGTACTCAGTGAGCGAGAGCAGCTTGAACAGCACAAAGAGAAAAGATGCACTAAGTCGCCCACTAAAAGCAGAGAATAAGAAACATCACCTCAAATTACTGATATATGAAGATTAATGTAGCATTAATGATAATGGCTTTGTGTGACGCTTGTGATTAACGGTCTAATTTGCGGTTTAGACATATTAAACTTTGAGAAATTATGCCTTATCTAGATTTCATCTTTTTTTCCAGCAATAATAAAATGTAGAGCTTAAATTAAGTCGCGTTGGATAAAAGCCAAAATGCGTAAATCTAACTTCACCTATCTAATGTTTTCCCCTAAAAAGAGAGATTTATTTGTCATTTTATTATTATTGATAACGAACTTACATAAATGGAACGTACTTGATTTACATAACAATTGCAATAAAAGTGAAAATTTATTCAGATCATGTAACATTTATAACGACATTTGCGTAAAACAACAACAAAATATATATTTTTGTTAAAATTAAATAATTTTATTTTTAATTACATTTATACTGTATATCAAATTAATTTACGCCAAATGCAACTTTAATTTTGATTAGTAATATTAATATGTATTTACTTTCTACTTAATTCTGATTCTAGCAAAAAGTGTAGTAGTTTGTTTTCTGTGACGAACATGAGAGCGACGGCATGACGTCAAACCCATCGGATTTTCTGAGCGCGTCGAACGTCAGGCGGTTCAAAGAGGAGCAAAGATGGCGGACAACAAAGGCCAAGATTGTACGGAGAGCTCTGCTAATATGGAGGTAGAGGCGTCGGGGACGGAAGATAACGGAGACGGCGGCGCAAAAGAGCCCGAGGCGGTTGTTTCAGTCGACGCGGAACCGAAAGAAGTAGCAGACGAGGCCAAATCACAAGAGACCGTTCCCCAGGCGCCGACGACATCCAGCGATAGCAGCAACAGTGGCGGTGGCGGCGGCGGCGGCGAAGCTACAGACGGGACCCCGAATGCTGAAAGCGCGGATCCTCCTCCTCCTCCACCACCACCACCACCTCCGCCGCCGCCACCGTCCATCCCAGCGGACAGCACCGCAGCTGCCGCATCACCCGCTGTGGTTACCGAGATGTCGCCGCCTCCACCAGCATCCACATCTTCATCATCTTCAACCCCTGCCGCCCCGATAAACCTGCTGGATACGTGCGCTGTGTGTAAACAGAGTCTCCAGAACCGCGACTGTGAACCCAAACTCCTGCCCTGCCTGCACTCCTTTTGCCTCAAGTGTATCCCACAGCCCGATCGGAAGATCACCATGCCGGTGCAAGGCCCCCACGGACAGGACACTCGCATCGGTAAGTTCGGAAAGGGGAAGTGAGTTTGGTAAATTCTGTCCCGAAGGATCCAGAAGCTACGCATTGCTCAACTGTTTACACTTTATGGCATGTGCAGCCAGTCACATACATGTGAGATCATCAGATTACCTGGTGTTTGGTGTTTAACCCATGCAGTTATGGTTATACTTTCTGACGGCAAGTTAGTTTTAAGTAAACGGGTAGCTGTCAGGACGTATTTCGGCTGATAAGTACAGCCATGTGCAGGTAGATAAACACTAGGTCGTTAAACCGTATATTCTCCGCACAAGGATGCACAAACCCATGGGTACATACCCTTATCTCCACCCAACAGACCCCAATTATAAGCCTAATTAATTCCTCATCCCAACGTTTTTAAGGCTTACATTTTTTACAACGGGAAAGAAGAATTTGTGCATTTTGCACATTCAGACTTTCTACTTAATAATATAATTTCAGAAAATGATTTATTGCAAATTCTAAATAGTGAAATCATATTAGCAGCCAACAACCATCAAAGTACAACATTGTTCACAGTCAATTAAATAGTGCTATTGCTAATGTTGTTTTAAAGTCATACTTACATGTGATTTCTGTCCGAATATTCAAAATACCATTGTAAACAATGTATGACGCTGTCACTGAATGAATGTGCGAATATAAAACCAACTTTACCACAATTAGGATATTTAGTAATTCATTTATTTAGTATAGTCTAATTAAACGCTGCTTATTTTATATAAAAAGTACAGAAGATCTCAACAGCTTGATTGTTTGTATTGGCTATATCAGGGTGTCTGCTGGGTCTGAAAAGTCTTAATGTCTTAATTTTCAAAAACTAAATTTTAGGCCTTAAAAAGTCTTAAGTTCACTGAAATGATGCGTTGTAGGTCTTAATTTTGTTTTGTCCTAGTAAAGCTACTCAATTGTCCCGACATTCATCCAATCATCAACAATGCATCTCAATAAAACCTTAATTTTTTATATTTAAGTTTTTTATTGCTAAGAGATACATTGACAAGCTATTAGACAATTTTTACAGCAATTCACATAAATTAAATTCCCTAAATTAAGCTTCTTAATCAGGAAAAAAACCTCTAAAAACTATTACACAATTCCTCATAATAATACCAGGCCATTAAAAAAATCATAACCGTTGTAAGTTTAAATTTCATTCCTAATGGTTTTAACAGGGTCTTAAAAAGTCTTAAATTTGACATGATGAAACATGTAGAAACCCTGTATATATATATATCTATATCTATATATATATATATGTATATATATGATGTGTATATATAAACAATATACTGTGTGATATAAACTATGTACTGTGTATAAACATCCACTATATCTCACTATACTCAATCTGTGAGTATTACCTATTAACATTTTGAAATATATGTAAACATTAATATTTATCCGTGAAACAATATATGTATATTCATAAATACAGTATGCTTAAATAGAAATATATATACTATACAGCACTAGGCATGGGACGATAACCGGTTTCAAGGTGTACCGTGGTTCAGAAAAGTCAAGTTTTTTTAGAGCAGCGGTGTCTCCAGCAGAAAAGGACCCTCTACATTAAAAGCTACTGGTCCAAAATATTTTAAATGTTTCTTAAAATAAAATATATTGTGTTCAATGGGGGAAAATATTGGTATTTTTGTACCCAGACATTTAAAAAGAACTTATTTTAGAGCAGTAATCACAATACTGTGAAACTGATATTTTTCTACAAGGTTATCATATCGTCAGAATCTTATACTGGCCCATGCCTAGACAGCACATCTCAGTTGCTTAGCTTAAAATTAGCTACATACAAACGTGTGTATGTGTGTGCTTTTGAAACATAATATGTTGTAAAAACCGCTATACAAATAATATTTTTTTCATAATTTTGTGTGAAAATGGTTTTTCTTACAAACTAATCTTTCATGAGAGGTTACATTTTGTGAGATTGTCGATGTCAATGTTGATATATGGATTTTATGACACTTTATGCATGGTCAGTCAACTGCCTGATGCTTGTCAGTCAAGAGTGATGGCCTTTTTCTCCCTCATTTTTCAACGCATTTTATTTTTTTCTAGTGGATAAACTAGAGCAGTTTCTTATTCAGATATCCAGACAGGTGGTTCAGTTATTTAGATACGTCATGGTTTGTGTACTGATGATCAGATTTGGTGTGGCATGTAAATTTGTGCCATAGGAGACACAAGTGTGAGACATATGAGGTGAATGGGATTAAGAGTCCACAGCAAGGGATAATACAGGGGTCATGGCCTGTGACCCTACATTGTGTTTTCAGTCATGCACAATAGATTAGTTTGCGATTTGCCAATCTCATGCTGGATTTTTGACTGGTTAATTAGCATAAAGCCTGCATAATTGTAATTTATAACGTATGTTTTACATGGTTTTGTTGGAAAAGGATCACTTTCATCATTGGTACTGTTGGCTGTTGGTTCACACTAGCTTTTTCATAGAGTTATGAGTGCAGTATGCCCCTTTTGTATGTAATAAGTTACTTTAACACCATGTAATTTACACTAGTTAATATAAGATGACCCAGATTTAGCATTAGGTGCAGTATGTTTAGCCATTCTCATTGTTTTGTGTGTATTCAACCAAATAAGTGATCACTGATGCATATTTACAGGCCCAAAGGCTGTAATTTCTCTTGAAAGCTCTCCACGTTTCTAGCTGACTTTTCAGTGTTATTGCAGAATGTCATCAGATCAATATTCCCATATCGGATCAGCGCTCATTACATTGCAGAATATTCGCCAAGCTTTCAGTTTGGAAAGTTAATACCTCTCACAAGAAGTTTAAAAATTGAAGTGGTGTATTAGGGCTGTATGATATTGGAAATATCTAGCATTGCGATATTTAATTATTTTGTGATGTATATTGCGATATAAATACAATTACATCAATTACAATCAGAAATATCTCTCTTTAGGAAGAATTTATAATGTTAGATCGATTAGGATGATTCTGCAGTGGTTGTGAATCTCCATAAAATTTAATAAACAATCTTTAAAATTTTTGGGGTCCCCTCCGACACATTTTTGTTGTTGTCTGTGCTATTTGCAATGCATTTCTGTATTTGCATGTGTTGTATTTTCTTGCGCATGTTTAGTCAGAGATTGATGAATAAATATTTACTATTTGCATAGTTTACAAATTTGCATTTCTATATTTGCATGTGTAAATATATTTGCAATCTATAAATCGTTTCCCGCTAATAATTCAATAAAATGAATCATTGTTAAAGTTACAAATGTTACAATTACCATGCCTGAATGCTTTTAAGATCATTATACAGTCTCAGGAATCAAAAATACATTCAAATGATGAATTATAATCCATTAATAATCCATATACATTGCGTATACTTGCGATGTGACTATTGCGAATGTTCACAGTGCAATATCGATGCTGAAATGATATATTGTGTAGCCCTACAGTGTATTCATTCAGGGATGCGTTCTAATTATATTTGTACAATAACTGTTTTTGTGTTGTTAGGTCTGTTAAAAGCGGGGTAAAGTTTGGTGTCATATCTTAGAGGCATAAATCCCTTTTTTGTTGGTGTTGTAGTGAAATAGATTAGTCTAATTATTTATAAACTATTATTCCCACTTTTGTCAAACCTATCTAAAAATTCACCCTCATATTAACCTAAAATCTGATAACAATTTGACCTTGCCACTTAAAACCTCCAGAATATAATAAAAACATATATATATTTGTCAAGTATTTGATTTATTTTGTTGACCAGAGCCCTAGATCACGATGAGTAATTTTTGTTGTGTGACATTGTACAGAATTGATTGCGATAAGTGATATTATTGTCATTTTAAGACCAATTTATGCCTGTTTATATAATGATTCTACAACAGGATTTACATTGGCATTAACGCATTCAAGTCACAAAAAAAATATGTAAATGTCTTTTTTGGCTTTAATGGTATAGGGTTGTCACGATACTGGAATTTGATACCAATCAATACTGAAGTTTTAAAAATGTCCATTTGCCGTGAGCATTTCAGAGCAGTTGAGCATGTTTCTAAACGTTGCTGATTTGCCATTGTGTTCACATATTCAACAGAAATGACTGTGATTGGCCGTGAAGGTCATCAGTTCACAGAACTCACTGCTGTTCAGTGAGTGTAACCACATACAGGGACACTGGAGCTTGTCAAAGTTACGTCAATCAGCTGGTTTGTCTATAAATTGACATACGATCGATCTGCTGATGAATCGCGGCTTAAAAAAAAAGCTCCAGTAAACAGCGGTGAGTTCGGTGAACTAATGATCTTCATGGCTAATCACAGTAATTTCTGTTAAGAACGTTTTTAAAATTTCAGTATCGAAAGATACTGAATTCCACTATCGTGACAACACTAATGTTATTCGTGAATCGTAACTTTTCTAAAAATGGACTGCAGATTTGAAACAGAGTTTACTTTGACACCTCTTCAAAACCGGTAGTAGTTTTTAAAAAGTGAAAATACACCTTTTCTTGATCTTTTAGTAAAAAAAAAAAAAAAAAAAAAAAGTTCCATCTCCAAGGGAGATTATGAGATGACAGAAGCTGCGCAATCTGCTCAAATTTTTAAGACATTTTTTTTATGTAAACATGATGGACAATATAGGTGGGCAAAAATGATTGAGGTCATGTCCATGTTTTGCATGATAAGTTGATATTGATTATCATAACAGACCTATTGTTGACAACTTGAATATAATAAAAATATATATGTTTGTCATGTAATTAATGTCTTTAGTTGACTAAATGTCCCCTTAAATAAATCATGTATTAACAAATGTTAAACATTGAATGGGGTCAAATTTAGATGTTGGTTAATAAATTCTATCAATGTAAACATACTCTGTTGAAATATTATTCAGTTCATTGGTTTTATGTGTAAAGTAAGAAGATGTTTACTTAACAACTATGTACTAAAGATAGAAAGGTTTTTCATTTGCATTTTTTTTTAGTACAGACTAAATGGTTTCAAAACAATCCCTGTAATAACACTGTTTTTACATCAGCAGTTGGCAGTGTTTTAAAGAAAAGCTACACAACTGCACATGCGGACTTGTAGTTTTTCTTTTGCTGCCTCAGTTGTATTCATGCATGCCTGCAGACTGAACATGTGTTATGCATACGTGTCACATGACATCCCTTTTTCCACAAAAAAAAAAAGTTTTTGTAGTACGTTTACACAGAGATGATAAGGGCAACACTTTCAAATTGTTATTTAAAGGCATAGTTTACCCAGAAATGAAAATGTTCTTCATTTACTCATCCTTCATTTGTTCAAAACTGGTTTGAGTTTCTCAAAAGAAGAAACACAAAAGAAGATATTTTGAAAAATGATGGTTGCTGGGACTAGGCATGGGCCAGTATAAGTTTCTGACGGTATAATAACCTTGGATTAAATTATCTCGGTATTGTGATTATTTCTCTAAAATAAGTTAAAAACAACCACTTTTTCCCCACATTGAACAAAGTGTATTTTGTTTTAGGAAACATTTATTATATTTTGGAATAGTAAACATTGACTTCAGCTGTCTTCATTAGTTTCAATAACACTGATTTCTTTACAACACATAAATAAAAAAAAACTTTACATATACCTTAGGAATGGTATAACATACATTTTTTAGTGGTTTTAAAACCTTGACTTTTCCAAATTTTCTTCCCATGCCTAGCTGGGTCTCATTGTCTTCCATAGTCATTTTTATGTTTACTATATGAAAGTTAATGGGTGCCAGCTAGCAGCATGTGTGTGTGTGTGTGTGTGTGTGTGTGTGTGTGTGTGTTCAAGAGATGAAAGAATCTCATAAATATTTAAAACCGCATGAGAGAGAATAAATAATGGGGCAATTTTTCTTTTGTGGTGAACTATCCTTTTAAAACAAGTAAATCTTTAAGAATGGAAAATAGTTGGCTCTTATGTTAATTTACATAGATTTTCTAAACAATGTTTATTTTTCAGATTTGGTTGTTAGTCATGCTCGTAAACAAAAATTGGCAAATCAATATCTTTTCATTCATTTTGTGGTTTTATTTTATTTTTTTCTCATAAATGTAAGTGGCATGTAGGGCTGCACAATATTGAAAAAAAAAAACGTACATTGCGATATTTGTATTTTCTATGATTTATATTGCAGTGTTTCACCAAATAACTTAAATATCTCTATTTTGAAATAATTGTTTATATTGAATGGGAGGATTTTGTAGAGGAGTGCATCGGCAGAAAATATACTTTTGACTAATTACCAGCATAAACAAATGCAGTAGAGTAGTGTTTCTCAACCACGTTCCTGGAGGACCACCAGCTCTGCACATTTTCCATGTCTCCTTAACCAAACACACCTGATTTAGATCATCAGCTCATTAACAAAGTGAGAGTGAAAGACCTATAATGGGTGTGATAGACAAAGAAGACATCCAAAACATGCAGTGCTGGTGGTCCTTTAGGAACGTGGTTGAGAGACACTGCAGTAGAGCAACAGCATAAATGAAGGAGTCTTAACATTATTCAGGCACAGAAATAAAATAAGCAAATGAACAATAAAGTTTGGTCGTCATTATATACATTATTAAATAATATTAGCTTTTTCTTATTTAAATCTACAAAATGCAATAGTTCCTTGTGCCCAAATGCTTTAAGCACATTTAAAATGCTTAAAGTCACAGGTCTTAAAACACACACAACTACTAAACTTTCAAGTTTTTATTGTTAAACTGAAATGACTCCACAATTGTACCTGGTCAGCTATAATCCTGACTGCACATTACAGATCCTGCGATGTGAATATTGCACATGTACACATTGCGATAGTTATGCTAAAACAATTTATTGTGCAGCCCTAGTGGCGTGTGTAAGCTACAGTTATTCTGCATCTCTTTATTCGAACTCATTATTGTTTTCATTGTATGAAAGGTGTTTTAACATGTGCAATACCCAAACAAACTTATAATAAGAATGCAAAAATCATGTCTTGATACAAGAGGTAAAATATATAAGCTCTTATTAAAATATGACCATGCATATGGTCTGCAATTTGGAAAAATTAAATGTGTGTTGGTGTTTTTTATTTTTATTTTTATTCCATGATTATTTGTTTATGTTAAATGATGCCCTAAACTTCAGCTATGTTATTTGGTTGTTTAATAGCCATTTTTTGGATCAGTAATTAAAGGGTTTGTTCATTGCCGGGTTTGTGTTGGGCTTGTCATAGACATTTAATTAGAGCTCTCAGGGAGGTAACTCAAAGTTTACTAATGTGAGTCATCATGCTAACCAGACTAAAACTATGCACGACACATTCCGTATCTGAATCTAAACAGGCCCAATGTTGTACTAAAACATGTTGACTAGCTAGAGTAGTTGTCAAACTGTTGTTCACAGCTTGACTGTAACCATCTGCTCAGTTTGTTTGATTAAAGATACATAGCGTGTTCCTGAAAATGCTTCAGTAATGTTTGGAAAAATCTGTCTATGCTATCATTTGGAACTTGTGAATTGTGTCAGATTGAGTTTAAAAAGGCAGTTCTTTTCATGTACTTCATTCAGAATTGAAATGTAAATGTTAAGGACGGTGCTTGGCTTGAATAAAGGCATTTTGATTGCATTACAGGACTCTTCACGTGGTGTGTTGTGGAATAGATCTGCCTCAGGCAATGCATCACTGCTTCCAGTTAATATCAGCCCAGAGTAACTCAGCTGTGGCTTGCAGTGTGCTTTAGTGCAGTGTCTCTCTCCAGCTGCTCCCACTAGCCAATCATCAGCAGGATTTTGCAGCTGGGTGCTTAGAGGAAACTGGCTGAAAGCAGTAAGAGCCGGTGCAAACTGGCTCAAACCGGCTTGGACTAGTTCTAGCTGTGGCTTTGTGGGGGAATTGATGGCCTGTCAAGGAAATGGGAGGGGGGGGGGGGGGGTGTAGCGTGTGATGAATGGGGGAGGGCTCCATCCAATCACTCAATGTGTTTTCAAATTAAATTAAGAGGGAATTAAATTAGTTTTATGAATAGATCATTATTTGTGGTGAAATGCTGCAGTGTGACGCACACAAATAGCAGATTCGTAGCTACTGCAGCAATAACCGCTAATAAAAACCTATGAATTATTGATTAATCTAAATTCCTTTTTGGATATTAAATGCAGAATAAGCCACCATTACTTTGCGTTTCTGTATGAAGGTTTTTTGCATGGTCTGTCTTTTGCTTTTTTCAAATAATGGAATTAAAATTGCTAAATACTCCAGGTTTATGGCTGTAGTCTTTCATTTGAGAAATCCCATTAATTATCATTTTTTATTTACTTGATTTGTTAACATTGTGGCAGAAATAAATCATCTATTCACATATATATATTTGGTCAGTCCTGGAACATTTGTGTTAAGATATTCTCAAAATGTCATCACGTTTCTGTTGCATGTGGCATGATTGTCAATGCGCTTAATTACATAATTGATTTGCAATAAATATGAAATATGTCTTTTAAACATCCCTGAGTAGTGTATTTGATTTGGGCTGTTGTGAACTTGAAATCAGCCTGATTAATCCTGACCTCTAACTGCTAGTCAGCTAGTTATGCACATCCGCTAGTTGATCTTTTTAGCATATTATTAGTATTATAAAAAATCTGCAGATATGATTTTGGGTGTATTGTTACTAAAAACATAACATGTTTAAAAAAATAAAATACATTTTTAACTTATGTAATGTTACAATGCAAATCCTATTAGATCCATTTATTTGGTAAACAAAGCAGGGCCTCATATAATATATCTACTATATATCTACTAAAAGACAGAAATTATTACTTTACAAACTTTATTGTAAATCATCAAATCTAAGTAAATCATATGAACATTTTCATATTAGTCAGTAATATTACTGAAATTGATTTAAAAACTGAATAAATATAAATTTACACACAACTAAATAAATAGACTCAATGATGGGCTGAAAATCTGCAGATTTTCTGCACGCGCAGATTTCGTGTAGGCCTTATTATGAGAAAAGGAACTTTATTCTCTTGCCAACCAAGCATTCACTGGACTAGTACTGCAAAAACTTATGATTAATCACATCCAGAATAAGGGGTGCATAATGTGTGTGTGTGTGTGTGTGTGTGTACTGTGTGTATTTGACATATTCATATATGAATACATGCATGTATTTATTTGATAAAATATTTACTTATGTTTACATCATTTATTAGGGCTTAATATATTGTTTGAGCATTGATATCACAATTTTCAGTGCTCAGCATGTATGAGTACATACAAATCTCTCATTTAAATTAATATTTTCTATAGGATGCTTTACAATACTATATTTGTGCATATACATTAGTTTAGTCAGTACTGAAGCCAAATCTGTAGCTAATAACAAAATAACTTACAATAATGATTCAGAAATTAGTAGCCCAAACTTGTATGTTAGGGAAAAATATTAAATACAAAAATCAAGAGAAACAAAAATATATACAATTTAGTTGAAATGTTGTAATTTGTATATTTTGCATGAATTTAAATGGATTATTTTTCCATTTATAAAGATGTTCTGTGACTAAAATATTATTTTGATAAATATATCTGTTTAATAAATCTGTTTTGTTCAAATGCACCTATATATTACCCATATTTACTGAGAAATTGATTAAAAATATAGATTTTTAAAATGGGGTATACAGCATATATGCTGAGCACTGTATGGATCTGCAATAGGCACATCACAGGTTTATATTGTTTAATAAAAATGTAAAGATAAACGTTTTTTTTTTTTATTATAAAATGATGTTATTTTACATTTTTATTGTTTAATTTCTTTACTTGATTTCTGTTGGACTCCCCAGAAACCAGAAAGCTCTGTTTATTTATTTAATTTTGCTTGTAATTTATTATAGTTTATGCGGATGCACTGCATAGAAAAATACTTGATCATCCCAGTCCATCTAAATTAGTGAAATCTTTCCAAATAGAGCTATTCAAATCATCTAGTAACATTATATTCATATCACAATATATACTGCTTCAAAAAATAAAGTGAACACTTGGAGTTGCATTGTGTTGTTTAAGTGTTCCCTTTATTTTTTAAGCAGTATAGATTGCAGCAAAACAAAATATCGCAATGTCAGATTTTTCTAATATTACCCAGCCCTAATATTTATATATATATATAATACGAATTACATACAAATCTGAATATGTAAATGTTGTTTCATGTATTTGTTTTTATGTAAGTGTGTTTATATATGTATAATAAATATACATAGCACACACGCATATATACATAAATACAAACTAGGGCTGCACGATATTGGAAAAATCCGACATTGCAATATTTTGTTTTGCTGCGATTTTTATATATTGCGATATGAATATAATATCACCAGATGATTTTTAATCTCTCTATTTGCGAAGATTTCATCCATTTAGATTAGGGGTGCCCAAACTCAGTTCTGGAGGACCAGTGTCATGCATATTTTAGTTCCAACCCCAATTAAACACACCTGAACCAGCTAATCAAGCTCTCTCTAGGTATACTAGAAACCTCTAGGCAGGTGTGTTGAGGAAAGATGGAGCTAAACTATGCAGGACACTGGCACTCCTGATATAGATCAACAGGGATAATTAAATCTCTTTCTATGCAGTGTATCGGCATAAAATATAATAAATTACAAGCATATATAAATACAAAAGAGCAAAAATGGAAGTTAAATAAACAGAGCTTTATGGTTTTCTAGGCAGTGTAAAAGTAATCAAGGACAATGAAACACAAAATCACATGGTCATCATTGTATAAATAATTTAAAATCTTTTATTTCAATCTTTTAATCTTTAATAAACATTTAATTTTGCGATGTGACTATTGTGGATTAATACATTGCAATATCGATACTCAAACGATATATTGTTCAGCCCTAATACAAACTTTATTTTGGCTGCGATTCATATTTTGACAGCACTACACTGGATTTGCATATTTATATGAACATTATATCACGTTATAAATATATATCATATTGTAGTTATTTTCAAAGCTTATTTTTTGTTACACTAAAATGTAAGAATGTCTCTCTCGCATGTTGTGTATGTATGTTGTGTTTTTGGATCTGCTCTTCATTGTTTGGACTTCCAGCAGTGAAAATTAAACCACACTGAACTGAACTTCAACTCTAAAAATTGGACTGACACAGTTTCAATTGACTAAAGCTTCTATGTTAAGCTGCTTTGACACAATCCACATTGTGAAAGCGCTATAGAAATAAAGATGAATTGAATTGAACTGTTTGTTTCCAGACTTTGCTAACTCTGTGTTTGTTTTTTTTGTTTGTTTGTCTTTTTGCAGTGAACGTCATGCGTTGTACAGTGTGCCATCAGGACTACAAACAGATTGACATGGTGGACAATTACTTCGTCAAGGACACTTCAGAGGCCACAAACACATCAGTGGAGAACTCTACACAGGTCAGCAGCTAAAAATTGCAGGATAGTTTTGGTCAGTCATTTTTAACATTGCTTTAAAATTAGAAGTAAATTGAGTATCCTGAAAGTGAAATTCCACAGTTCTCATCTTATAGAAAAAATGCTTTAGAATAAAATAAAAAAATTGAGGCTTATGGCTGTTTTTTGTTGTCCAGGGTCACATATAATATTTAATATTTTCTGTGTATGAATGGTGCCGTTTTGTTAGTTCAAGCAATAATCAGCATGTTTTTAACTACTGTTAACACCTTTATATACTATTTTGTTTTATTAGCTTACCTATTACTTTATGCTACAGCTTTTGGTTTTAAACCAATAATTATTTAACAGGGTGTCTGCGAGGTCTTAAGTCTTAAAATGTTTTGTATTTCAAAAACCAAATTTTAGGCCTTAAAGGCCCAATCCTAATTCTATTTTTTTTTACCCATACCCTGCTTCAAAACTTACCCCTAAGAATTGGGACAGCACTTTAACACTGCACACGTCATCATTTGTCATCGCAATCTCTTGCTTCATATGAGATCAGACGATCACGACTGCTGTAATTATTCCAGTTGTGTTATTTTTTGGTGTTTATGTTCAGGAAATTACTGAAGGCATATATTATGTTATCATAACAATCTAATATGGCAATAAGATCGTAACTACTGCACATTTACACAGGGGCCATATTCATCTATGTAAACACACAAAAACAACATTAACATTATCCCAGACACTGTAAAAAGCTCATTCTCAGCCTCTTGACTGCTCTGACAGGGTGTTTGAGTGTCAGAATGTTGTGGGACTGCTGTACAGGAGTTTTTTTAGGGATTATAGATTGCGAAATTTAACATTTTTTGATTCATTTTTTTTAAGCATGACGGTTAAACACGAACAAAGGTTATAAATATATAATAAAACGTGTTTGTTTGTAGTAAAATTCATAATAATGACAAAAAAGATCTCCTTCCGGGTTCAGCACTACTGCCGCAAATTTTCTTACCCCTCCGTTTTGAAGGTGCTCCTGAAAAATCTGCTTTCGAAGGGGGGTATACCCCTTGCCCTTAGTTTTTTGCCTTCAAGCTAAAGAGAATTGGGGCACCACTACCCCTTGCTGTGAACGCGCAAAACGAGGGGTAGGGGGAAGGGGAAGGGCTAAGGGGTAGAATTGGGATTGGGCCTAAGTCTTAAATCCAGTGAAATGTTGTGTTGTAGGTCTTAAATTATTTTAAACGGGTCTTAATTTATGTCCATGTAAAGCTATACCCAATTGGGCCAACACCCATCCACTCACTAACAATCTATTTCAATAAAATGTTTAAGAAACGTTTATTTATTAACTCTATTTACTTATTAATATGGTTTAATTGTCTTCCTTGCAATAGCATTTGTTTAAAATTTTTTTCAAGGTTTTAACTTTGCTATTAAAATAAATCTTTTATATGGGCCCAATCCCAATTCTACCCCTTAGCCCTTCCCCTTACCCCTACACCTTGTTTTGCGCGTTCCTGTGAAGGGGTAGATGGTGTCTCAATTCCTCTTTAGCTTGAAGGTGTAGGGCTAAGCGGAAGGGGTAAATAGCTCTTCGAACAAAGATTTTTTGGGACCACACTCAAAACCAAAGGGTAAGAAAATTTCCCAGAATACAACAGCCAGGATAGTTGCACCCGGAAAGTAAGGTGATCCACAAATAAGTATTTTTTTGTCATTACAAATTTTTTCAACAAACAAGCATATGTTTTAATATTTTATAAAACCGCATTCGTGTTTTACTGTCATGCTTTAAAAGAAACGCTAAAATAAAATCAGCTAAATTTTGTGATCTATAATCCATAATAATAACTCCTGTATAGCAGACCCACAACATTCTGACTCTCGATGACACTCGAATATCCTGTCAGAAAAGTCTACTGGCTGAGAATGAGCTTTTTACAGTGTCTGCTATAATGTTAATGTTGTTTTTGGTGTGTTTACATAAATATGGCCACTGGGTAAATGCATAGTAAAGTTACGATCTTATTGGCACATTAGATCATTATGATAACATGATATATGCCTTCAGTGATTTCCTGAAGATAAATACAAAAAAAACACAACTGCAATAACTACAGCAGTCGCCATCGTCTGATCTCATATGAAGCAAGAGATCGTGATGACATGATGCATGTGCTTTAGTGCTGTCCCATTTCTTAGGAGTAAATTTTGAAGCCCTTCTACTTCACACTCGATTTAAGGGCCAAGGGGTAGGGGTACAAAAATAGAATTGGGATTGGGCCTAAGTCTGAAATTTCATTCATTATTTAAAGTCTTAAATTGACTTGATGAAATCCGTAGAAACCCTGATTTAAGAAATGTCTTAATTGCTTTGCTCCATAACAGGTGTGCACCAGCTGTGAAGATAATGCCAGTGCTATTGGATTCTGCGTTGAATGTGGAGAGTGGCTCTGCAAAACTTGCATCGAAGCGCACCAAAGGGTCAAATTTACTAAGGACCATAAAATACGCAAAAAAGAGGAAGTGTCTCCTGGTATGTGCCATAAACTAATTAATTTGCATTTTTATCTGCTTTTCTTTGCAAGGCAGTTACGATATGATCGTTTTTGTTATGGCTTTGCTTTGCTCTAGTAGCGCGGTTGACGTTTGGATCTTTCTGCTACTGTGTACGGAATGTCTGTTTTTCGCATTAAGCAGGCAGAATCGTAGTACAGTTGCTATGGCAACAGGCAGAGTTTTTGAGAGTCTCTCTTGCTCGGCCTGTACTGTTTTCATTAAAGCTAACCCACTTAGTTTCTCTCATTTTGATTAAGTTTGGCAAGGGGCATATGAGAACATATGGGAGTCATAGACTGAGAATAAAGTACAGCAGGGAGAAATAATGGAAAAAATATGCATATGATTGGTTGTGTGTTGTAGATTCTGTTGGGACATCAGGCCAAAGACCAGTCTTCTGTCCGGTTCACAAACAAGAGGCCCTCAAGCTCTTCTGCGAGACCTGTGACACTCTGACCTGCAGAGACTGCCAGCTACTTGAACACAAAGAACACAGGTCAGCCGGACAACACTGTTTACACTTTACACACACCATCATCATCATCATCATCATAATGATCATCTTTAGCTGCACTGTATTTAATCACCTGGCATTGCATGAAGGGTTTTTTGAGCTAGAAAATTAAATTGAGTTTGACTACCTAGAATGAAACATTACATTAAAAGAATAGATGACCAGGACTTTCTTTGATTTCAGTGATGTGGAAAAGGCAGAATCCTGTCATTAAAAAGTGCTTTACTGTAGAACATGGAGTGTCACTGAATTTTTCAAATTGTAAAGTAGGACTGCACACACAAAAATTATATGTATTGATGTCTGTAAATATTAAATAGCTAAAAGGTCATTTAAATATGTGACTCTAGATATTTTAGGACGTAGTTAAAAATACATTTTATGGGTTAAAGTTATTGCTTTTACTTTAATGCCAAAAATCATTAGAATATTAAGTAAATATCATGTTCCATTAAGATATTTTGTAAATTTACTACTATAAATATATCAAAATTTAATTTTTGATTAGTAAAATTCATTGCAGAACTTAATTTGGACAACTTTAAAGGAGATTTTCTCTTTTATTTTAATTATATTTTTAATTTGATTTATTTTAATAGTTATTTCTCAGCCAAATATTCCTCTAATCCAACATCAATGAAAAGCATAGTTATCCTGGTTTGTATAATGTATAGATACCTTATTTTATTTTATTTTTTAGAAAAATTCACACTTATAACTTATGTTTTTTGTTGTACAGGTCCACACATGATATAATAATATTGTCTGTGTGTATGAATGATGCAGTTTTTTTTTTTTGCTATACATACTCGAGCACTGATCAGCATGTTTTAAAGGGCACCTATGGTGAAAAATCTACTTTTCAAGCTGTTTGGACAGACATATGTATAGGTATAGTGTATATACTGTCATATTGGGGTGATATAAACACACTCAGTACTTTTTTTTTCAATTTAACAACATAAAAACGGTGGACCAATTGGAGCTGTTTTGAGACCGACTGCAACTTGACGTAGGAGTGCGGTCCCCCCGCCCACCGAATTGATTGACGGCAGCGTATTAACATGTCTCGGTAGTAACGTTTCATATCCACAAGACAGGACATGCGCAAATCAACCCTAAATAAAAGGTTGTTCAGTTTAGTATCATCAATCATCATCAAATGTGATCAAGAGTGAGTTTGACAAGTTTAAAATGTTTTAAAAAAGTGCATGTTTGTAATAAATTACAGCAATTTACTTCAGCTTTACTTCATCAATACAGCCGCGTGTCAGAACAATAATAAAAGATGCTTCAATCCCGGTTTGTGGACGTTAAATCAGGTTTATTTTGTTCACTGACATAACAGATATCCATACAGCAGTGGATATTAACCTGTATCCTGTCACATTTGCGTGCAAAGACAGTGCAAAGCTAATCGCGCGTGCTGTATGTATGTATGTGCGTGCGTGTGTGTCTGCGCTGTGTGTGTGTGTCTGTGTGTGTGTGCGTGAACTTTGTAACGACATTGTGTGTGACTTATCCTGCAGCTCCACACAACAAATGCACCAAATAATCATTGATAAAGCTCTTACTGTATTTTTGTCACAAACGTTACGTGAGATCTGCTTCCTTTATGTCTGTGTCAGTTGTCTGAGGCAGCCGAGGGCGGCGACTGAGGCACACGCGGCAGGCACATGGAAACGGTGGGCGGGAAGGACTAGCCTTAAAGGCGCAGTACACAAAAACAGCAAAAATCTATTGAGACCTATAAAACACCATCTAGTGAAAGCTATAATAAATAATCTGATGGGTGTTTTAAGCTGAAACTTTACAGACACATTCTGGGGACACAAAAGACTTATATTAAATCTGGAAAAAGGGGTAACCTAGGTGCCCTTTAAGTGTCTTGTTGTCTAAGGAGATTAACTAATGAAATTTATCTCTAGCAATCTGAAAATTAATTCTCAAGCACCTCATTTTACAACTATTTTCATGTCGACAGAATCTCAAACATCTTCATAATAGAAAGTCAAAATGCAACTGGTTTACCCTGAAAAAATTGTGACACAAATTTAGGACTGTTGCAATATAATAGTGCTGATTAAACCTTTCCTTCATAAAACCTTTTCTTGAAGACAGAAACATATCAGTGTGCAAAAAAAAGTAGAGGGGGCCATAATTTCTGCTCTTTCCATACAGTTAGTTTCTCTAAAAGAAAAAAGAATAACATAAAAGTACCCTATAATATAATTTTTTATGTCTTTTCACCTCTTTTCACAGGTACCAGTTTCTAGACGAAGCCTGTCAGAACCAGAAAGGCATCATTGCGACATTCATGACTAAGTTACAAGAAAAGAGAGGCTTAGTGGAGTACTCTGCATCTGAGGTGCAAAAAAGGTAGGACTTCTGTTGCATTAGTTATATAGTTGATGGCGTTCAAATTTGATTACCACATCTTATTAATCTTGTTTTGTGTAATGTAGAAAAATAATTGAATTGCCTGACAGAATTATTTAAGCGCACTAATGTCCTTTTGTTCACATTAGACTCAAAGAAGTTGCAGAGACGCATAAGAAGGTGGAACATGAGATAAAGATAGCAGTCTTTACTCTTATCAATGAAATCAATAAGAAGGGCAAATCTCTGCTGCAGCAGTTGGAGGTAAGTTTTACATGTTTGTGTTTGCGCGTATAAAAATGCATTAAAGTGGCTGCAAATACTTGGTTTCCTTAGGAAAAGAGTCAAAAGTTAAAATTTCAAAGGCAACATGGATGTAACTTCATTTTCTGTTAACCCAATCCATCAAGCATTATTAACAGAAGTAATAATGCACGTTCTTCTTAATAGAAATGTAAACAGGACACCATCTCACCCTATAATACTTGTCATCTGAATTAAACGTCAGAGGCAACCTGTAGACATGCTGATTCACCATTACAATAAAAGGTATGAAACAGCTTTAAAATATACAATCTAAAAAAAGAAAGAGAGAAGAAAATCAACATGCAGCGGCACAAATAATTCAATATAGATGAAAGCATCTGCTAAATGAATAAATGGAGATCATATGAAGCTTGTGGGTCCAAAGTTCAGTTAATACAACTGCACAAGTAAAAATAATGAGCGTGCCACATTTAATGGGTAAATGGGTGTATGCGTGCCTCTTTTTACAAACTCTCTAGCGTCTCTAGAATATCTCTTGACATTTTTATTGCATGATGGAAATATATGTTTTTGTACTATTGTCTTGTGTCTCTTTAAATGCAAATGAGCTGCTGTTCCCCGCCTCCTTTTCCAGAAGTGGACGGAGACTTTACCTGTGCCTCAGATACTCATTACTAAATCATACAAACATATGCATGCGCTTTAAAGCCTTGTCAGTTTATATTCTAGTTCTAAGGTTTTCTGAAAATGTAAAATTGATGAGCACGCATGCAGAAAGCCAGATGTCAGACGTTGTTTATCAAGCACATTAAACTAAAATCTCTTTCTTTTGTGTCTGCAGTCAAATAAACTAAAGTATATTTAATTTAAGGCTGGGAACACATTATAGGATTTTTTGAATCGATAAAATAAAAAATGTTAAAGACCACAAACATGAGGACAAAACAATCCTGTTGCTCCCGTAGGGCCCTATAATACACCTGGCGCAATAAGGCACAAGACGTGTTTGATGTGATTTGTTGCTATTTTTAGACCAGTGCAACAGTAATTTTCACATTTTGTGCCACGTTGTTTGAATGGCAAATCCATTTGCACCACTTTATGGACTCATGGGTGTTCCTGTCTGAAAAGTGTTCCGGTCTACACATTGCCTAAAAATTTATATTTTCTACATAAATATAAAAACCACTACCTCAATGCCTTCTTTATGTATAATGTTATTATTATGTTATATTTGTTATTATTGTTATATTATTTTATTAGTATAATAATATTATTATTAGTAGTAGTATTTATTGTATGCTTATTTATATTTGTTTTTATAAAAAAAAGTTTATATTTGTCCACCTGAGGGGAGACGTATGTGTCACCATATGGGGCATAAGAATAGGACGTGTGTTTAGATATAACTCAGTTTTTTGACCACACTATATTATTTATGTTCCATTTATTTGTTTGCTAGAAATTAGAACTGAATTTAGAAATAGTTTTGAAACAAATCTTTGCGCTTAACAAACAAAATTAAATATATAGGTAAATGGATGTCTTCAGTGGATTGCATACAAAGTTTCCTTATCCATGAAAGTAAAGGAGTAAAGTAAAGAGTAAAAGGCTGAGAGGCTGAATGGAGAAGGCTCGTTCTTTATCCTCACGCTGCAGATAGTCTGTTTAACTGTTTTCTCACTAGTGAAGCGTTCCGTTATTTCCACTTACAAAGTTCGCCATGTAAATAGCAAATGCGCCATTGCGTGATGCAACTGACTCTTAAAGGGAATGAGAGATGAGACTCTGATTGGTTTAATGCACATAATGCTCAAAACACACCCAGAACTCATTAAGAGAATACACGTTGTGACCACTGTTAGATCATTTTTCTGTTCTTAAAATAGCAAAAATGGATTCGGACAAACTCTTAATGTTTTTTTACCATGCACTTTAGACTTTGTGTCTAGATCGTTCAGATAGAGCCCAAAGTGTGGTGTGCCATGATGTGGCAGACAGCACACCAACAGATATTTGTTTTTTATTAATAGTGCAAAAAGGTTTTATTAAGAAAGCATAAACAACAATAGAACAAATGAAAAAAAAACAGGATGAACATATGACAATCAGAATAATATTGGTAGTATTTTAAATAGTTTTTAGCATTCATAGTTGATAATAATAATAATAATATAAATTATAATATTAAAGTTGGTGATGATGAAAGTAATATTTTGTGATGACAGCAGCAGTGATATCAATAATAATGAAGGTAATTAAAGTAATTATAATAATCACATATACCCAACACATACCAGGGTATCCGAGGGGTCTTAAAATGTCTAAAATTACATTTTCAGTACATTTTTTTTCCTTATAAGCCATTAAAAAATCCTTAGCGTTTAGCCCAATTAAAGTCTGAAATTTCATTCTTCATGGTCTTAAAAGGGTCTTAAATTTGTGAAACCAGCAGAAACCCTGCATACTATATATATATACCCCAACAGACTTTTAATCAGTCTCCAATGTGAACACGAAAAATATCTAGCAATCTATCTCTCGAGGCTTAAAGGGGTGGTCCACAGTGTATGTTAAAGGCATGGTTGTGTTTGTAAGATGCAAAGCAATGTGTTAATGCTTAAATTGTAGAAAATCACATTATTTTTTTCATATATCTTACTCTGATTATATACAGCTACTCAGCAAACATGAAAACAACTGTCATATTTATTAGTTACTCTGAAAGACCCGCCCTCAAGAGGCTCTGATTGGTCACCTAACATAATATGCTGTGATTCGCAGATTGACTCCACATCACTCCCCTACAAGTGCATGCTTTTGCGCTGTGTCAACAGTCCAGTCAGAGCAACTGTTAGCAGCATTAGCTGCCTGAATCAAACAAAAAAATGAAGAGCACACATCTCACGCCTGCTCTCTAAAATAAAATCTGACAAGTGTCCTTCATAAATATTCAGAATAAGCATGTGTAAGTAATCTCAAACGTTCACACATCTTAAGCGAGTTGGTTATTTGAGATGTAAAATGCTGCTTAAGATTGTGGCTGTTTACAGGTGTTTGACTGATAAATATGAATTTCTAGCTAAATTGTTAGCGGTGCCTAGCAGCATTTCTCGTTTTTTACATCCTCGCTACAACAAGCTGTTAACGCTAGAAACTCTGTATGTAATAGATCAATTTTAACAAATATAAATACTTGCAGGTTGTGGCTCACAATCCACAGCTTCGTCGGTTGGAGGAGTTTTTAGCCAAATCCAGCACTTAACTAAGAGAGATTCTGGATGTTCACCTTTGTCAAACGTTAGCGCTATATCTTTTTTTTTTTTATATATATATATATATAATTCTCTATAACATAATTAAAATGAAACTTTAAGGACTTCTCTCAATGTGTCGTGTCCTTTGGAAGCCCAAATACAGAAACAGAAGAAGCTCTGTGAAAATAGCAGCGGTTGGACGGCATTTTAGCTTTCACTGCTTTAACATTACACCGCCTCTGGCCAAGCCCCTTCGCTGCGCAGGGTGTGTGCGTGAGGTGAATGCACGTAACCGGAAGCCCTTGTGATCTCACTAGTCCGAATGTATTTTTTTGTAGTCCCCAAATTTCGTTTGCTGTAGGCTTTCCTAAGCTAACTACGTAAAACCAATGTCTCCCTTTGCATTGAACTTTGAGCATCTTACATTCAGAGATGTTGTTTATGTTCACACAACTACATTACACATTAAATAAAGTTTAAAATATGATATCGTAGTGGACCACCCCTTTAAGAATAAACATGTCGGACGAATAAATGAATAAACGTGTGCTGTTGCCACAAATCGACAAGTTGATCTTCCATCTCCGCTGTCCAAATCAATGTCACTTTCTGCTGCACCATGACTGTTTATTATAAGCTTGTTTTCTATCAGCTTGCCTTCTGATTCGATGTTGCTTTATTTCACGTGATAATCTCCAGCTCGTGTGCAAATTTGTCCTTGGGGTTTCTGATCGTAATTATTAAACATGTTGAATATTTCAGATTTCAATCAAATTACGTCACTGTTAACATGTCTTACACCACAGGAATTTCAGAAGGAGAGAAATCGGCTAAAATTCAGCTTGATTATCTTGTGCGTGTCCAGTCCAACTTAGATTTAAGGGGGACTGGGAGGTGTACATTCCTGAAGCATTTAAAAACAGTGATTACTGATATACCGAATGACTCCCTTTTTGAGTGACTCGTTTCTTTGTAACTCTACTTTGTAAGTTTTTTTTATTACAGCATTATAGCAAGTTTTGTAGTGTGAAAAGCCTAATAGAGCCTCTTTAGCATGTGTCTGGTGAATGTATTGACATACCAAATTAGTCTCCGGTGATCCGATCACAAATGGTCAGCCGAGATGGATTTTGTATCCCAATGTTAATTGGATTTCTTATCGCATGTTAAGACCCAGTGAAAACAAGGTTAAGCTTTTATAGTAACCACACAGTGTGAGTTTTGTCACTTGAATTGCTGCGGGGGAAGCTTTACTGATGGTGTTATTTGGAGAAAAACTGCTAATGCAAGAATGAATGAAAGAACAGCAGTTTGCTAATGAATGCTGCAGGACGGGAACAAACCCCTCCTTGAGGGATTCAACAACGCATCAACATCTGAAGGATGACATATTCAAGGATGATGTTTCGACACAGAGACAGATGGGTTGAAAGAGGCTAAATGAAAATAGCAAAAAGTGAAAAATTTAAATTGGCAATTGGAGCTTTTGTCTGACACCTACAACAACATTCATTAAAGTTTAATCCAGATTAGCTCCAGTTGACGCCTCTGACTGCTATTCACACCACTGTGTGATGAATGAACCCTGCTCGTGGCGCTGTGTTTAATTATGTTATATTGGCAGAGAATTTTCAGTTGCCTCATGGCTGATAATGCTGCTCCGGTTTAGCGATTTATTTATTTATTTTTTAAGCAAAAGAGGCCATGTTCACACCTGATGTCACAGGTATTATTTGCAGAGTTTGCAGCTGGAGCTCATTTAAAACAATAACATAGACCTTGAGTACCTTTACATGGCACCAGTAATATGATTAAGACAATACTCTGATTAAGAGTCTACCATGTAAACAGTGATTTTCAATCACCTTAATTCGACTAAAGTCATAAACTAAACAAAAATGGAATTAAGACATGTGGAGTGTGCCGATTTTAGCTGCATTATTGAAGTGCAGTACAGACATATTACCATTGTGTAGGACTTTTCGCTGCATTTAGCAACTGGATATTCCATACACACACAGCTGTTTGACATTATTGTCTGTACCTACCAAGTCAATAAAGGACCACAGACATGCACATTGTGAAATGCAGATGTGTGTTTTCCATTGGGTGTGCGGTATCAATTTTCATTAAAACAACGCTCTCCGTCTAGTCCTTACTTCATACTTACATCCAGTACCTCAGGGGGGAAGGAATGAAATGAAAGTAACTGCCAAACTGCAGTTAAAGTTGAAAAAATTAAAAATGAAACACTCAAAATTGCATGGAACTCTGGAGGAAACATGGATAGCGTGGTGACGTAATGAACATTGTGCTATAACATGTAAAACAGGAACATGAAAAGATCATTCAAAAAGCAACTCATGTAAACATCTTAATCATATTATTGTCTTATTCAGATTAAGGCTAATCATATAGGCATAGTCAATACCACATTCTTCAGGATGAGTCGTTGTGTTTGTATGGTTTCTGCGGTAGTAAAACTGACTGTTAAAAACGTATATTTGTGTGAATTTACACACAAACATTTGGTGTAATGACAGTCAATTAAATATGTAATCATTTTGTACTTTTTATTTCTAGAATATTACATATTGTTACCTTTAATGTTTCTTTCATTTCAAAAATGTCCAGAAATTTTTTTTTTTGTGAAATTGGAATCTAGAAAAATAAAATTGTGTATACAGCGGAAGACACAATTATTAGCCCTTTTATTTATTTATTTGTTGTGATATTTAACAGAACAAGAAAATATTGTCACAGTATTTTCAGTTTTTTTTCATTATTCTGGAGAAAGTCTTATTTATTTTAGTTTGGTTGGAATAGAAAAAAAATCAAAAACTATGTAAAAACTGCTAGGGTCAATATTATTATAGAGAGAGATACAGATAGATAGATACCTAATTATTATAACTTGCCTAGATGACCTAGTTAAACCTTTACATTGCATTTTTCGTCTTGCAAAATGACTATTAAATTATTATGTACTGTCATCATGGAAAAGAAATTGGTTATTAAAAAGTAAAATCTTCCTTGCATTAAATAGCGCTTGGGAAATATTTGAATAAGAGGGCTGATGTTTTTTTTCTTCAGCTTTATGTTTGTATGTATTAATATTAAAACAAAAACCCCTGAAAGTAAATAAAACCTGAACTTAAAAACAAATGAAAGACAATGGTTTTTAAAGAATGATTAAATCTATTCCTAAGAGATAAATCTATCTCTTTCTTTTGAGTCATTCCTAATGCTTTTCTTGTTCCTTTTAATTTCCTCCATCTACAGAGTGTGACCAAAGAGAGGAGCATAAAGCTGCTGAGCCAACAGAGGGACATTGGTGTTCTGGCCCAGCAGATCATCCATGTGCTCAACTTCACCAACTGGGCCATCACTAACGGCAGCAGCACAGCCCTGCTCTACAGCAAGAGACTGGTCAGCCATGCTTCTATCTCTCACAAAACTAAGATTCTCTAATATTCACTAATGTGTCTCATGTACTGGAACTTCACCTGTCAACAATTACAAATGCTGTGTTCGTTATTTCAGACACGTTGCTTTATTTGAAACCTTGTTGTTTAATCTCAGTCAGATCCATGTTTACTTCAATTACTGAAATGACAAACAACATCACTATTGTTGATTATTCTTTCCTTTGTTTTTTTCATTTGTTTTTTGGCACTGTAGATCACGTACCAGCTGCGTCTGATTATGAAGGCCCGTGTGGACGCAGTACCTCCAGCTAATGGAGCAGTTCGCTTCTTCTGCGACCCAACCTTCTGGGCAAAGAATGTGGTTAACCTTGGTACTGACTTTACATGCATCTGAAATCTGGTTTTATAGCATATTGAGACCAAAGGCCCATTTACACCAAACCTAAAAATTTAATTAAATTTGATAATTTAATTTAATTTAATGTGTATCATTGTACTGTTATGACACTCTCCTCACGTGCTCCCTGACCCAGTTTGTCCTCAGTATTGATTAGAATTATTTTATTAATCAGGTCTCTTTTTTTCTTTTCGATTTCGTATAAAAATGCATTTCATGTTTAAGGTCCAGTGTTGTGCTAGTTACTGAAAAATAGTTACAGTTACTAGTTACTTCATTCAAAAAGTAACATAAGTACTTTATTGATTACTTGCATCAAAAAGTAATTACTGTTAAAAGTAATTTTTAGGTTACTTCTCCAAAGAACATTAAGCATGGAATATACACTGTTGATCAGCTTCACAGTTTTAATTAATTTGCACATTCAACTTTGCACATTCTCACATCTAAAACAAAAGACAGACTTAAACAAAAAGTCATTTTTAAACACTAATTTAAGTCAGACCAGCAGCACAAAAATGTAAATATCACAAGGTGATAAACCAGCTGAATAATATATTCAAAAACAAAAAAGCAAAAACTAAAGTTGCTTTAGCATCATAAAAGTTGTTTTTAACTCTTAAACATGTTCCTTCACAGTTTGAGAATAAAAACGAGCAAAAATATACATTATATTTTATAATATATAATATACTTTATGAAATATATAAATGAAAGTAATCTGAATTATCTTTCAAAACTAATTTGGTGAAACCCAGCACCAAAAAACTGTTATTACAGACAACCATAAATCTTATGCATTTTAAACAAAACAAAAACATAACAGCTGCTCAAAAATGAAATCTATGAGTAGTTTTCAAACTAACCACAAACTAAACATGGTATGTCAGAAATTTATGGAAAGTGCAAAAAGCATACATTAAAAATAAAGTGTTCTGAAATATAACAGAAATGTGTCACTGTGTCTACTAAACTAATTTATTTTGTAATACAGATAACAAATGTGTGCTTATTTATTTGAAACAACAAATATAGTAGTAATAGTAATTAATAATAGTAACGTTAATTGTCTCTTGGTCTCCCTCGCGCGCATTCGGTCTCTCTCATGCATACATTTGACCTCTCTGGCACACACCAGGTCTCTTTTGTATGCACTCGGTTTCTCTTGCACACGCACTTGGTGTACTTTATCCCGTGTGCATTCGGTCTCTTTGCTTTCGATTGACTTTTGTCCAGTTTGGCGGCTCGTACACGACACGTCTTATTTACGATGGTTGGTTGGCATCCACCAATCCCACAATGTGTCGCTGCTGTAAACAGGAAGATGTGGGCTAGACTGCAGCCTAAATAATTAATTTACCATGTAACGGACAAACGCGTCATATTGTAAAGCTAACGGAGTTTATATATTTAAAAAGTATTGCGTTACAGTATTAGGTAATGTCAAATGTTATGCCGTTAAAGTAACACATTACTAGTAATTACCCAAAACTGTAAAGGTCCATTGATCACTTTTTTGTTGTGTTTTTTGGTTTGTCTGCAATATCCTAATGCAGGATTTTATTTTCCTTTTTAGTTTTTTTCAAACACAATAATATTTTGTTTTGTTAACCATTTTCTCAAAAGTATTTTCATTGAACATGTTCAATATGAAACATGCAGTACAAACAGCTTTTTATTTTCTTTTTTTAAGAGCAAACAAAACCCATCGCACACATATACATTTAGGTTCTATAAAATATATGAATGATATAAAAATAAAATACAAATAATTAATAATATTAAGTAAAAGGTGTATTTATATAAAACAGAAAAGAAATAAAAAAAAGCTTCAACTCTTTTAAAATAACTGAAGGGTCCATCTTGTCTTTGTGATCTAAAACAATAAAGTGAGAAAAACACATCAGTACAGTCTCTTACAGAATGTCATATTTTACAAGGTCAAGTGATGGAAAAGTACCATAAGCTATTGTTTAAAGGTAGACAGAATTTTTTTCTTTCATTTGAGTGATACTGACCTTCTAGCCATTTTTTCACATTTATTAAATTTATATCAGTTACATTTTTTCAGACTTGGTGTGAACAGGCATTTACATGCTTTATGATTAATGTTTTGTTCTGGAAATCTTTTATTTAATAATTTGTGTTATTTTGTTATTTTTGTTTTATTTTTAAAAAAGGTTGTCCACTACAATATATTTTAAACGTTATTTGATGTGTAATGTAGCTGTGTGAACATAAACAACATCTCTGAATGTAAGATGCTCAAAGTTCAATGCAAAGGGAGACATTGGCTTTTACAGAGTTAGCTTAGCAAAGCCTACAGCAAGCGAAATTTAGGGACTACAAAAATACATCCGGCCTGAGATCACAAGATTCAAGATACTGCATTCCCCATGTGCGCACACCCTGCGGAGCAATGAGGCGTGGCCAGAGGCTATGTAGTGTTAAAGCAGTGAAAGCTAAAATGCCGTCCAAACGGTGCTATTTCCACAGAGCTTTTTCACTTTCTGTATTTGAGCTTTCAAAGAACACGAGACAAAGAGAGAAGTGCTTACAGTTTAATCTTAATTATGTTCCAGAAAATAAAAAATATATATAGCTAGCATTTGACAAAGGAGAGCTTCCAGAATCTCTAAGTTCAGTGCTGGATTCGGTTGAAAGTCCTCTAACCATAATAGCAGAAGCTTTGGATTGTGAGCCACAACCTGTAAGTTAAAATTTGTTAAATTAAAGTTTTAAAGTTTTATAAGTTAAAATTAATCAACTACATGCACAGTTTCTAGCATTAACGGTATGTTGTAGCGAGGACGTAAACGAGGATGTAAACAACGAGAAATGCTGTTAGGCACCGCTAACAATTTAGCTACAAATTCAGAAATCAGAATCAGAAAGAGCTTTATTGCCAGGTATGTTCACACATACGAGGAATTTGTTTTCGTGACAGAGCTTCTACAGTGCAACAGAATTACAGAGGACTAAAAAACAGATAATAAATATATTTTAAAAAGTAGTGAATGCAATATATAAATTGACAAGTGTATGTACAGGTGTATTACTATATACAACATAATATGTGCAGCTGTTATGTGCAAATTGGCATGTAAAGTGTGTTGTTAAATAAGTGTATGTGTGCATAAAAAAAAGTGTATAGCAGGTAGTGATGTTGGTTCCACAATTATTCCTAAATTCATATTTATCAGTCAAACCGCTGTAAACAGCCACAATCTTCAGCAGCTTGTGCAGTGTCTCCCTATGAGTGTCTCTTTATGCTGCAGCTTTCTATGCATTCTACATCTCTAATAACAAACTCGCTAAAGATATATGAACGTTTGATATTACTTAAACATGCTTATTCCGAATATATGTGAAAGACACTTGGCAGATTTTATTTTAGAGAGCAGGCGTGAGCTGTGTGCTCTTCATTTCTGTTGTCTGATGGGCAACATCACTGTTTAAACAGCGAAAAAACGAGTGCTTGACGTGGAGCCACTCCGCGAATCACAGCACATTATGTAAGCTGACCAATCAGAGCCTCTTGAGGGCGGGCCTTTCAGAGGAACTAGGAAGTATGACGTCGTTTTCATGTTAGCTGAGTAGCTGTATATAATCAGAGTAAGATATATGAAAAAATAACGTGATTTTTGACAAGTGAAGCATGAGCACACATTGCTTTGCATCTTATAAACACAGTCAAGCCTTAAAAATACACTCTGGACCACCCCTTTAAGTGTTATTTTTTCTAAAATATACTACAGCCTTTTAAAAACCTTTTTAATAAACATTGTTCAATATATCATAATACATTTGATTCCTTTTTTATTTGATTTTGATTTTGTTCTTGCCTTTTCTCCTTTTTGTTCTGGCAGTATTTTTGATGATTTTTTTATTTATATTTTTTTTCATTCAGGCAATCTAGTCATTGAAAAAGTTGCTCCTACTGCTCCTCCATCCAACATGATGGTCAATCAGCAGATATCGCCTGGTCACAACCACCCAGGTAAGCACTCAGGACAGATCAACCTGGCCCAGCTGAGGCTGCAGCACATGCAGCAGGCAGCGATTGCTCAGAAACACCAGCAACAGCATCAACACCACCAACAACAACAACACCAACATCAACACCAACAACAGCAGCAGCAACAACAACAACAACAACAACAGCAGCAGCAGCAACAACAGCAACAGCAGCAACACCAGCAACAAATTCAACAGCAGATGCGCATCGCCTCTCAGATGTCCCAGCATCCCAGACAAGGAGCTCCACAGATGATACAGCAACCGGTAAGTTAGGGACTAGCTATTTGCTACTTTACATGTTTGGTTTATTCTGGACCAGGACAACTGTGTGTGCTTGTGAAACTGGTTGCACCATCAAGTCTAAACAAATAAACTAAAATGCATTTTATTTAGAATATTTACCAGGGCTGTGTAATATTGAAGACAAATATGAAATGTGATGGCATGACAATAATAATATTTATAATAAGGACTTATTACCTAGTCATTAATTCAGGCAAAAGAAAGCATCTCTACGACTTCTGAAGGTGAACAACCACATTTTACTGTTGCATAAAACCAATCAGACATTTTAACATTGTCAGCAAATATGCACATTTATTGCAGTGATAATATTTACTTTTATAATAGTGTGGGTAACCTCTGGCTCAACAGAAGATTATCAGTCACATGCAGATCTATACAGAAACCAAATTATAAAAATCTGTTTTTTCACAACTGCCTTTTATCTGATCCCAACATTAAAGGGGGACCTATTACAAAAGGGGTTTAAACACAGTTGTGTGGCAACAGTCTGTGAATATAACCAGCTTTTAATGGTAAAAATGTATAATTATTATTATTTTTTTATATAATCACAGTTGATAAAAACAGAAACACTTTAATTGACATTCTCCCTTTGTACGTGTCATCAGAGGGGGAAAGCCTCGTCTCTTAGTGACAAGATGTTTCAGCAGCTTAATTGGAGTTGACTTGTGGTAAATTCAGTTGATTAGACATGATTTGAAAAGCCATACACCTGCCTATATAAAGTCCCAAGGTTGACAGTGCATGTCAAAGCACAAACCAAGCATAAAGACAAAGGAATTGTCTGTAGACCTCCAAGACAGGATTGTTCCGAGGCACAAGGCTGGGGAAGGTTACAGAAAGATTTCTGCTGCTCTGAAAGTTCCAAAGAGCACAGTGGCCTCCATCATCTGTAAGTGAAAGATGTTTAAAACCACCAGGACTCTTCCTAGAGCTGGCCGGCCATCCAAGCTGAGTAATCGGGAAAGAAGGGCCTTAGTCAGGGAGGTGATCAATAACCTGATGGTCACTCTGTCTGAGCTCCCAGCATTCTTCTGTGGAGAGAGGAGAACCTTACAGAAGGACAATCATCTGTGCAGCAATCCATCAACTAGGCTTGTATGGTAGAGTGGCCAGACGGAAGCCACTCCACCCCTGGAATTTGCCAAAAGGCATCTGAAGGACTCTCAGACTATAACAAACAAAATTCTCTGGTCTGATGAGACTAAAATTGATCTCTTTGGAGTAAATGCCAGGCGCTACGTTTGGAGAAAACCAGGCACCACTCATCACCAGGCTAATACCATCCCTACAGTGAAGCATGGTGGTGGCAGCATCATGCTGTGGGGATGTTTTTCAGCAACAGGAACTGGAAGACTAGTCAGAATAGAGGGAAAGATGAATGCAGCAATGTACAGAGACATCCTGAATAAAAACCTGCTTCAGAGTGCTTGTGACCTCAGAGAGGGGGCAACGGTTCATCTTCCAGCAGGACAATGACCCAAAGCACACCGCCAAAATTTCAATGAAGTGGCTTCACAACAACTTTGTGAATGTCATTGAGTGGCCCAGCCAGAGACCAGATCTAAATCCTATTGAACATCTCTTTAGAGATCTAAAAAATGGCTGTACACCCATCGCTTTCCATCCAACCTGATAGAGCTTGAAAAGTACTGCAAAGAGGCAAAAATTCCCAAAGACAGGTGTGCCAAGCTTGTGGCATCAAATTCAAAATGACTTGAGGCTGTAATTGCTGCCAAAGGTGCATCAACAAAGTATTGAGCAAAGGCTGTGAATACTGATGTACATGTGATTTTTCAGCTTTTTTATTTTAATAAATTTGCAACAATAAAAAAAAATGTGGAAAAAGTAAAACGATATGAATACTTTCCGGATGCACTGTAGCTGTGGCTATATCAGATCTGACAGTGAAGTCGCACCTCACAAGTGTGATTATTGAGTTTTATTATGTGATTATTTTGCTTTGCCTGTTATTACACATTGTTTAATATGTACTGAGTATTTATGCGTTTTTGACCAAAATTATAAAAGAATGTAGGCTGCCAAACACATGCAGAATTTGACATTGTTGTAAATGTGCACACAGCTGTTCTTCTGAAAACTGTCAGCAGTGGGTGTTTACTTCATCTATAATCTACTACACACAGTATTCAAACAGTGTGTTCGAATGAGGGGCTCAAAACAGGACAGAAAGTAACTTTTAATTAAACATAAAAATTATTATGATTTAACTGGACCTCAGAAAACACTACAAAATAAAAGTTAATGAGCCTTTTAATAGAAGAGGATGTAATTTCTTTTTCTATGTTTGTTTTCAGCCTCCGAGACTCATTAGTATGCAGGCCCTCCACAGGGGTGGAGTTAATGGCTCCACCCACATGTTTCCACCTCATCACCTGCGCATGGTGTCAGCTCAGAACCGCATGCCTTCTGCTCAACCTCGACTCAATGGCCAGCCGTATCCCATGATGCAACCTCAACTTCAGAGACAGGTCAGTCAAGACTTTTGCAGGTCACAAACCCACAAAAAAAATGCTAAAACATTATGCCTCATTCAAACTAGCAGCGACTTTGTAGCTGCCTGTCGCTGTGGGTGGTAATTGAAAACATTGTTGGCGTTCCCACCTTGAGGTTGTTTAGGTAACGTTTATGGTGATATTCAAAGAGAGTAAATGAGTTTACGTGCCGCTGAATGTAAACATTGTTCAGAGAAAACACTAAATATAAATGAAATCAGTACATAAAATGCTTAATTACAAAGATGATCAAGAAAAAAAGTGTTCTCTGTCATTGTGGCTATTTATCTGCTGCAAAGGCAGGTTTTTCTAGATCTACAGCACGGAGAATACAACCAGCCTCTGTGGGAGCTAAGAGAGGATCACGTGAGCTCTACTGGTGCTCCTATTGGCTGTCGCTCAAGAAAGTTGCTACTTATTTGCATAAAGTTGAAGTATTCACAACTTTGTCATGTCGCTTGACACACCCATCTTGTCGCCCATGGTCGTTCACTTAGACGGAGGTCGTCGGATGTTGCTCAGTCTCCGTTAAAATAAACAGACGCCTTGCCGCTGCGAGTCACTCATAGTGTGAACAGAGCTTTACTCTTTTCTACTTTGCTGTTGAGAATCTGAATTAATTGAAAGCAAAATCAACCAACCACTGAAGACAGCAAAGAAATAAAATAGCATGTTATATGTATCCTCTCTAGTTCACTGTCACATCAACAATACCTTAATAAATCCATTAAACTCTTTAGATTGACCAAGTAGTGAGTAATATTTAATACTGATAGTACTTGCTGCTACATCTACATTACTATTCTAACATGTAACTTTTAATATACTTTTTCAGGGCTTGAAACTGCAACCATTTTAAAGTTTAATCTATGCGTGCATAATGTAATTGGGAGCAATTGTGCGACTGCATATAATGACTGTTTTGATTTTTAAGGACTTGTTTTGTTTTTTTATCTAAAAACGTGCTGAATCGGTCTTCCATGCCGCTATATTGGCTCATATTAGCTGTCAATCACTCAGTGCTTTTCACTGTCAGATGACAGAAGCTTTTGTGACCGCGGGAAATGCAAACGGCTGAAGTTTGAGGAAGACGCAATACAAAAAGAACACAGGTTTGCAAACCCACCTAAAGTTACAAATAATGGCGTGCTGAAATACTCTGAGTGGATCAGCTGTTTTATGGCCAAAATCTAGATGCGTTGCATTCACTGCGTGTTCAGCGCAATTGGCCGCTGAATGTAAAATCTAACACTGTATAAATCATCGCCAAAGAAGCTCGCCTTTACTAAGTTTAAACTGAAACTGCAGCTCATAAACTACTGTGCAGGGGGTCATTGCGAGAATTCTGCTCTGGGCTTGATAAACTACCGGTGGGAAACACTCCATATGCACCAGATAATTTCCCATGAACAAGGACTCAGTAATATTAAAAATATGCTAAACTAACTTGGACTTGTCGTGACTTTTATAAAGTGATGATCTCTGATGAATTTAAGTGCTTTTTTTACTATTTGTAAGTCACTTTGGGTAAAAGCTAGGGATGGGACGATAACCATTTTCACGGTATAACGCTGTTTGGAAAAGTCACAGTTTTAAAACCGCCAAAATTTTCTGCTATACCATTCCTAAGGTATGTGTAAGATTTTTTATTTATGTTATTTTTTGGTTTGTTTGTTTGTCTCCATCCAAACATGCTGTTTTAAATGGTAAAGAAATCTGTGTTTTTAAAACAAGAGCAGAAGTCAATGATTCATTTGAGCCTAACATGTTTACTACTCCAAAATATAATAAATGTTTCTCAAAATAAAATATATTGTGTTCAAATACAGGGGAAAAAAGTTGTTTTTTACCCAGACATTTAAAAATAATATATTTTAGAGCAGTGATCACAATACCGTGAAATCGTAATGTTTTTATCCAAGGTTATCATAACGTCAGAATCTTATACCAGCCCATGCCAAGTAAAAGCACC
This sequence comes from Danio tinwini, assembly GCA_903798205.1. Classification (NCBI taxonomy): domain Eukaryota; kingdom Metazoa; phylum Chordata; class Actinopteri; order Cypriniformes; family Danionidae; genus Danio; species Danio tinwini. Next base: position 7,651,262 of record CAIGQZ010033059.1, on the reverse strand, counting down.
TGCTAAATTAATGATGTAATTGTAAAGGTTTTAATATGATTTGTTTTATATGATTGAGGATTTATTATTTTAATATCAAATGATTCTTGTTCTAAATATGCCTTTTGTTTTTGAAACAGACACATCACACTCTGTCTTCAGAAATATGTGAATGTACCAGCTGTATGAAAAATGTTTTGCCGTTTTCCAACACCTGTCCCTCTTTTTCCCCTCTCAGCACTCTAATCCTGGGCATGCGGGGCCATTCCCTGTGGCGTCGCTACACAACATTAGTGCTGCCAACCCCACCAGTCCCACCAGTGCCAGTATGGCCAATGCCCATATTCACAGAGGCCCCTCCAGTCCTGTTATCACCCCTATAGAGCTCATACCGTCAGTCACCAACCCTGAGAACCTGCCCTGCCTGCCCGACATCCCTCCTATTCAGGTAAAAAAAATAATAATAATTGTGCATTTATGAAGTGTGCTTCACACAGTTGAGTGGGCTTGACAAAGCACCTGTAGAAACACTCTTCTGTCTATATAAAAAACACTTCCCCCTCTTATCTCTAGCACTTAATTCTCTGAGCACTAACAGTTCCTTTGTATAATTAGCACTTGTGTGTATTGCCTCTTCTTGTTGAATCACTGAACGTCTTCTCAATTGTAAGACAAAAGCATCTGCTAAATGACTCAATGTGATGTCACTATTGCATTTTATTCATTTAAAGGCAAAGTTCACCAAAAAAAGAAAATCACCTCATCATTTATTCTTCCTCATGGTTTTAAGTTAATTTTGAACACATTCTGTTGAACACAAAAGAAAATACTTTGAAGAATGCTGGTAGCTGGCACAAATTCTTTTCCATAGTAAGAAATAAAACTATTATGAAAGTCAATGGTTAGCACTAATCAGATTTCTGAAATGAAAACCCTATGTCTCAGCAAAGTGTTTTCACACCTCTAGTTTGAAAAAAGTCAGGAAAGTGGGTGAGCCCAGCTTTGTTTAGGTGGAAATGTCAAGTGGCGAAAGAGGGAAGGGTTTGCATGAAAATGGGAGTTTTCACCCAGATTTGCACTTTGGCAACACTAATACAGAAGCAGGGGAGATAGGCAGTGATTTGTAGAGCAACATTTACAGCGGATCTGAGAGCTGTGTTGAAGTGGAGGATTTTCAGTCCATGATATTGTAGAGATATTACTGTAAACTTAGTAACTAAATCATTTTGACTAAGGTATGTCTTTAAAAACTGAAAGAGTACTGCTGATGATACTAACTAACTTTTCCATCTGAATAAACATAAACAAAGAAGACTGATCACACACTTTTTAAATCTGTGGAGACAAGACAATCAACACAAACTAGAGCCGTGTGTTTTTTAAAAGAAGACAAGTGGCGAATCTGGATTTCACCATTTCTAGATGCGAAAAGCTCTCGGGTAAAAAATGTTCCTTACAAACATATTTTTGTCGCGTGTTAGCAGACCACTGTAATCCCCAAATGTGGGTCCTCATGTGAGCTGTGCTCTCATCTCAGGGAAATGGAAGCAAAACCTTAATTGCGGCACATTTATAAACGTAACACTGACGACCCATGTCTCCAAACAATTCTTTTTTTTTTCCACTTGTTTGAATTACTGTTAGCAACACAACGTGGCGTCTCTCTGAACTCTGCAACAGGTAAAAGGAGTCTTAGAAGATGTATCATGCAAATCATCAATGAAGTTGCATCTTTTTCACAATAGAGCACACTGATTGGTTCGAACCAAGTCTTTCTCATGAATTATTGAACAGATGTGCTGAAAACTCAATAACGTCACTTTGTACTGGCCGGTACAGACAGCCAGTCTCCACACTGGAATTTAAACAATGATCTCATCGCAGTGATGCAGCTTCAAAATTAAAAAAAAAATTTTTAAACCAGGAACAAATTTGCTCTAAACACTGCAAAAACAACCAATTTTAACTTGTTAGCTAAATACATGTGTCCTAAAAGTGTTTTAAGCAATGTGGGACATATATTTGACTGTCAACATCTCAAAAAATGTGTTTTGGTGTTTTGTGACTATAATATATTATATAAAATATATTCTTTTGTGTTCAACAGAAAAAAAACTCAAATTATGAACAAGTAAATGATGAGTAAATGATTTTTTTTTAGGTGAACTATCCCTTTAAGTTAGCAGTTATAGACCTGGCCCGATTGCAAGTTCAGATCCCAGAAAGTGTGATCATGAGGGTACAAATCTAATGGGTGGAAATGCAATAAAGATTCTAAATGTAATAACTTGTGGGCCTAAATCTAATAAAGCAATTAAATGTAATAACTTTAAGGCCCAAATGCAATAAACCCCTAAACATAATTACGTTTAAGGCACCTAAGGCAACAGGACAAAGACAATCCCTGTACTTAGATCTGGTAATAATGGTCTTCATATAGCAGATGCTTCCTTTACCAAAGCTAAATTAAACAAAGCTCAAACTGTCTGTATGATTTATATAGGAAAAGATACATTCAGGTTGGAGGAGAAAACAAAATTTGACAAAATAAAAAAAAGAAAAAAGACAGAGACTTTTTATTTATTTATTTATTTATTTATTTAATTTATCTCCAGCTTGAAGATGCCGGTTCCAGCACACTGGATAATATCCTAAGTCGGTATATTTCTGCAAATGCATATCCTACTGTCGGACCCACAAACCCCTCGCCGGGACCTTCCACACATTCCCCGGGATCGTCAGGTACTTCAGAACAAAATGTTGAAAATTTCTGCAGCAAATCATTGACATGAATTGTTTTGCATCTAAATGTCTGTATAGGTTAGCTGGGATTTACATAATGTCATGAAATATTCATGCAGATGCGTGTTTTTGTATGTATGATATGCTTATATATACTATACTGCCCTCCCCCTTTGTACTATATGGCTAAAACTCCCATTCAACCAACCATATGCACCAAAACCCAAGGGCTAAGGCTGTGTTAGCTCTGCTGGCGCGATTAATTTCTGCTCAGCGCTTCAGGTTCCTTATGGCATAATCTGCTGTCCAACCATATGCGCAAACCCTGAGGCTAAGACTGCATTTTGCTGCCCTTGTGAATTTGTGCTCCGTCCCAAATGGTGTGCTACCAAACTGCCTCCAAAGCTTGTTAGCGTATTCATGCAGTTCACAATTATTGCTTTGTTTTGATCAGTGATTATTTGCAATAATTTTGATTGTTGTGCATCAGTGTTGTTAATGTTAATTACAACTATTCAAAACCATTTTAAGGTGTAAATGATGTAAAATAGAAATATGATTACTACATGAAAAATAAATAAATGAATATACTAGGGCTGTGCGATATGGACAAAAGAAACCCATCACAATTTTCTTAAACAATATTTCGATTTAGATTTTATTCACGCAAATTTTGTAACATGCAGACGTTTTACAGAATGAATCTGAAACATATTTCCAAAGAAAAATAATTAGATCTTTATCAAAGACCTGTAACATGTCTCTAAAACAGACCTATGGCAAATCAAATAAATAGGCTACTGTGTGTGCGCACGTGCCATCAAACTCAAGTAAGGCTCAGATGTTCTGCTTGACCGCATATCAGAATTAGTTGCGTGTACTTTTCTATGTGTCCACAGATTTATTTTTGCTTTGAGTAGATCAGACCTCTTTGTGATGTTGTTCACATATCATGTCTTTTACGTGCACAAGTCCGTTATTTCCAATGGAGGCATACTGAAAGCAATGTGCTCGCTTATTCCAGGTGCACCCAGATGAAAACATCTATTTTCAGACAAATTAAAAATTTTGCTTTTCAGAATGCCGCACCGAGAGTCATGTAACTAAAATTGACTGATCAGCTTTATTGACCTTATTCTTCAATGCAGAAGTGCGCTCGTTTTTGCGATTGTTTTAGAACTTCCAATTTAGTTGCTTATGGTCGAAATGACTAGGAATAATAAACGGCAGAAAACGGTCAAACTAATTACTCTACAAGCAAATGTTTGCATGACTATACAGACAAAATAGAATAATAAAATAAGAAAATATCAGTTTACAACAAGCTTTTTTTAATGTCTAAAAAATGAATGGAAGTGAATGAGACCGGAAGTCTCGAGCCAAAATTATTCAAATGGCTGCACCTTTTGTATGCGGAGAATAAGGTGAAAACTTGGCAGGGTTATTCGATTGGCGGCCCGCAGGCCAAACTCGGCCCCCGAGGCAATTTGTTCTGGCCCTCCAAATAGTGAGACCAAGAAAATAAATCACAGAAATAAATACATCAGAAAAAAATTTTGTTCAGTCGAAAAACGATCGCTATAGTTATGAAGTGACGCACGTCTGTTCAGCTTGAAGTCCTCCTGTGCTTAACTTCGTCATCCCTGTTTTTGCAGGCTATTCAGTCTCCTGTTCTCGCGCTCTCTTTAGGCACACTGCATTATGGTTGGTTCAAGTGCCATACTGCGAGAAATTAGAAGTGTGATTTAGAAGTCGCACATGTCCAAATTGCGATTTGGATACGATTTCAATGAATCGCACAGCCCTAGTATATACCTTTTAATTGCAATTCAAAATTTAATGTGCATTAAGATTAGTAAAATAATTGAATGATTCAAAGTCAATTTATTCTTTACGGTAAATGCAAATGCTTATGCTCACTTGTAAATTTTCTGAATATTTGATGTGTTTTAACAGGCTCTCTGTGTCGCTTTTTCTTTAGGTTTATCTAATTCTCACACTCCAGCTCGTCCATCCAGTACGTCAAGCACAGGCAGTCGGGGCAGGTCAGCGTTCACTGCAGTCTTTTAATGTTTAAAATAGGCATGCTTGTTTAAGATTTTCGAATAATGTTACTTGTAAGGCGACAGTTTAATTCTTTTGACTTTTTGAAATACTGGGATGTATTCCATCAGAAAATGGATTTTGAATAAAAAAAAAAATTGAAAATTATTTTTGTTATATTTTATTTTATATCATTAAATATATAAATGTATGTGAGTAGTCTCCAAATGTTCAGACATTGCATGCAAAGTTATAATGTGTGATTTATGTTTGTGTGTGTTTAGTTCTGGAACCACAGTGGACCACGTGAAGGTCAAACAGGAGCCGGGAGTTGAGGAGGAGTGTAGCTATTCTGGAGCAAACGTCAAAACTGAACGCACTAAAGATGGCAGACGGAGCGCTTGTATGGTAATCACCTTTAGCTTGCAGTTTTCTTAGAATGTAGTCCCACACAATTCCACTTTACCTCAATTTAACTTCGTACAAACGGAAAAGATTTGTGCATTTCTGAGAACCCAAACCATATTACTCACTATTTGTGTAGCATCACTGCAACAAAAAAAGCTTAAAATAGAGTGTAACTGCAAATCTTAAATCAAAGTTATGCAGTTACTTTATTTCAAGCTTTCTTAAAAAGCTTTAAAGGGTCACGAAACACCAAAACACATTTTTTGAGCTGTTGACAGTCATATATGTGTCCTACGCTGCTATAAACACTATTAGGACACATATTTCACTAAAAAGTGAAACTTGGTGGTTTTTGTGTTATTTCGAGCAAATTCGTTCTTCCAGTTTGAAACTAATTTTTGAAGCTGCGTCACGGCCATTAGATCTTTTGGTGTATTCCAGCATAGAGAGCGGAGTTCTCTACCGGCGAGTACATTGTGACGTCTCTGAGTGTGTGGCATTAATTCATGAGAAAGACTTAGTTCAAACCAATCAGCGGGCTCTATTGTGAATGAGGTGCAACTTCTTTAATATGCATGACAGCTTCAAAGACCTGTTACAGTGTTCAGATGGTGGAGAGACGCAACGCTATGTTGCCAAAACAAGTGAAAGAACAAGCATTTGGACACATGGGTCATCAGTGTTTTGTTTATAAATGAGCTGCAACAAAGGTTTTGTTTTCATTTCCCGATATTAGAGCGCAGCTGGACTCACTTGTGGATTAAAGTGTACGCGACAGAAATGTGTTTGTAAGGAACATTTTTTACCCGAGAGCTTTTCATATCTGAAAAGATGAAATCCAGATTTAGCGCTTGTCTCCTTTTAAAAAAGACGTGGTTCCGGTTCGTGTTGATTGTTTTGTCTCTACAGATTTGGTAAATAAGCGATCAGTGGTCTTTGTTTGTTTATTCAGATGGCAAAGTTAGTTTGTATCGTCAGCAGTGCTCTTTAAACGTTTAAAGACATACCTTAGTCAAAATGATTTGAACTGTTACTAAGTTTACAGTATGTTAATCTCACTACAATATTATAGACTGAAAGATGCGCTGTAAATACTGCTCTCCAAATGTAAACATGTAAACACCGCAATCAAACTATTAACGTCGTGTAGGATTTTCGCCCCATTTTGTGACAGAATAGTCTATATACACACAGCTTTCTAAGTTACAGAGAAATGCGGGTTTTTTTTTTCTCCCATACACTGTGCAGTATCAAATACTCCATTAAAACTCCACTCTCCAGCAATTCCTCGCATTTAATATCTCGTTTGTCATGGGGTACATGCAGGAAATGTTCCTGAATAAAAAGTGAAAGTGCCAAACTGCAGTTAAAGACCGTACTCACACAATGTACAGTTGCCTTGAACCGGGCCAAAGCACGCTTGTCCCCCCTCCTGTCTCCACAGACGGCCCGCACTTACATTACATTCGGGCCTGGGTGCGCTTACGTCACCGATGATGCGCTGTTCAGTAAGCGCTCTCGCTCAGCACAGTGGAGATTTCTTTAGTTATATCGTTTAAGTCATTTGATATGCGGTGACAGGCAGTCTAATATTTTGCCGAAAAGATAAGCCACTTTTGACGCTCATAAACAGTCCTCGGGCTGCAGGTACTAGGAAGTTTGGTGAAGGCGCAGCTGACGTGCAGTGAGGGATTTGCGTCTTTAATAATCTACGACAGTTTGCATTCATTGAACAGTACGAATGATTAATTAATCCATATCAAACAGTCCCTTAAAAGTCAGGTCTCGCTTTCAGTTTGGGGCTGACTCACATTGTAAGCGTACAGCACCTGAGCCCAAGTGAACTGAGCCCAATTCAGAGCACTCACACTTTTTAAATGATCCGGGAAACGGGCCTGGGCACGGTTCGGATAGCATAGTGTAAGTAAGCCCAAAGTCGCCAAATTAATAATTTGGCAAATACTTTAATTACTGATGTCAATGTTAACACAGTCACTGTCTTTCTCCCCTGCGTCTGTGTGTTTGTTTTGCCTTTGTGAAAATCAGTGCGTGCTCAAATGGAAACTACCATTTTTTGCAAAACCTTCCCTCGTTCCTTCCCCCGAAACTCCCACCTAAACAGTGCAGTACACACCCACTTTCCTGACTTTTTCCAAACTAGAGGTGTGAAAACACCCTCTTTAAAGAGCCCCTATTACACATTGAAAAGGGTCATATTTCGGTTTTATGGGTCTCCAACAACATACTGATATGTATGCAAGGTCAAAAAACACATTCGTGGTCTTATAATATGCATTTATTTTTACCTAATTATCCCAGCGACTCCCATATGAATCGTTCAGCCATTCATTTGTTCCCAAACCCCTGCTTAGCGTGAAGCTAATCTGCGCTGATTGGACCGATGACAGCCTGTTGCCATTGGTCGACAGCGTTCATCGCAAGACAGTAAAATGCCCAGCCCGGTTTATCAAGCCCGCGGGTCGCCAACATTGGTATAGGATCCGATCGCAGCGGACGCCCGAATCACGCTTCAAAGTAAACTTACTAACATCACAGTAAACAGTACCCGGTTCTCAACAGTGTTATTCAGACACCTCAGCGCCGAAAGCAGTGCAGTTAAACACTAGCATATTGCTCTTGTTAAGTATGACACACATTCAGTTTTAATCCACACAGCAGCACAAGCTGAACTATTTTGAACCTTGACCGCTGCACGTGTGCAGGATCAGCTAACGGTGGCCATAGCAATGACAAATGGCAGTGGAACGAGCTCACGAAAGCATTTAAATCTGTAAACAAAGGAGCACGCGTCGCGTTTACAACGTTGCATTAGACATGATATGAGAATATAAAGAGTTAACCTGATACAGTACACGCGGTTACTAGTAACAAAACATGTAGATCATTTCTATTTGCAATTATTGCTGTGGCACCTCGTCCGTGAACTGCTATATGTTCTAAGGGCTTACCTGTATTCTAAACGATCACATCCCCAGTTCGGAGGTTGTAGCATTCTCTGTCCTCTGACAAGCTATCTCTGCGGGCTCCCGCTCTCCATTCGCAGGCCTTTTCAGTGCTGCTCACCAGCCTGAAGCACAGCGTTCAGCAGCCTGCCGGTGTACCTAATAATTTGTCCTTATTTTGCCTGCACCCCTGGTGTCTTGTCTGTCCATTACAAGATGGAGGCAGAAACTAATGCATGAGCTGTGTAGTGATAGATCACCCATTGTAAGCGTGCAGATTTCTGAACGACTCCTTTCCCTCACACTTCCAATAATATCCAGGTAAGCACAGCATCTTCATGAGCGTCTTACTGCTGTGTTAGTGGGCGGGGCCGCAGGTTCGAATTTTGCCGGGTCTGCGTGCGCAACCATTATGTTTCGTAACGCCAAAATGGCTGAAGACTCGTTATCAAGACGGTTCATTTAAACCACTATGAGTCGACTCTTTTATAGATGAATCAATAGTTTTAAAAACTGTCCACTTTCAGATTTAAGCTTTAGCTGGATATTTTACTTCACTAAGAGCTGTGTTACACACTACATGGAAGGTCATTTTCAAAAACCAATAATAGGGGCTCTTTAAAGTGTGTTTTTGTTGTCTGAGGGTGTGTGTCCACTGAAGTTGTTTTGCGCAGCTAAATCTCCAGTGCTGTTCTAGAAGCTCCAGAAGCTGCGAGCGCTTCCCTAGCTGTCAGAGCATTTAAAAACTTCATAGGGCTCAATGCTTCATGTAAAACACACACACAGTGCCTCACTTTGCTGTTGCATTTAAAAAAGCTGTATGCAAAAAAGAAAAGCTGTATACAAATATACTTGAATAAATTAAATTGAGAAATGCGGCGCTTTCATTGATGAATACAGAAGAAAAAAAAGCTTAGCCCAAGAAAAAACACTTAGGTGAACACATGCCTTTAATATCTGAGGCACAAGCTGTAAAGGCATCACCCTCTTTTTTTAAAGGTGGTGGGGAGCAGCAGCAGCACATTTGCATATAAACACACACACACACACACACACACACACACACACACACACACACACACACACACACACACACACACACACACACACACACACACACACACACACACACACACACACACACACACACACACACACACACACACACACACACACACACACACACACACACACACACACACACACACA
>CAIGQZ010033059.1:7616557-7641518 GCA_903798205.1 Danio tinwini | reverse complement strand
ATAATAGTTAAACATGGCAGTTTGTTCACGTTTGCTGAAAAAATAACATGCTCCTTTTTTTTCTGGCTTCTCCCTTTGTTTTTTTGCGCGTCACTCTCGCTTTTGTCAGTTTCTGACAGGATCAGGTTTCAAAAGCACGTCAATAATCAAGCACACGTTATTATCATTAGCTCAAGAAGTTTGTTATTTCAAAAAAAGACACGTGGTACCCTTTTGGTACCCTTTCTTGAGTTTGGTACCCTTTCGAATGGTGCCGAAAAAGCATTTTGACAGTGGCCTTTTGACAGTGGAAATGGCCATAAAAGCGTACCGTACTGTACCGTACCACTCAGTGGAAACGGGCCAATAAATACTTGTGATTAATGATTAATAAATTGGAAATAGCCTAATTTAACGTCTGCAATAATGTAAAATAAATAAATAAATGCAACATATATGAACACATAAAGACCCTTACAGTCTCCGATGTGTTACCACTACACACAGCATACATTTAGTCCTTATTTGGGTTCAAGAACAACATGCAACATATAGCCCACATGTTTGTTCATGTTTTAGGTTGCTGAAAAAATCATTTGCTCCTTTGTTTTTTCGGGTTTCTGTTTTATTACTTTCTCATTTGTCAGAAGCACTTCATCTTTATCTCAAATTATTTAAGTTGATACTTTTCAGACACATACTGGGACACCTTTGTCATCATTATGAAAGCAATTAGAAGAAATTGAAACTCTGATTGAACATGTATGATATTTTTGCCTATATCCACAAGAAAATGTGTACAAATGTGTTTCAAAATGCTTACTGTAAAAAAAATCTTTATTTTTTGGGCTCTCTGGCTCCCAAGAGGCTAAACCTGTGTTTATCTTCACAATGTCTTTCTTTGTTGTTCTTCCTCCTCACACAGATGAGCAGTCCAGAAGGAAGTGTAACTCCCCCTCTCCCCATCCTCGGCTCTGTGTCCACCGGTTCAGTCCAGGACATTTTAAGGACACTTGGTGAAAACGTTAAATCTGAACCACAGAGTGATCATCTCTCCTCCTGCACGAACCCAAACTCTAGAGCACCTCTAACTAATGGGACCAGCGGGTCGAATGGAGGCCAGCGGGGTGGCACTGCTAATGCTAACAATCAGACCACTGCGGGAAAGGAAGACGACCCGAATGAAGACTGGTGTGCTGTTTGTCAGAACGGAGGAGAACTACTGTGCTGCGATCACTGTCCCAAAGTCTTCCACGTGACATGTCATATCCCAACACTCAAATCTTCTCCCAGGTAAAGGATGGGGCTTTATTTAATATATACATTTAGTTGATCACCTTAGCAATTTATATTTTAATGTGGATTTTTTTGTTGATAATATTATCATTATTATATAACCATATTTTTGTAGATCTGCATGTTTTAAAATCTAGGTTGAAAACTTACCTTTTTGATTTGGCATTTTATTAGTGAGAATGGTTTGTTTTAGCTATAATTTTATATCTTTTTGTTATTTTTATTGTGCAGCACATTGGTCAGCCTTTGGTTATGTTTAATAGTGCTATATAAATTAAATTGACATTTTAGCCTAGTTTTAGCTTGTGGGTTGGCATGAAAATGCTGTGATGATAATAATGTGGTATGTAGTTTGGAAAAACATTATTTTTACTCAACTCAGAAAATAAAAACTGCAAAGACTGAAATTACTCTACATGTAATAGAAGCAGTAAAACAGAGGAAGAAGCCACTGAATTTACCTGGGGCTAATTTGTTTATTCAGTCTTGACCAAGGTCATTTGCATATTAAAATCATAGAGGTTCAGTGGTGTAAGATTCTGCTTTCCATAGAGAGGAAAACATTTTCTTGCTAAATTAATTTCAATTATTTTAAGGTCAAATATTTACACATGGAATTCAGCATTTTAATTTCTGTTTGTTGGTTTATTACAGCGGAGATTGGATGTGCACGTTCTGCAGAAATCTCTCAAATCCAGAGATCGAGTACAACTGTGATGACGATCCACCCAGAAACAAAGACAAAAACGAGATGGCAATGAGTCCAGAAGAACAAAGGGTGAGTCACACTGACAAACAAACATCATAATACTCAGAACAAAGGTGAACACTATTTACTCAAACCACAGTTTGTAGATAAGCCAAGTAAAAGCCTGCTCACGCCAACAATCATTTCGCTAACAATGGGTATTTTACTGTACAAAAGAGGACATGAGACTTAAACTATTTAGCAAAAAAAGATCTTGATGTTTGTTTGCAGTTTTCCTTTATTTGCAGTCAAAGGGATAGTTAATAATGAAAATGTCCCCACCATTTACTCGCACTCAAGTGATTAATAATGAATTTCTTTTTTTCTGTTGAACACGAAACAAGATGTTCTTAAAAATTGTACTTTTCCAATATATCTATGCTCAAAAATACTCAACAATTTAAGTTGAAATGTCATATTGTGTTTTTTAAAATAGCACAGTGGATTTAAATGGGAAAAAGTACATACAGCATATATAAACGTAATTTAATGTGGTTGTTAGGTGCTGGAAAAGTATAAAAATACACCTTGTAAGTGCTTAAAGTGCTGGAATTTGAAGTTGGAAAAGGTGTAGTGTTTTTACTGGGAGAGCACAGATATGCTTGATGTGACAGTAGCTATGCTTTCATCCACCTATTTATATGCACATTTTGGAATATTGCATAAAAATACATCATGGAAATGCCAAAAAAGATGTGCATACATTTTTTTTAAATGTGCATAATATTTTTTTTCTTTATAATAAAAATAAAATAATAAAAATAAGCAAAATAAAATAATACAAATAAATAAAATAAACAAAATAACAAAATAAAATAATAAAATTACACTAAATAAAATAATAAAAATAAACTAAATATCAAAATAATATAAAAAATAAACTAAATAAAATAAAATAGACTAAATAGCTAAATAAAATAATAAAAATAAACATAAAAAAAATATAATAACAAAAATAAACAAAACAATTCAAACAAAATGATCAAATAAAACAATAAAATAATAATAAAATAAAATGCGGTATTGTAAAATAAAAAAGACCCAGCAATCAGATAACATGGCCTTTTAGGAATATATTTTCAGTATTTGCAGATGATTGATCTTTTTTCTCTCTGTTTTGCAGCGATGTGAGCGTCTGCTGCTGCATGTTTTTTGTCACGAGCTCAGCACAGAGTTTCAAGAGCCCGTTCCTACATCGGTGAGTTCCCATTTAGCCCACAAGATCCTTATTTCCCATCAGTCATTTCTGATCAAGTGTTCTTTAAGCGCAATACTCAGATGTGTAATTGCACCATTCCTCTGTACGAGCTGGGATATTTAATTGCTGCCTCTCTGCTAGTAGTGTCATTAACATAGTTGCAATTAAGCTTAATAAACAGCAGCGTCGCTCACATGTACTTCAGTCGTCTGTTTTCAAACATGTATTAAGCCTTTGGGCTGTTTCATGCTGTTAAATGTCATGGTGGCAGTAGAGTTCTTGTGTAATTAAGTTATTGAGTGCAATAATGCAACACACTGATGAGTAATCATTTTTGTCTTGTATACCCGCTTCACTTTGCTCTTAAAAAGCTACTCCTAAATGCATTCATTTTAATATTATATTGATGAACAGGTTTCAGTCGTTCCCCATTTATAAAGGATAGATTCTCAGTAAAACTCTTTTCTTATTAGGGAGATTCGAGAAACCTGAATAAAAGGCTGAGCTCTCTTACATTTGAATTAAACTTAATTATTAATTAGAGTTAAATGGATTGAATTATTAGTATTTAGTGTTTAGATCACCCTTCCTCTTCTTAGATGACTAATTTAATGTTATTTATATTAAACAAGATTTTAAAATGTTGTACTTTTTTATTTTTATTCCATCTTTCACTTGGAATACTGCCCTATTTTTAATACTATCAGACAATGATTTTTATCTGGAGAGACTTTAAATTAAATATTTTTTAAATGTCAATGCAATGGTGTCCGAGAGAGCTAAACGTGCTGCAACTTAAGAAAACACATGCAAATGTAAAAAACACCAGCAAATTAAGAAAACATCTTCATCCGCTTGACAGCACATGTGCTGCAAATCTTCACAATGCATACATATACAAAAAACATGTCATTTTCCTACAACACACACAAATTCAGAAAATGCGATGAATTATCTCACAACGCAAACAAATTATGAAAACGCCTGCATTTTAGCTCAACACTTGCAAATGGAGTAGAACACAACGGAAATGTTTCAGAGGGATCCTAAAACGTGACTGGCGCTGCTGCGAAATGTTTATTTGTTGCGTTCGAAATTGATAGTTCTATTCTGTATAGTACGCTAAAAACAGTATGCGAGCAGAGTAGTATGTCCGAATTCAAATAATTTGAAAAACAGTATGCAAGAAGTACCCGGATGACCTACTACTTCCGGCTAAATTCTGAAGTGTGCATCCAATGCACGCTATGCTATTTTATAATGCACCGCGAGATAATTCATGAATGGGAGTGAAGCAATGCAACTGATGCGAGTAGGTCACGTGATCATGACAAGAACATCAGAGTTCCATTCATCCTACTCACATTCATACTGTATAGAACGTACTTTTCTAACGGCTGAGTAGCACATTTAAATTCAAATGCAGTACCTACTGAGTAGTAAGCGATTTCAGATGCAGCCCATAACCTAATTAGCCGGGTCCATCACGCTTTAGGGTCCTCTTGAAACATTTCCGTTGTGTTCAGTTCTATTTGCAAGTGTTGTTGGGAAATGCAGCGTGTGTTCTTAATTTGTTTGCTTTGTGAGGATTTGCAGCGTGTGTGCTGTCAAACCGATGAAGATTGTTTCCTAATTTGGTGGTGTTTTTTGTAATTGCATGTGCTTTCTTAAATTGCAACATGTTTAGCTCTCTCGACCACCGTAGAATCCCTTCAAAATTGTACAAACTTTTTAGATTTTTGTCATATTATTATTATTAATCATTCATTCATTCATTCATTTATTTTCGGCTTAGTCCCTTTATTAATCTGGGGTCGCCACAGCGGAATGAACCATCAACTTATTCGTCAACTTTTTCGCAGCGGATGCCCTTGCAGCTGCAACTCAGTACTGAGAAACACCCATGCACTCTCTCATTCACACTCATACACTACGGCCAGTTTAGTTTAATCAGTTCACTGATAGTGCCTGTCTTTGGACTGTGGGGGAAATAGGATTATTATTATTATTATTAATATTATTAATATTATTTTTTAATGTATTTGCTTATTATTTATTAATCACATTTTATTAAAATATTTATAATTATAAAAAAATGGTATTTATAATGTTCTAAACTTGATCTGTATTTTTTTTATTATGACATAGCCAGAGAAGCTGATTTGGCAATAAACTCAAACTCTCTCACTCTTGGAATGTTTTTGGATGTAGTTACCTTTAAGTTTGAGTTTTAGTGAATTTAATACTTAAACTTGGTGTTATATGTTTAACTATTTTAGTTACTTTTTTTTATAATTCATTATCATTTTAGTTGAGGGTTTTAGTGCTGTTTGTAGCTCATTACTATTTTAGCATTGAGTAGGTATTGTAGATTTGAGTAAGTAATAATTAAGTTTTATTTTTTTTTATATGTAATTAGTTTTAAATTTCATTTTTTTTAATCAATATCGTTTTTAACTTAGTTTTTTTTGGTCTTAAATTTTAAGGTAAATGTAGTTATTATTAATTAGAATTCATTTAATTTAAATGGATTAAATTATTAATATTCAGTTTTTTGATCACTATTCCTCCTATCAGATTACCAATTTATATTAATTATTTTTATTATATGATGTTATTTATATTAAAATAGATTAGAAAATGCTGTACTTTTTGTTTTTATTGTTCACAATCTACTGAAACTACCTTTTAGTTTGAGTTTTAGTGAATTTAATAACTTAAACTATAATACTTGTTTTGTATTTAACTATATTAGTTACTATTTTTTTTATAGTTTTCATTTTTAGTGACTGTTTTAGTGCTGTTTATAGCTCAGTACTATTCTAGCACTGAGTAGGTATTGTAGATTTGAACAATTGTTTTACTTTTATATGCAATTTTCTTAAAAATTAAACATTTTAACACTAAAAAAGTGTTTTTCACTTAATTTAGGTTTTTAGTTTTAAGTTTAAGGTAAATGTGGTTATAATTAATTTGACTTAATTATTAATAAGAGTTAAATAGATAGGATTATTAATATTCTGTTTTTTAGTCACCCTTCTTAATTACTAATTTAATATTATTTATATTAAACTAGATGTAAATATGTTGTACTTTTTTTTTCTCTTGGAAAGCTTTTTTAATTCAGTCTAGTTACCTTTTAGTTTGAGTTTTGGTAAATTTAATACTTTAAAACTATAAACTTGTTTTGTTTAACTATATTAGTTAGTTTTCATTTTTAGTGATGTTTTAATGCTGTTTTTAGCTCAGTACTATGTTAGCATTGAGTAGGTATTGTATATTGTATTAATAATTAATTTAATTTGTTTTATTATTATTATTTTATATCTAATTCGTTTTAAATGTTCTTTTTTTTTTAAATATGCAATATAGTTTTAACTCTTTTTTTTTTTGTTTGTTTGTTTTAGCTTTAAGGTAAATGTGTTTTCGAAAGAGATCCGAAAAGACTTAATGCTAAAGTCTTGATTTTTCTCCAGGTTCCAAATTACTATAAAATAATAAAGCATCCGATGGATTTGACCCTGGTGAAGCGGAAACTACAGAGAAAGCATCCTCTGCATTACAAGAGCCCTAAAGAGTTTGTGTCGGACGTGCGCCTTGTCTTTAGCAATTGTGCCAAATATAATGAGGTGAGTTCGGGGCATGTCTTTAACCTGAGGGGTGTGATGGGATGTTGCATGCGTGAAATGAGTGTTTGCGGAGTCTGAAATACACTAAAGCAACACAGCATGAACATGTGATGGATTGCATGTGTTCACTGTCTCTCGATCACTAGTACTAACTGTGGTTTTAGTTACGCTGAGCTTTAATCAGCAACTGTTTTTTACATTTTTTTCTTCTTGATGTTGAGCAAGTTTTTGTCAAAGGACTAACACACTTTGTGATGTTTATTTTGAATGTTAAAGTTTTTTTTTCTTTTGAGACATTTTTATTATTGTTTGGTATTTTTATTTGAATAATACAAATGAAAAGTGACAGTCTAATGCATGATATATGAATGTCAGTTTTGTAGTCGTTCCCAGTTGCTGGCATTTATTCAAGACCCCATGAAGCAAACTAAATGAGTGCAATTTTGTGTTTCAAATTAGTACTAGAACTTTGGGTGGGTTTTAATTTTTTTATTTAATGGCCAAAGCTTTTTGTTTGTCTGTTTTGTTAGTTGCAATATTGAACAGTCTCTTTCTAGAGCAATATAGAAAACATTTTGAAAACATTACCACATAGTTGTCACGATACTGGAATTCAGTACCAATTAATACTGAAATTATAAAAACTTCAATTTCCCACAAACAATGTTGAGCACGTTCTTAACCACTGCTGATTTGCTATTGTGTTCACATGCCCAACAGAAATGACTGCGATTGGCCGTGAAGGTCATCAGTTCACTGAACTTACCGCTGTTTACTAAGTGTAAACACAGATACAGGGACACCTGAGCATTTTAAAGATCAGCTGGTCTGTCTATGAGCTGACATATGAGCGATCCGCTGATCTTCGCTGCTTTAAAATGCTCCAGTGTCAACAGCAGTGAGTTTGATAAACTGGTGACCTTCATGGCCAATCACAGTCATTTCTGTTGAGCACATGAACACAATGGCAAATCAGCGCCGTTTAAGAACCCGCTCAAATGTTAGTGGGAAATGGACGTTTCTAAAATGTCAGTACAGATTAGTACCGAATTCCAGTATAGTGACAACACTACATTAGCGTAATATTGATGACAATTATATATGTGTAAATATTCATGGACTAAAAGCCACAAAGCTGTCATGTCATTTTAATATCATGGGGTCTTTAAAGTATGTATGTAAGTGTCTGTTTAGTGCCTAAAACAAAACTGCTGTATTTTCCGGAAAGTAAGTAAAAATAAAAACCAAAACATAAATTACAATCCTAAATAAAACTAATTAAAAGCATAGGATGTATCTTAGTTTCCTTCACGCCACAGTATGTTTAAATGTAAAAGTATTCAGAACTGAAAAAAGGATTAAAAAAAATGTGTGAAACTGAAAATTGCTGCGTCTTAAAGGGGCTTTTGCACTGGAGAAACGTTTTCCACAAACAAACAATTGACAGACATTCTTGCTTTATGGTGTATTTGCATTGCTGGAGCTTAGAATGATTTTAGTTCTAGGAACAGCATTTGGAGATAAAACTAGTTCCTCATTTTGAGCTGGCTCTAACCCAGCACAATAGTAACTGGTAGTGATGTAATGGATGGTTTCCACATAGTGGTATGGTTCAGTACACTACAGTACGGTATGCATTTTATTTCCATTTCTACTGTCAGAAGTACCACAATAGTGAACCGTATCGTACCATATTACTTACAAAGTAATATTTTCTTTATTTTAGTAGATATATTACATAAGAGACTTGCTTTGTTCACCAGTTAAGTGGATCGAATTGGACTTGCTTTGTAAACATTTAATAAAAGTTACAAAGGTAATTGAGTTTTTAGTTATGATACTCCCAAAAATAATTCCACAGAAGTCTGCAGATTTGTTTTATACAATTCACCTCAAAAATAGCCAAAACTGTCTGCAGATTCTGTCTGGTCCTAGCTATCAGTCAGAGGAAGGACAACACAGTAAGTGACATCATTTTTAAATGCACAGCTGAAACACAATACCATAATACCATACTTAAACAAAGCTTGTCGTCTTGTGACAAACAGCCACATGCCAGAAAGAAAAGCATCATCTGTATGTCCTCCATTGTTGTTTACATTTCCCCATTTAGCAAATGTTTTTATCCAAAGCGACTTAAAAGCGGGGATAAAAAAGCACTTCAAGTGCGTTGCTGTATTTAAATGCTATGACAATTGCATTTTTTTCCCTCCGAGCTTATGGAGAGGACTGAGTGTGTTGTACAGATGGTTTGTCAAGGCCACTCGCCTGTGTGGAGCACACTCAGAATTGCAGTGTTTTTCCAAGAAGTATGACATGCTTAACAGGAGGTGTCTGGTGCATATGGAGAGGAAAAAAGTTTGTCTTTTGTACTTTTGCACATTTTTCTGTGTCTACGACTGGCCGTACTACTTGTTTTCCTTGAGTGAGAATGAAGTCAAACCTATCATTCTGCTGTACACCATGTTTTCCAAGTAAGGGTAATATTAGCCTGATTAGGGTGACCTATACCGAATTGTATTGTACTGAAGGGTACTGCATAAGCATAGGAACAAGGCATAAGTGTATTCTGAATGCATGCCATACAAAATATTGCCACCGTATTTTTAAGTGTTACAAAACTTCAGATGGATGAATTTAACAACAACGTGTCGCAACATGTCGCCTTTGTCTGGAGCGTTGTCCTTTTATCAGCCTTGATGATACATGGCAAGAAGGAGCACTGAGTCACCTATTAGTGCTTGTGTGTCGCCATCTCTATTATAGTGCAACATGACATGTAATAAAAACAGCTTTGATCAGTGTGTCCTCTGTCCTCCAGTTATTGATTTAGGGTGTACTCAATGTAGCCACAATTCTGTTGAACTGAGCCAAAGCGTGCTTGTCCCTCCTCTCCTCTCCCCCTCGGCCTTACACTGCATCTTTACTTTCTAAACCAGAGCATGCCTTTGTCATCGATGTTTAGTTTAACAGAAGAGAAGCGCTCTCGCTCAGCACAGTGGAGATTGCTTTAGTTATATCATTTTGTATTATCTTTAGTCGTTTTGGATGCGATGATGGACAGTGAAATATTTCAGCTGACGTGCAACGAGGGGTTTGTATCTTTAATAAACTGTGACAGTTTGTGTTCATTAAACAGTAAGAATGATTAATGAATTCATATGAAACAGTCCTTTAAAAGAGACACTGGCTGTTCAGTATCGGGTTCAGGCGCAGCTTGCACTCACACTACAAGCGTACCGTGCCAAAGCCCAACAAAACTGCACTCTGGCACACCTCTTCCAACCGGGCTAAACTAAACCACGCCTGGGTGCGATTCGGAGCACTCAAACTTGTCAAACGAACCAGAAAATGGGGGTTAAGCGCACCCAGGCACGGTTCGAATAGCCTAGTGTGAGTACACCCTTAGTGAATAGTTGCTCTTAATGTTGCTGTTGGTCAGTATATGTCACAACTCTAGTGATGTGCAAAGGCAACCAGGAACATGAAGCAGAGGACATTAGTTACCCGGTGCAAAACCACCTTATGAAATGCATTTTTTTTATATAAAATGCTCTTGGTCATTCAGAACCAATTTAAATGTTTGAGCGCCTGGATTGGTTTTGCTTTATTGATGTTAAATGCCTCATGAAAGTCACATTATAATGTTAATTACATCATATTTTGCAAAATATGAAATACTTGCATTTCGGAAAATATCTAATTATGATTCTGACACTTTCAATATGCAAAAATGATTTATTGTCTCTTAGAAAGTTTTGTTTAAAATTTATTTTTTTACCATTTTGTTGAGCGTTGTGAGCTTTACAGTGTTGTTCTTTGTTAAAGTTTGCGAACAGCTGCAAATGGCAAACATACTGGGTCCATTGATTTCTAAAATGTTTTATTTTTATTTTTTTAGATATATTTTTATGTCCGGTAAAAACAGACCACTGGATCCATTATTAGGGTTAATTATGAGACTTCTCTAAGCATAGTATATTTGAAGTAGACAAATGAGCTGTTTGTTGCGAGAGAAATAACTATAGTTAAATCCTTCAAGACAGGATTAAAAGCTGTAGCACTTTACAGTGTCGTTGTGATATTTGAGTGACGTTACTAAAATGTTTATTTCTGTCTAAATGGAAAACCGCAAAATGTGGACATTTTTCTGTCTTCACTCAATGACTGTAGCAATCATGTCAAAGAAGCACGTTAATAACAATTTTAGATTTTTCTGTAATCTCCCCCCCCCAGTTTACCATTTAATTTGCATCTGTTAGCACAACTGAAAGGATGTTTTTATTTTATTTGTTTTTGAGTAGGTAAATCCCCTTCTACACTACCTGACAAAATTCTTGTCGCCTCTCCAAGTTTTAGGAACAACAAATAAATAACTTGGCTTCTAGTTGATCATTTGGTATCAGAAGTGGCTTATATGAAAGGCAAATGCCTCTAGATTATGCTTGTTTTACCAAAATAAAACATGATCATGCCTTGATTTTTAATTGTATAATTAGGACAGTAAAGTCTGACTTTGCTTAGACAAAAGTCTTGAACAGAAATAATGTACAGTATAGAATATAAAGTCATGTTGCAGTGAAAAAACAATTAATGTTGTGTATGACTACCATGAGCTTGGTCGACTGCATCCATACATCTCTGCAATGACTCAAATAATTATTAATAAAGTCATCTGGAATGGCAAAAAAAGCGTTCTTGCAGGACTCCCAGAGTTCATCAAGATTCTTTGGATTCATCTTCAATTCATCTTACTCCAGACATGCTCAATAATGTTCATGTCTGGTGACTGGGCTGGCCAATCCTAGAGCACCTTGACCTTCTTTGCTTTTAGAAACTTTGATGTGGAGGCTGAAGTATGAGAAGGAGCGCTATCCTGCTGAAGAATTTGTCCTCTCTTGTGGTTTGTAATGTAATGGGCAGCACAAATGTCTTGATACCTCAGGCTGTTGATGTTGCCATCCACTCTGCAGATCTCTCGCACCCACCATACTGAATGTAACCCCAAACCATTTTTTTGATTGATTTTGCCTTCACCAAACTTGACTGATTTCTGTGAGAATCTTGGGTCCATGCAAGTTTCAATAGGTCTTCTGCAGTATTTGTCATGATTGGGATGCAGTTCAACAGATGATTCATCGGACAAATCTATCAAAATTTACCATTTTTTCCAAATGATCAACTAGAAGTCATTTTATTATTTGTTGCTCTTACAACTGGGATTGATGAAAAGACTTTTATCAGGTAGTGCAGTGTCTTAAAAACCGAAAGACATTTAATTATGAGCAAAAGGCCCAAATTGTGCTCCTTGGACATTTTTACGTACAGATGAGGATGCGACCTCACTGTATAGATGGTATAAAATCTTTCTTCCCCCTTTTCTTTTTGTATTTTTTTCCTTTTGTTTCTTTGCTGTCGTTGCCCTTTTTAGATGTCTCGAATAATCCAGGTTTATGATGAGGAGAAACAGAGTAATGTCCAGGTAAGATGTTTCGTGCACCACACCGATGGGTTCAGCAGTGCTGGCACTCGAAAGCATCCAAAGCAGGAGTTTTTAACCCTGTCTGTGATTCTCTCCTCCTCTTCCTCCTCCTCTTCATCCGTTCTTCATCCATTCTGGGCCTGCATTTCACCTCCTGGCATTTCCACACTCTTTACCCTCTCCCTCCCTCTTCTAGGCCGATTCGGAAGTGGCAGAAGCGGGAAAAGCCGTGAGTCTGTACTTTGAGGAGCGATTGCTGGAGATTTTTCCAGAGCAGACGTTCCCGGTTGTGATGGAGAAGGAAACTCAAATCGAGGCCGAAAAGGAGCATTCGGAGGACTCCGATGATGACATCGTACAACCCAAACGCAAACGCTTAAAAGTGGACACAGAGCTGCTGCTGCACATCAAATGAAGAAGAGGAAGAACATCATGAGGAAATGTCTGCAAGAAATAAACCGTCTTCCTCTCAAGCTCAGTCTTATTCTGGAGTAGGATAATGCTGGAACTGATGATTCAGATCATTTGTTTGCTTGACGTTGTGCTCAAAAACGCTGTTGATTGGTTGTACATATTGCGTGAGACTTTTCAACCTTGCATTGTGGACACTGGACGAACAGTTGGGTGCGGATGAAGATGCTTGTACAGATTTAAATAGTCTCGTTTTGGTCTGATTTAGTAAATATCAAGCTTTTTCTTTTGTTTTTCTTAAACCGAGCTATTATTATTATTATTATTATATTTGTAAATCTATTGTCAATGATACTTTATAAATGATAAACTCACCTCTCCCCTTGGTTGTATGATAAAGTTTATCATATATGGTCCACCTGCTTCCTTTGCATGTGTATTTTCTTATTCCTGCAGTTGAAAGATCCCTTCAACAGGAGAAGGTTTTAACTTTATTTTCAATAAAACGGTGAGCTCTGTATTGTTGGAAAGTTTTAATCACGGACCCTTTTGGTCAAACCATGCTTATGAGTGTCTGTGCCATTTTTACAAATGCCAGAAACGGTAGCTGCGTCCCAAATGGCACACTATACATTATGTACTTATGCATTTACACACTTAACAGCATAGTATATGAATGTCGTGTCATCCCAAGTGGAACACTAAGGCTGTGACCGAAATCGCCTACTACTCAGTAGGTACTGCATTCGAATTTAAATGTACTACTTGGCCATTAGAAAAGTATGTTCTATACCAGGGATGGGCAAACTTGATCCTGGAGTGCCGGTGTCCCTGCAGACTTTTGCTCCAACATTAGTCAAACACACCTGAACACACTAATCAGTGTCTTCAAGATCACTAGAAAGCTGCAGGCAGGTGTGTTTGATTAGGGTTGGAGCAACAGTCTGCAGGGACACCGGCCCTCCAGGATCAAGTTTGCCCATCCCTGTTCTATACAGTGTGAATGTGAGCAGTACGAATGGAACTCGGACGTACTACATCTCATTTTGTCATGATCACGTGACCAGCCCACGTGAGTTGCGTCGCTTCACTCCCATTCATGAATTCTCTCGTGGTGCGTGCATCATGAGATAGCGTAGCGTGCATCCATTGCGCACTTCAGAATCTCGCCGGAAGTAGTAGGTCATCACGGACTTTTCGCATGCTGTTTTTTGATTTCTATGAATTGGGACATACTATGCTCGCATACTGTTTTTAGCGTACCATATGGAAGTATGAGATTTCGGACGCAGCTTAACATTTTTTTTACTAAGCGGAAATTCAAACCATTTCCCAAATGGTGTTTGACGGTTGTCAAATTAGCAAAATAAATGACCATCAGAAGGCGCTTTAATCACTCTCGTAGGAGAATTTTGCTTTCACAGTTCAAAATAAAGTAATCCAACATCAGTGCCCGATAGCTCCACCCCTTCCGCTATGTGAGCAAAGCAGCGGCCGTTGAGTGTGTGCAGTGTCCAACATTCCACACTGCATTTTATCGGTCGAATAAGTGCATCATTCAGGTATTTAAAATTTAAAAGTGCACTTATTCAGTGTGAATGCACTACTTACACTATTTCTACTACAAAACAGTGTAGAATAGTGCATAAGTATGCAATTTGGGACGCATGCTTAGCTGCGTCCC
Organism: Danio tinwini; assembly: GCA_903798205.1. Lineage (NCBI taxonomy): Eukaryota > Metazoa > Chordata > Actinopteri > Cypriniformes > Danionidae > Danio > Danio tinwini. Next base: position 7,627,091 of record CAIGQZ010033059.1, on the reverse strand, counting down.
AAATGGCACAATATGCACTCACACACTCAATAGCATAGTACATGTATGTGGTGTCGTCCCAAATGTAAAACTAACAGTTTTTTTTGTTTTTTTTTACTAAGTGGAATTTAAAATTGTTTCTTTGACGGTTGCCAAATTTACGAAATAAATGACCAAACTACTAAATAATACCTGATATAAGTATAACCGCATTCATTATCAGGAGGCGGCATAATCACTCTCGTAGGAGAATTTTGCTTTCCCAATCCAAAATAAATAATCAACCATCAGTGCCTGAAAGCTCCGCCTCTTTCGATACATGAGGAAAGCAGCAGGTGTTGAGGGTTGTTGCTAATCAGATACGGTTGCAGCTGCAAGTTAACGAGAATTTATATTATTTATAAAATTTCCCATTAATTGTATTTTGTTAACGTCTACCCCCACCCTAAGCCCAACCATCACAGTACTGTAAAAACAGTAGTTGTACCGAGTATTATTTACATTATTAAATTACCCAATACATTGTATTTTATTAACGCCTACCCCCACCCTAAACCCGTCACAGTACTGTAAAATATTAATTATTGTTATACAGTGTTGCAAAATAATGCTATATTGATGTGCGTATCCACAACTGTATCCTATCTAGACTTTACCGCCATTGAGTGCATCAAGTGTCCAACATTCCACACTTCATTTTAACGGTTGAATAAACGCATTATCCAAGTATTTAATGTGCACTTATTATTACAGAGTTTTCAGTGCGAATGCACTACTTACACTATTTCTTCTACAAAATGGCGTAGAATAGTGCATAAGTATGCGATTTGGGACGCATATTTAGCTGCATCCCAAATGGCACACTGTACACTGTGTACTTACACACTCAACAGCATAGTGTATGAATGTAGTGTCATCTCAATTAGAACACTAACATTTTTTACTAAGTGAAAATTCAAACCGTTTCCCAGATGACGTTTGGCAATTGCTAAATTAGCTAAATTAATGACCAAACTACCAAATAATACCTGCCATGAGTATAATTGCATTTACCATCGGGAGGCGCTATAATCACTCGTAGGAGAATTTTGCTTTAACAATTTAAAATTAATAGTTATCCATCATCAGTGCCCAGAAGCTCCTAGTCTTCCTCAACGTGAGCAAAACAGTGGCCGTTGAGGGTTTTAGCCTTGCAAAAACAGGTATGGTTGCGGCCGCAAGTTAATGAGAATCATTTATATTTATTAAATTTCCCATTTAATGTATTTTATTAACGTCTACCCCTCCCCCAACCATCACAGTAATGTGAAAACAGTTGTACCAAGTATTATTTGTTATATACTAAATTACCCAATAAATTGTATTTTATTAATGCCTACCCCAACCCTAAACCCGTCACAGTACTGTAAAAATGTTAGTTGTTATACAGAGTTACAAAAATGATGCTATATTGATGTGCAGCTGTATCCTATTTAGACTTTACCATTGTTGAATTGTGAAGTGTCCATCATTCCACACTTCACTTTTTAACAGTTCAATAAGTGCATCATCCGGGTATTTAAAGTGTCCGGATGAAGTACACTATTTCTACTACAAAATGGTGTAGAATAGTGCATACGTATGCGATTTGGGACGCACCTTGTGTGTTTATTATTATCCAATCACACACAGACCGCAGCAGTGCCAGTGTTACATTTAGAAAAGTGGAATATTTTTAATTAAAATGCTGTTTTGGTTGACCTTATAAAAATATTGATTAATTGAATGTGAAATTGAATGTGTAAAATATTGGACTTTTACTTATACATGTTAATAGAAGAAAGTCAAAAATCTGAACTTGTTTAATAGTGAGGATATTTGATCTGGGTCTAGTTGGGATATGAATGTTTTGGTTTTTTTATTTATCATATATAACATTTCCCAGCTGTTTTATACACTCTCAGAAATAAAGGTACACGAGCTGTCACTGGGTGGTACCTTTTCAAAAGTTACAAATTTGTACATAAAAGGTCCATATTAATACCTCAAGGGTACATATTGGTACCTAAGAAGTACAAAAGTGTTCCTCTTCAAACTTTTGAAAAGGTACCACACCCCAGTGACAGCTCTTGTACCTTTATTTATGAGAGTGTATTAATGCATTTTCTCCTTTTGCAAATGTGATGTCTTGGTAGGTGCTCCATTATTTATTTATGACCCTAAATCACAAAACCTCTTATGTTGCACAAGTATATGTTTGGCAATAGCAATATAAGAATAAACGATTCAATTCTATTATGTTTTATTTTATGCCAAAAATTATAGAAACGTTAAGAATAAAGAGCCTGTTTCTTTAGGATTTAGTGTTTGTGTGTGTAAATTTGCTAGTGTAAACATTAATACTCAATCCTTGTTTAGTTATATGCATTGATAAAAGCTTAATTTGGACAGCTTTGAAGGCAATATTCTTAAATTAGTTTTTTTAAGCCCTCAAATTTAAGGTTTTCAAATAGTATCTTAGCTAAATATTGTCTTATCCTAAGAAAAGAAGAAAAACACATGATTGGTTTTGTGGTCCAGGGTCAAATCTACACATTTCTTGTGCCCAGTTTTTCCAAAACATTTAATCTTGATCAAATTAGTCCAGATTTGGAAATCCCATGTTTTGCTATCCGGGATTAACTGATCTTTCTTACTTTTATGACAGTTTTGTAAAGGAACATTGGGTGGGATCACTGATCCAAATACCAAGTTTCAGGATTACCAAATTCTGTTTATCTTATACCAGAGCCTTAAATGGAACCAGCAGTGTTGCCTACTGGCTTAGCAAAGAACAACAGGTAGACAAAATACCAGTGGCCACAAACAGCCATTGATTATTTTAATGGCAAGAAACAGAAAAACTGCAATCAACAAAACTTTAACATTTTTTGTTTGTTCTGTTACAATACTGCTTTGGTATTGTTTTGTTGTTGTTGTTTACCATTTTCTCATTAGATGTGACATGCTTCATATAGGCTTCAAATATGAATGAATTTGTATATCAGTAACCATTAAGTTTGTGATCATTTACCTAAAAAAATAAACCTTTTTTATTTTATTTGGTTCAAAAAAATCTCAACTGAATCCACCCTTCTGATGGGAGCAGGATAATCCTTTTGTTTTGTTTTTTTTCATCAAAAAGATCCCAATCTGAGTTTAAAGTTTTGAATAACCCAAAAGGCAGGATTGATCTAAACAAAATGTAAGATTGGATTACATGGTCTGATCTTAATTCAAAATCCGTTACTTTTGGAAAACCCATTTCCAAGATTTGATCCAATCCGTGATTCAAAATCCCCCTGGATTACTTTTGAAAAACTGGGCTCAGATTACTTAATGGCAGGGATTATTATACCAACCAACGTCACTGAGGTGTGTATTTTGTTTCTTGTGCAATAACGGGTTTTGTACTTCTTGAAATGATGACAAAAGGAATTTAACGTAGAAAATACTTAACTGGGGCATGAACTGCGACTCCAAGTTCCCTTATTGTCAGTGTTTCACGCATGTGGCGCCCCGTACAGTCGTGCTATGCGACATTACTCCGTATGTATATAATGTTTTTCGGCAGCCTAGAGACTGTTGAGAAATCACTACGTCACCGCGCGTCATGATTTCGCTGAATGAGCGTTAGTGAAGTGAAGCGTGACGATCAGCTGATATGAAGAACTGCTGCTGCTGGTGTCTGGAGGCGACGGAGCCACACTGCCTCAGGTAAAAAGTTTATATATTTATTTATAAATTATTTGCATTATTTTGCGGGTCGAACCTCTTTATTCAGCTGTAAATCGTCTATATGCTGTTTAACAGAAACGACGATAATACAAAAACTTTTGAACTTCACACCGGTTTGTGAAAATGTGAGACATTTGATGACCATGTAGTTGTACTTGTTGACCCTGTCAAAGTAAATGCACTAGAAAAATATTTTTTAAGTATTGGTTTAATATAAATTAAGTGTAAATTGTTAAAGTTTTTTATACTATCAAAAATTATATATTTCTGTATACAAGTTCATATTTTATCATTTACAATGTCTTTCTAATTGCTGTTTGCGAAAAGGACAAAATCAGTGAAGGGATTGAAACTGCTGAGCATGTTGAACTAATCAAATTTTTACCGATGAACCGATTTACAAAATGGATCTGAATCGTTCGTAAACGAATCGCACTGAATTCCCCTCTTGAGTTAGTGAAAGGAAAAGAAGTTTACCGCTTTGGTTCATGACTTCATTAACAAATATATTGAGCGAAATTGATATACAGTAAAATAAAAGTTACATTTAAGTTGGTAAATTCTGATTGTTTCATGTTTTAACCTAAATCATTTACGTTTGGTAGATAATTGTATCCATACAAATAACAGTAATCACAGCAACAATAGAACAAAAGTATATTACTAGTTAATTCCTAATTAGACTAATCAATATACTATATAATAAGTGTTTAATCAAGAAAAGACGTGAACAGAACAGAGATATGAATTCATACATCTCTATTCTGTTCATGTCTTGCCTTGATGTCTTTTCATGTCTCTATTCTGGTTCATATGTCTTTTCTCGTGCATATATATATACAAGGCTATAAAAAAAGATTAGAGTGTGTTTCATTTAAAAAGATAAAAACAAAAAAATATAGAATAACCAGGGGGATGCCAATTTAATTGTAGGTGACATGAAATTACTATAAACATCACGGACAAAATATAATAATTAGCTGTTTTTGTTATATACGTGGCTACTAAAGTAACATCCTAGATATTTTGAATGACCACGTGACATATTTACCTTATGATCTAAGTCATTCTTTATAACCGATTCACTTAAACGAACTGTTCAAAAGAATCGACTCTAAAAATTGGGTTTGCTTTGAACCACTAGCTAGTTCGCTTCCGCATTATGACGTCTCGCCTCAAGCATCCAATCAGAGCGCTAAACGGTGACCTCGTTGTTTTGACTGTTTTGTTTTCCTCACTAGGTGTCCGCGGCAAGATCGAAAAATCCTCTTCTTTTCCACCTCAGCTACCAAAAATAAACACCACAGGTAACGTAATAAATACATTAGTGTTTATTAAAGAGTTATACTGTCTTCTAATGTTAATCGTTTCCGACATGTTTTATGAAGAATGCCTCCTGGCGTGTTTTTAATTGCTCCTACTTCAATACTGTTGTTTTGTTAGTGATGTCGGATGGTTTTGAGCTTGGCGGTGGTGGAAACTTCAGCTCTCTGTGTCCTAATGGCATAGCGTGGATCTGGTATGGACTGGGTGAATGTGCTCAGGATGGCAGAGATGTTGCCAGTGTGGTTCTCGGACTGCTGTCCATAGTCTGCTTCATGGTGTCCTCAATACCGTGAGTAGACCAACTCTTATAAGAGAACAGTGTGTGGGTTTACTTTTTTTCATGTGTGACCCTGGACCACAAACCCAGTCATGAGAAAATATTTTGATATTGATACATTATACAGCACATGAAAGCTGAATAAATGGGTTTAAATTGATTGAGGTAAAGTTGGTTTTATATTTACACATTCTGACTTTCTCATTAGTGATATAATTTCACAAAAATATTCTTTACAAATTGTAAATAGTGAAATTAAATTAGCAGCCAGTGATTATCAAAGTGCAACATTGTTCATGGTCAATTAAATAGTGTTAATGTTGTTTTCAAGTCATAATTACTTGTCATTTCAGACCGAATGTGATAAACATTATAGGAAGTGTGTCACAAGTTGTCACTGAACGAATGGGCGAATATAAAACCAACTTTACCTCAACATAAATGGCTTTCAATTGATGTATGGTTTATTATAATGGGACAATATATGTATGAGATATAACTAATTGAACATCTGTAATCTGATGTGGGTTAAAAACAAAGCAAGATACAGATTAAATTATCTTTAAAGTTGTCCAAATTAAGTTCTTAGCAATGTTCATTATAAATTAAAAAGAGTTTTGATATATTTACAGTAGGACATTGAAAAAATATTCATGGTTTATTTTTTTGTCACAAGAAAAATCAATCATTTTGACTTATACAATTTTATTTATCTATTTTATTTATTTATCTGTTGCCATTAATATACTAATACTGCATACGACTCGACTTATGTGGTTCAAGGTCACATATTAGAAATGATATCATGTTAGCACTGTTACACTTAAATTTGAGGTCACTAAGAATTTATACTTTCCGCAAGGATGCATTAAAGTGATACTTTGGTTATAACATTAACTAGCTAGTTATAAAATTTATATAGTTATAAAAGTCCCTCATTTACTCACACTCAAGTCAAGTGGTACTAATCTATGAGTTTCTTTCTTCTGCACACAAAACCAGATATTTTGAAGAATGTTGGGGGAAAAAACCATCAACATCCATAGTAGGAACAAAAAATACTATGGAAGTAAATGGCAGATGTTTTTTAACACTCTTCAGAATATCTGGCTTTGTGTTCCGTAGAAGAAAGAAACTTATACAGAGCTGGAACAAATGGAGGATGAGTAAATGATTGCAGAAATGTCATTTTTGTGTGAACTATCCCTTTAAACTGAACAAAAGTGATGGTAAAGACAATATATAATTTTACTGAATCTTTAGGTTTGAAGTTAATTCCCTTGTTGTGAACTTTATACTAATCAAGGGATCCTGACTATAATGTAACAGTTCATGCAAAATATTAAGCAGCAATTCTGAACATTTATAATAAGGACCTTTTCTATGGCATGTCATTACACATAAGTGTATTTACTATAGTGTGTAACAAATTAAATGTGTAATAACTAAAATATTACCACATATTTATATTGCTTTGGCAAGATTTTTACTTGACTAGTGTTTTATAACTGCTGTCACAATAATATTTTTTCATATTTTTGATTACCTAAAGGCATTAGACTAATTTAGTTTCAAACCTTACAGATAAATTGATCCACCCACCATAAATATAAATGATAGCATGTATATGAAGTGACATGTTTTGCACATGTAAGTAATAAGATCTTTCTGACTGTTACTGTAGGCAGTACTACAGTTCCTGTAAGACAGGAAACATGGACAGCGCTCTGTCTATTTGGTTCCTCTTATTCTGGCTGGCGGGTGATTCGTGCAATCTTATAGGGTCATTTTTGGCTGATCAACTTCCTCTACAGGTACAGGAACAATAGACACATTCATATTTGTCATGTTGGATAATATCTGCTAAATTAATCAAATGGAGACTATTTCATTGTTTTAACTGAATGGTCTTAGTTTTGTTGTAGTATAAAGAGAGACTGTTTTTTTTATTTATGTATTTAACTAGTTTATTATTATTTTATATTTTTGAATTATTTGTTTTTTCTTCAGAAATATACTGCAGTGTACTACGTCGTAGCAGACCTGTTAATGCTGGCCATGTACATGTACTATAAACTAAAGAATAAAAGCTCTTCGGGTGAGTTGGAAATTACACATCGCTTGTGACCTGTACTTTAGGCTAAATGTGTCGTAAAGAGACTATTTGTTGCTTTTAATACATACATGGGTCAAACACGAAACGTCCCATTTTGGTGTCTTAATCAAATCAAACTTAGAAAGATTTAAATGCAAGTAAAGGGTGTAAATAACTATGTAAAATTATGGGTGAATGTTTCATAGTCATTCAGCATAACAGATATATTTATGAAAAAAATTAAACAAAAGACATTCTGAATCTGAACTAATAAAAAACCCTCATATTTTAAATGATTAAAAATATCTTGCTGTGAAATGAGTAAAACCTATTGAATTGAAGAAGTATTAAGATTTATGAGTTTTTAAATATGTCAACAAATGATTCTTGTTCTAAATATGCAGGACAAGATTTGTTTTCTATGTAGAAACTATTGTTTCACTCAATTACATTTTACAGGGTTTCCAAGACTCATGGAATTTTAAAAGGTCTTTTTCAGACATTGAAATTTTGCTTACAATTGATGAAAATATTTTTTTATACCATGTTATTTCACATGTTTTGTCTATTGCTATTGCTGTTATTTACTGTCATTATAATATTCTCCCACTTGTCAGCTGGCAATCAAATAGTAACCAGACTATACCTTTTTTCTGCTCAGTGCTCAACCAGTCCCTTCTGGATTTTTGCAGCCTAAAATGACTAATGTGACTATGACATGACTTTTCACAAAGTTTGCTACAATATTTACTAACATTCTTGAGTTGTTTTGCTATAAAAAATACACAAATTTACACTGTGCATGTCTATGGTATTGCACACCGGACGAGCACTATGTGCGAGTATGATATAAAACAATGCAGATGGTGTGGTATGAATTGGAGAATTTATCATGGCTATAGCCAAAATCTGTGGGAAATCTGCAGCAATTTTATTAAGCAATTCAGCAATTAAATGGCAAGCTCCTCAAAATGTTGTGCCATTTGCTTGATTCTGCATTACGTTTAGCAATTACAGAATCGATTGATCAACACAACAGCTGCCTGTTTTCATATTTATTAACGGCCCCTTAAATTCAGTCATTCAGTCAATAAAAGTCAGGGAATTTGACATTTTGGGAACCTGTTTTTAGTGGGTGTCTTCTGTAAATCAGATTTTATTTTATTTTATTTTTTCAACATTGCCGATTAAAACCTTTTTCATGTTCGACCTACAATGAAAGTCAAAATAATTAGCTCTCCTGTGAAATTTTAAACCTTTTAAAAATATTTCCAAAGTGCTATTTAATGAAGAGAAGATTTTTCAATACATTTTTAAACATAATAGTTTTAAAAACGAATTTCTAAAAACGAATTTCTTTTCTCTTTTTTGTTTTACTTTCTTATAAAAATATATATATATTTTATATGTTAATTAGGAAAGTAAGTGGACAACAGTGGTTTGTTCTGTAATCAATCAAAAAATAATATTTTCTTAAGGGGAGTAATAATATTGACCCTAACAATTGTTTAAAAACTGCTTTTTTCCCAGCCAAATTAAAAGAAATAATAGTTTCTTCCAAAAAAAAAGCAAATACTGTGAAATTTTTCTTGCTCTGTTAAACATCACTTGGGAAATATTTGAAAAAGAATAAACATTTCACATGGGGGGGCTAATGATTTTGACAACTGTATATGATTTAATTGGTTTTGGGGAAAATATCTCTAGTTAAGAAAAAAATCATGATATAAATAATATCAAAATAATTTGTTTAATGGTCTTTTGTGCTAATAGACTAAAACAGGGTTACTCAGAATCTTGAATTAGTTTTAGTATTATGTTCTGTTATAGTATTTATTAAGATTTTATTAATTTAATTTAATTATAATTTTATTAAGAATTTATTAATTCTGTTGTACTATTTATTTATTATTATTTTTATTTTAAGTTTTTAATAATTTTTATATGCTTCTGTCAATTTTGATCAGTTTTAGGTTTTTGTATATGTATTTATTTCAGCCAAGGCATCATTTATAATTTCCTTTAAATTTGAATACTTCAAAGGAGTAATGATTTAACGCCATGATTAAGAGTTACACAGCAGATGAGTGCCTCATACAGTAATAAAGAGAAGAGATGGAAAACTCTCAGCTCTACATTCACAGTATGTTATAAGAATGTGCTGCTGCCTTGCTAATTCATGGAAGTGTTTTTCTCTTCTGCAGATCGTGCATTGCTGAATACGCTCAGCGTGCTGTGTCTTTTAGGAATGACATCTTCACTTCTCAGTGTCCCTCACTGGTCTGTAGAGGACCAGATGCCCGCAGGATTTAGAGGTCGAGCACTGCTGGCCCTGGAGGAGGACAACGATGCAGTGCAGGTAATAGGGAGACTTTCAGAATTCACTCGAGTTGCAGTTTACTTATTTATGTGGTTTTAATGTTATTGTGGTTTGGCACTTGATGTTTTTCAGCCATTCAAAACAAGAGAGATTATAGGCTTTGTTATCGGCTCTATATCTTCAGTACTGTATTTATGCTCCAGACTGCCACAGATTTACACCAATGTAAGTATTGCTGCATTTACGTGTTGATAGATGTTGATCTAAACAGAATCAGAACATATCCGGGGTCATATTTTACCACAAAAAATCTAAATAATGATATTTTGAGATGGATAGTTGTATTCTTATTTTGTTTTGTATATTTATTTGTATTTATTCATTAGGATTAACCTCTTCAGATGTACCATCTCATTTTCAAGGGGGTCCCACAATTAATCACAATCACATAAAAATAACATAAGACAAAAATCATACTTGTTGCGCTTTGAGTTTAGAAAAGGTTTTAAGAAAATGGCATTATAAATAAAATAAATTATTATTACTGTAAAAGAGTACTTAACTGCTATAGTATAACGTATCATATAGCAATTAATTAATTAATTAATTCATTCATTCATTCTTTTTCTTTTCGGCTTAGTCCCTTTAATTATCAGGGGACCAGCATTATCCAGCATATGTTTTACACAGCAGATGCCCTTCCAACTGCAATCCATCACTGGGAAACACCCATTCACACACACACACACACACACACACACACACACACACACACACACAC
>CAIGQZ010033059.1:7604935-7616547 GCA_903798205.1 Danio tinwini | reverse complement strand
CACACACACACACACACACACACACACACACACACACACACACACACTACGGCCAATTTAGCTTATTAATTCACCTACTGTATAGCACATGTTTTTGCGCTGTGGGGGTAACCGGAGCACCTGGAGGAAACCCACGCCAACACTGGAAGAACATGCAAACTGACCCAGCTGAGGCTTGAACCAGCTATCTTTTTGCTGTGGTGCCACCGTGCCACCCTATGGCAATGTAATTCATTTATTGTACATGCTATATCAACAGGGTTTCTGCTGGGTCTTAAAAAGTCTTAAATTTCTATTTTTAAATTTTAGACTTGTTAAGGCCTTAAAAAGTCTTAAATTCGCTGTTGTAGGTCTTAAATATTTTTGCACAGGTCTTAATTTTCAGATGTCTATGTAACGCTATATCCAGGGTTTGTACGGGTGCTGGAAATCCTGGAAAATGCTTGATTTTAAATATAGTGTTTTCAAGGATTGAAAAGTGCTTGGATTTTGTACCAAGTGCTTGAACCTGCTTGAATTTGAAATTGCAGGGCTCGAAATTGCGACCATTTTGGTTGCATATGCACCCAAAATTTTAGCTATGCGAGCTCAAAATATATTTGGGAGAATTTGTGCAAATTGTTGATTATTCTCAGACTCATAAGGATTTAATTTGTTACATGAATTTTGAATAGCGATGCACATGAAATCTCATTATTGACTGGTCATGAAAGTTTGGCACTACATCCAAACACAATCTGACTGTAAGCTAATTTTTCGACACTTTAAGTTAAAATGTCATATTGTGTTTTTTTTAAATAGCACAATGGATTTAACTGTGAAAAAGTACAAACAGCATATATAAAGTAAACCTAATTTACCGTGCTTGTTAGGTGCGGGAAAAGCATAAAAACATGCATTGAAAGTGCTTGAAAAGTGCTGGAATTTGAAGTTGGAAAAGGTGTAAGAACCCTGTATATCTAATGCTCATTTAAATTCTATTTTGTTGCTGTTGTTTGGTTTTCGTGTTGTTGTAGTTCTTCATTTCAGTAGTCCAATTGTAATTTGCGGTATCACAACTACAAATGAGGCCGACATGCAATAGCCAATCAGCTCTCTGCTATTAAACTCTGTGCGTGCGGCGAATGTGACGTCATGTTCGCTTTGGGTGCGCGCGACATGGTTTCGGCTGGCAGAGCTCATGTAATGTTTTGAGACTCAAGTGAACAGTTTGCGCGGTGCTGCCTTTGAGTTGAGTTGAATATGAAACACTTTGAAGAGATTTTGTCTGAAACTGGTATGTCTGTACACACATCTTCTTTATGATCCGTCCATGCGTGATCATATAGTGTATGTTTTTGTTTTTATTCTTGCCATAATAAAAATATAATTGTAGAGCAACCCAAGTTCTGTTGCCATTAATATTTAACTTTTAATAGGTAGAACTGTCCGAGATATGAACAAAAGCAAGTGATGCATCATTTATATTTAAAAAAAATTTAGATTAAAAATCTTGAATGGTTATAAACATCTTTATATAACTTTTAAAAATAATAAAAACAATTATCTTGAATGATCTTAATGATATGACCAGTTCCGGAAACTTTCTACTTCTCTGTTTATCCGACTGATTTTACTGTCTGTTTTTTTAGACCGCCCCCCTGTCATTTAAAAGAATATCTCATTGGCGAATGCGTCAAGTAAAAGCCTCGTCTGTTTCGTGAGTTGTGCGATGTGGCGCCAGGCGAAAGTATAAATCAGACTTAAGATGTTTGTTTGTTTGTTTTTTCTGTAGTTCAATGGTGAATCCAACCTGTCTTTAGTACTGTTCAATTTGAATACATTTATTTTACCACTAATTTTGTGATTTTGTATTTTCTCTTTGTGTATGCGTGTTTTTGATATTGTGATATAGGTCTTAAATTTAATACTTAATGGTCTTAAAAATGTCTTAAAAAGTCTTAAATTTGACATTACGATATCTGCAGAAACCATAATATGGTGCTATGTAAATAATGTTGGTAGTTTTTTTTTCAAATATATTTTTATTGAACATTTTTAGTGCAAAAACATGTCGGAAATTTACATTGAGTATTAATATCCATCATTCATGTAATTTGAATCCTGACCCCCACATGAAAAATGCTAATAACTTTTATTTTTTTATTGTAATTAAATAAACAAACAACAAAATAATTATGATAAAAATAAGGACATAAAGTATAAAATTTTTTAAATTAACAGACAAGATTTTTCTTAGAGACTGAGAGGTTCCTAGAAAATTATAGAAAGGATCCCAGGTCTAATAAAATAGAAAAGGTTTGTTCTTCAATGTTGGTAGATTGAATAAAATAATCTATTTTAAAAGACTCAAATCATAAATAAAATTCAAACAGAAAGTGACTGCATTACTGAATATCAAAAGCTGTTCTAAACATGTAGGTTTTATGATTTGCTTTAAACAGTGCCAGATTCATGATAGTGCATAGCTTAGTGGGAAGGGTATTCTACAGATTTAGATAATTTTATTTACATCAGCATTGTAAAAAGATTACACTATATTTTATTTTCTAAAAAGAAGAAAGTTTGTATTTGGGACCATTAAATTGATTGGCTTTTCTTTGCTAGTTGTAGAAGTTCACACAAATCACTGCAAAGCAAAAAAAAAAGAATCAAAAAGAGCCTTGCACAACTACAAATCCATGACTTTTAGTACTGCCTTCATGCTGACTAACATACACTGACAGTTATTTTTACAGTTAAACATTACTGAGAATAATGGAAGATGTAAAACTGGACAATGTGACCCATCTAGAGGAAATATTTAAGTAAATATCCAGATGAAATAAAATGTCTTTAAAATAACACAATGCAAATTTTCATTCATTCATTTATTTTCCTTCGGCTTAGTCTCTTTGTATATCAGAGGTCGCCACAGTGGAATGAACCGACAACTATTTCGGCATATGTTTTATGCAGTGGATGCCCTTCCAGCCGCAACCCAGTACTGGGAAACACTCATACACTATGGTCAATTTCGTTAATCCAATTCAATTATACCGCATGTGTTTGTGGGGAAACTGCAGCATCCGGAGGAAACCTACGCGAACATGGGGAGAACATGTAAACTTCACACAGAAATGCCAACTGACCAGGACTTCCAGCGGCCTTCTTGCTGTGAGGCGACAGTGCTAACCACTGAGTCACTGTGCCGCTCCAGGCTTTATTTTGTTAAAGTAAACTAATGTGTCATATTTATTTAAATGATTTATTACTGAGTGCAACATTCCTAATTGCTTTGGGGACTCACATCTGTTATTGACTAATGCTTTTAATACAGCTGCGGTTATTTTACATTTGGATGCAGCACTCGTTTACTGATTTAGCTTCTTGGTGTGTTTGAAATATTTCTTGCTGCATGCAGTTTCAGAGGAAGTCAACAGAGGGCTTGTCGTATTTCCTGTTCGCTCTGGTGATTCTGGGAAACACCACATACGGCGTGAGTGTTCTGCTGAAGAACCCAGATCCAGGACAGGGAGAGGCCAGTTACATAGTTCACCACCTGCCCTGGCTCATCGGCAGCCTGGGAACTCTTTCACTAGACCTGGTCGTATCCTTTAAACATGCATTGTAGATATCTCATCCATTCCTTCTAGATTTACACAGACATGAGAAGTCAAATGTATCCTGTAGATGCATTTGATATTTTTTTTTACTTAGTTTAATATCTTCATATTTAACTAATAATATCAGCACCAAATTTTTTTACATGTTTAACTTCATTAGAATTGTAGATTATATCATTTTTTATTATTATATATTAGATTATATATTTTTTTTCAGTACACAAAAATAAACTGAATTAATATATTTATAGTTTTTTTTTCATTGGAAACAAGCTGAAATAATTTTAATTTATATTTCTGAATTTTTTGTTTTATTCTTTAACCATAACACTGTACTAGAATAACATTAACTAAGTATGAATAATCTTGTAAAGGATTCGCCATTAACTAATACTTTATTAAAATCAAAGTTTATTAAAATTTTATTAAAGTTAGAATTTAAAGTTGTGCTTGTTAACATTAGTTAATGCACTTTTAGCATGAACTAACATTAATAAGCATAAATAAATACCTTAATAAATGTAGTACTAAAAGTTTGTTTATATTAGTAAATGCATTACCTAACATTAACCAATGTACATTATTTTAAAGTGTTACATTTTAATCTGTTAACCCTTCAATTTTGCATTAAATTACAAAAAGTGATCTATTTTCAGACATTTTCACTTTTGTTTTTAGACAACACAATATCAGTGCTTTTCTAAATTCATATCAGTTATAGTTAATTACAAAAAGAATGAATATTTTTGGAAAACTTCTCTAAATTACAATAATTTAATTGTTACCAGACCTTGTTACCAGAAAATCTAGAGAAATCCAGAATTATCAAGTGTTATTTCAGTATTTTTCAGTTAACAAAAATGGTTTGATTTTTAGTTATCCACAATAAACCTTCTTGTCCTCAAATCCTGGTTAAACTTTATCAGTTGGTCAGTTCATGCAATTTAGCACCAACACAGTTTGTTTTGAGAAGATCCAGTCAAAGGTCACATGACTAATGTTCTGAACACTATTCCATAAACATTTGAGTCACTGTATGTTTGACCTCCCGGTTCACTGAAGTCCACATACATATATTGACAAAAAGCCAGATTATCTAAATCACATGAACGCATGTCAGTTTTTTTTTTTTTTGCCTTAATGCTTTTCTTCAGATATCTGTGCAGTTTATGATGTACAGGAAATCTCCACGGGTTTCTGCAGATACAGATGAAGAAACGGCTGCGCTCCTGCAAAACTGAACTATTCTCATTCCTGCTGTGACTGCATCAAAAGCTTCAGATGGTTTTTGAGCATCACATTTCACAAAAATGCACAAACAACTTTAGTTTTATTTACATTTTATACCAATAGGTTTTATAGCTAGCAGCATCAGTGATTCTAATTATTATTATTTTTGTCTAATAGTCGTTGCTGTTCGTAAAGGGATAGTTCATCCAAAAATTATATCATTCAATCATCATTCACTTGTTCAAAACCTATTTGACTTTGTTTCTACCTTTGAACACAAAATAAGATATTTTGAAGAATGCTGGTTGCCGGCACCCATTGACTTCCATAGTAATTTTTTCCTACTATGGAAGTTGATGGGTACCAGCCTCCAGCATTCTTCAAAATATCTTCTTTTCTGTTCAACAGAATGAAGAAACTCATAAAGGTTTTAAAATCACACGAGGGAGAGTAAATGGTAGGTGACCTATCCCTTTAATTGTTACCAAAGGGATCATTTACACACTTGTACTGTACTTCAGAATTCACAAAAACTTTTATTTTTATTTTTTCAACGCATGCAATCTTGTAAATTTGATGTACAGTGGATTAAATACTGCATACAGCAGACTTAGCTGAGGAAGACTTGTGAAAACAGGCCTCTTCAATTTGTGTACTGTAATCTATTACATATCAGTTGGTTTTGTAAAGATGTTTTTAATCATTTTATTATGGCCTTGATTGTGCACTGCACCTGACAGTCAGTTTCTAACTTCTTTTATTGAAGTTCTTATTTTAAAGTCTTATTTGACTTTGTGCCTGTTTTTGTTTTAGTATCACAACACACACTAAAGATTTTTGTTTTCTGAGGCCAAACATGCTTGAAGTATTTCTTTATCTGTTGTTTGTCTGATAAATATGGTCAGTTTGTTTCTGTCCTCTTCATATCCCCCCCCAAATCATCAGTTTTCTTGTGTTATCTGACGAGTGAGAAGAAAAATTGCAGAGATGGAACAATTTCATCTAGCAGGCATTGATTGGTTTGTGAAAAGTGGCCATTAAATTGCAGGAGCAGTAGCCACATTTAAAGAGATGTGGAGACTGAAGGTCAGCACTGCAAACAAATGCCTTTCTTAGACTTTTTGTCTTTTTAGTACATACAGTTGAAGTCTGAATTGTTAGCCCCCCTGTATATTCATTTATTTAACTCATTTTTTTTATAACTCATTTCTAATAACTGATTTATTTTATCTTTGCCTTGATGACAGTACATAATATATGACTAGATATTTTTCAAGATACTAGTATTCAGCTTAAAGTGACATTTAAAGGCTTAACTAGGTTAATTAGGCAAGTTAGAGTAATTAGGCATATCACTGTATAACGATGGTTTGTTCTGTAGACAATGGAAACAAAAATATTGCTTAAAAGGGCTAATAATATTGACCTTAAGATGTTTTTGTTTTTTTTTATTCAAAACTGCTTTTATTCTAGCCGAAATAAAACAAATAAGACTTTCTCCAGAAGAAAAAATATTATAGGAATTACTGTGAAAAATTCTTTGCTCTGTTAAACATCATTTGGGAAATAAATAAAAAAAAAGAGAAAAAATTATCAGCCAATAATTGTGACTTCAGGGCGTCACTGTGACACAGTGGGTAGCACGATTGCCTCACAGCAAGAGGAGTTTGCATGTTCTCCCCGTGTTCGCATGGGTTTCCTCCGGGTGCTCCGGTTTCACCCACAAAAAAAGAAAATGAATTGAAACTTTAACTGTATATCTAAAAATTTTAATTCAGAATTATGTTTTTTCCTTGTTTGTTTTACTTTATTTGCAGATAATTTAGCTTGTTTTAAGGCAAAAGTCACTTCATTTTGACTTATTACTGAAAACAAAATGGTATTCTTTACTTGTCTAGGAAATGCTTCTTGATTTAAGAATTGATTGGTATTTTTGCTAGAAACGGGACAAACATTTTTGTTTTGCAGTGAGCTTGATCCGCTAGAGCTCTCGGTGGTTATTTACAAATGTATTATTTGCAATAGAGAGCATTAGTAGCTTTTTCAGTGGCATTGCCTCCAAAAGTATTTCACCCACAGGGATTTAAAAAAAAAGTTTCACGAGTTTGTACTTACAGATGCTTAACTTAATAAGATAATGCATATTTGGCATGCTGTCCCGGAAGAGTATTCTGAGCCCAGGCTCCTCCCCTTGCTGCCTACAGATTGTGGAGGTAGAATGTGTTTGATTATTTATAGGCATTCTCCTTTCTACTGATTGTATAATACACGATCTGACAAAAGTCTTGTCGTTAATCCCAGCTTTAAAAGCAACAAATAATAACTTGACTTCCAGTTGATCATTTGGAAAAGTGGCAGAAGTTCGATTTTTCTAATGAATCATTTGTTGAACTGCATCCCAATCATCACAAATACTGCAGAAGACCTATTGGAACCCGCATGGACCAAAGATTCTCACAGAAATCAGTCAAGTTTGGTGCAGGAAAATTCAGGGTTTGAGGTTACATTCAGTATGAGGGTGTGCGAGAGATGTGCTGCCCATTACGTTACAAACCACAGGAGAGGGCAAATTCTTCAGTGGGATAGTGCTCATACTTCAGCCTCCACATCAAAGTTCCTGTAAGCAAAGAAGGTCAAGGTGCTCTAGGATTGGCCAGCCCAGTCACCAAACATGAACATTATTGAGCATGTCTGGGGTAAGATGGAGGCATTGAAGATGAATCCAAAGAATCTTGATGAACTCTGGGAGTCCTGCAAGAACGCTTTCTTCCAGATGACTTTATTAATACGTTATTTGAGTCATTGCAGAGATGTATGGATGCAGTCCTCCAAGCTCATGGGAGTCATACACAATATTAATTCTTATTCTACTGCCCCATGACTTTTTATTCTATACTGTACATTATTTCTGTTAAGTGGCAAGACTTTTGTCTAAGCAAAATCAGACCTTACTGTCCTTATTAAATAATTAAAAATACAGACATGATCATATTTAATTTGATAAAATAAGTGTAATCTAGAAGCCTTTGCCTTTCATATAAGCCACTTCTGATACCAGATGATCAACTAGAAGTTTTTAACTAATTATAGTTGACAATAACAACAGTCATCTCTATTTAGAAATAATTTGGTGATAAATATGGTTCCTCAAGCTACACATACAGTTCAATAATTTAATGTGTAAAATTGATCCTTTCCACCAAACTAACAATGCATTATGGGACTGCCTTATTTGCAACATGTGTATTGCTGTCTTTGACTGCATCCAGAACCACATTGGCAGGCACAGGTACTTTGAAGAAGTACTTTGTAACCACAAAAAAAAGTTATATTGACATTCATGCAATTATCATGTGACCCTTCAACATCAGTCATGTCACTTTACTGGCATTCAGAAATCCTCTACTGTGGCCTTATGGGACAGTAAAGAGCCACGTCAGAATTTCGGCAGAAGTAATAGGTCATCCTACTTTTCATTTTTCATCTTCTCTTTTCTAAAGGCCCGTTTGCACCAAACACGATACATAAAAAGATAAATATATTTGCGTTCACACTGACAAACAATAAAAATCTGTTTATTTTTAATTGAGGCTTTTATTTTGCATTACCCCCTTGTAACCAGCAGATGTACTACTAGCACATCTGACCAGGGAATATTTAGCTTTCTTTTATTTAGTAATCTAATCAAACTAATTAAGCAATTGTATCCAGTGTAGTGGACAATGTTGTCTATAGCTCTAAATTGCACAAGCTTTTTATAAATAAATGGATTCTAACTGGCTGTCAGTGTTTTATCTTTAATTAGCTGAAAATAAAAGTGTTGTGAAAGTGATGCCAGTGATATTGTTTCCCTTCATCTTTATTATTATTATTATTACAGTTTTTCTTATTTGCTTTGGCCCATTTTTTCGAAACAGTCTTAACATTCAACATAAATTGTAAGTGCAAACGTTAAAACTGTTTTCTGGAAGTTCAGAACTTAATTGCATGTCTGCAAAATGTAGATACTCCCCCAAAACATTTCATTCATGCTTCAAAACCTAGTTATCGTGTCAGTAATTTGGCCAGGGTCAGCAAAACACAAAGTGTTTTTGACATCGTGTGAGCCACACTGCTCAAAATGATTATTGTTTTTTTTTTCACCATGACACTCAACCATGGAAGGTTTTTAAAAATCTGATATTCGTTGAGGAGTCAATAGAAAAATAAATAAATAAACATTTGCATTTGTACAGTATATATATTTTTGTACGAATGTATTACATGTGTTCTTGTATGTCCAATAACTGTATTGTATATTTCTTATGTTAGACACTTGCAGGCAGGATGGAGCCATGCTTTCATGTTGTTGATGCCAAATTCTCCCTATCATCCGAATGTCGCAGCAGAAATCGAGACTCATCAGACCAGGCAACGCTTTTCCAATCTTCTATTGCATAGTTTTAGTGAGCCTGTGTGAATTGTAGCCTCAGTTTTCTGTTCTTAGGTGACAGGAGTGGCACCCGGTGTGGTCTTGTGCTGCTGTAGTCCATCTGCCTCAAGGTTGGACGTGTTATGTGTTCAGAGATGCTATCCTGCATACCTAAGGTGTAACGAGTGGTTATTTGAGTTACTGTTGTCATTCTATTAGCTCCAATCAGTCTGGCCATTCTCCTCTGACCTCACTGGATATTTTCTGTTTTTCAGATCATTCTCTGTAAACCCTAGAGTTGGTTGTGCGTGAAAATCCCAGTAGATCAGCAGTTTCTGAAATACTCAGACCATGCTACGTTCAAAGTCACTTAAATCACCTTTCTTCCCCATTCTGATGCTCATTTGAACTGCAGTAGATCGTCTTGACCATGTCTACATGCCTAAATGCATTGAGTTGCTGAGACGTGATTGGCTGATTAGAAATTTGCATTAACGAGCAGTTGGGCCATTTTTTTTTTTGCTTGTCTAGAAAATGCTTCTTGATTCAAGAACTTACAGATATTTGGACTAGAAACAAGACAAGCATGCAGTTTCAGTTCATGCGGGTTCAATTTGGCCAAAAGGCAGCTGTGTAATTGTAGTGTTAATCCTTCAGAACAATCTTAGTGCCAACACTCCCTTAAAATACTGCCTATATAGTCAGCTCACCATAATCCAACACATTTATAATTTCAGAAATAACCTTGGCTCCTTGTTCTACCCCACAGTTCATATCAGCAGCCCATGGAAAAACACGTCAATGTTGTTTTTCCTCATTACAACAGTGGCTGTCATTAGCATCCTGTGAGTTAAGAGCACCAGGCCGCAGATTGTCCCCTCTGAAGGGGCCACCCATGGAGCACAAGAGCGGCTGGGGGTCTGGGACTCAGATAAAGGGGTCTGGGTTTGCGTGCGTCCAGCTGAATTGTGTAGTGACACGTGGGAGTGTGTCGGACGGTTGTGAAACGCTGGCCAGAGGAGCGGCAGGAAGAGCGGAGAGAGATAGCAAATGTTCATCCATCAGTTAGATGAACTAGGGCTGTTTATAAACACAGGGGCTGCTGGGAATCTTCTAATGAGGCCACTCATTCACATGGTGCATGTCCACAAATCAGTCATTATTTCGCTTAAACTGCTCCTCACTCCCTTTATGGGATCTTTTTTTTTATCGAGTTTAACTTTTACGGCAACAGTACAGTTGAGTTTTCTCATTATGGTGGCAGGATAATGTTCAAGTTTTCGTTTTTGTGTGTGTATTATCGACCTTCCTGTGTTTAAAGTTGCACAGATATTGGTATGTGTTTGAATTAATAGTTTGCGTTGGAGGGACGCGCTGTTTGTTTTACGCATGTGTGTTTGGCAAGTGCTGGACGTCCAGGCTGAACTGCTGTCAACATCACAAACGCAAGAGAGATCCAGCACACGCAACATCAGCGCTGCATGGTGAGTACATGAAATCTGCTTCCTCTACTGACTGACGGTGCTAATTATTCATGTGTATGTGGATTCATTTTTGCGTATGTATTTCAACAATTAGTTTAATGATTCGCCGAATGCTCTGTACACTACTGGTTTAAAGTTTGGAGTCAGTAGGATTTTTAAATGTTTTAAAATAAGCTTCTCCTGCTCACAGAGGCTGCGTTTATTTCATCAAAAACACGGTGCAGATAGTAAAATTGTGAAATCATTTATTCCAGTAATTTTAAAGATGAATTTTCAGCTTCATTTCAGCTCCAGTCTTCAGAGTCACATGATCCTTCAGAAATCTCTAATATTAATTATTATTATTATTATTATTATTATTATTATTATTGATGGTAATTGTAATGAAAGCAATAATGAGTAATCATTTCATTTGAAACTACATAAAATAAGAAAGCAGTTATTAACAATTTTATTTAACAGTTTAACAAATCTTTTTACATTTAATAAATGCTGCCTTGATGAACAAAGCAATTTTCAAAAAAAAAAAAAAAAAACATGAACAAAAAAATTAGCTCAAGCTTTAGGCCGGTAGTGTACGTGAATGAATTTTTGCGTATGTAGTTCAGGAATTAGAAAGTTAAGTGATCCATCAAATGCTCAATGTATGTGAATTTGTATTTAGAATTAGAATTAGAATTAGAATTATGTTTTTCAGTCAATGTATAAGGAAGTCAGTAAGTGCAGCTGTCTTTTTCTATCTATCTATCTATCTATCTATCTATCTATCTATCTATCTATCTATCTATCTATCTATCTATCTATCTATCTATCTATCTATCTATCTATCTATCTATCTATCTATCTATATATCTATCTATCTATCTATCTATCTATCTATCT
>CAIGQZ010033059.1:7589381-7604835 GCA_903798205.1 Danio tinwini | reverse complement strand
TCTATCTATCTATCTATCTATCTATCTATCTATCTATCTATCTATCTATCTATCTATCTATCTATCTATCTATCTATCTATCTATCTATCTATCTATCTATCTATCTATCTATCTATCTATCTATCTATCTATCTATCGTTATATCTCTATTTGATATTGAAAAACATGCTCACCAAGCGTGAATTTAAAGCTACTATAAATACAGTAAACCATTGTGAATATCACTGATTACTATATTAATATATTGTAAAAAAAGAAAAAAAAGAAAAAAAACATTTTAATATGTTTAATTGGTTATAGAGAAACATTTGTCATTATTATCAAACATTTTTTTGGAAAATGATTTAAGATTCTCTGGATGATAGAAACTAAATAAACATCTAAAAGTTTTATTTGAAATGTAAATCATTTGTCGCATGATTACAATCACTTTTACTCTAATTCAAATTCTACATTTAAACTACAGTATATTTTGACTCATGCTAAAGCAACACTGTGAATAAAACATCACGTTAGGTTTTGAAGATGCTTGAGTTGATATAGTTTAGAGCTTCCTTTAGCTAAACAAATGTTCTGCTTGTTAATACATATTCTTAAAGTAGTCTCACACAGCAGACCTCATTATCTGCAGCTCTTGGCTTTGTTGGGTCAGTGTGATCGTGACAGTTCTGTTTCCCAACATCCCAAATCCAACAGACAACTTAAGAATGTTTGAAATGTTGGCATTTGTTGAGCGGCCATTTAGACATTCACTTCCATGTTTATACTGTCTGCGAGCTGTTACACCAGTCAACAGCACAGGCAGAAATCAAAGACAAGTTGCCATTTGATCAATGCACACTTTGTTTTTAATAGAGCGAACTGCTTCAATTGCATTATCTACACCTCAAATACCTTACATTTCCATCATCAGCCTTACGTCAGTCTGTCCCAATGAACAGTTGCTGATAATCACCTACATTCAAAACACTAGCAGCACCTCTGGACTTTAGTCTAGCACTGTCTGTCAGTGATTCATGCTTAAATCTGTAAACACAGCCTGGCTATGAGCAACCAGCTAACATCAAATAAGATAACAGATGGATAAATGAGGAAATAATGGATATATACTCAAAAAATATGTTTGTAGTTTGTTTAAATTACAAATTTAAAAAGAGCAGAAACAACATAATTCTTGAGTTTTTTTTGACAAATTAATTGTTTAATGTTCAGTCCACTTAAACTTGTAAAAACTAATACATTTTAAGTCCTTCATGTTGTCTCAACACAAATAGATTGTGTGCAACCTAGTGTAGTGCTGTCTATATTTTTAACATGATGGTGGTGATCTTCTAATGCAGGCTGTACTCCCATTAGGTCGTCTCATGCAAAACTTTCAACTAAAACTTTATGTAGGATTTAAAGGTTCCATGAAATTTAAATAACGTTTTTTTTAGATGTTAGTATCAGTATTATTCGTTTTTAGGATATATATTATCTAGTGTGCTCCAAAACAATGACAAAATTGGCATTTAGAAGATATAAAACTGATATAAACATGTAAAGCTTGTAGTTTGTCACTTCCACCCAAATGGACCAATGATTTTATTCACGTCACTTCACACTTTAGCTTCTCATCACATCATAACCAATCGAATGCTCTCTAGTATCTGACATGCCCCGCCCCCTTCAGGGCGCTTCTCATTTACTTTTCATCGAATGCACTTGAGCTTAACTACTTTCACTGCCAGGGCGGTGATAAAACAAAACACTATTGGCTGTTTTTTTAAAAAGGGGAGGTGCTACACTACATCCCACCCTCTCATCGTGTTTTGGTTAAGATTACGTCAAATACAGAATAAAAATGCATATTTCAAAAGTACTTTACAGGAACTTTAAAGGGGGTCGCACACCGGATGCGCCGTTCAGCACCACGACACGGCGCGCACATGACAGTTGGAAGCATCGCACAACAGATGCGCACATTCGCATGTTATTTAAAGGTGCAGTATGTAAGTTTGACACCCAGTGGTTGAACTAGGTATTGCACTCCTGGATCAAAATAAACGCAAGCACGGGATGCCAGATTGAGTACAGGATCGAGTGATTTAAACTGTGTTCTAAATAAAAGCAACCACACACGATAGAGGGAATATTTTCCATATTAAAAGGAGTTTTGGTTCTAACCAACACCTCAAATTGATATATTAGAAACGGCTTCTATTTCTCACAGCTAAACAACAGAAACCTATGACAGGTAAACCTTGTGTGCTTTATTCAGTGCTAAATGCTAACAATGTGAGATTGAATGCCATTTTTCATGACATGTATTGCCATATACTGAAAGCAGCAGCAGATAGTTCACCTCAGATCTTGAAAATACAATAAACCGTTTGAAATTGAACTTTAGAACTAAACACATACGAGTGATTTAGCATCTACATTTAATGATGTTAAAGAGGGTTAACATGTATTAAATAGATTCTAAACCTTACCATTTTGTGAGTGAGTGCATATTCTGTACTTCTAAAAGGCTGTATTTAAATTTCTGTCGTGTTTCGTCTGGTGCAAACAGCCAAACTGCTAATCACTTTGTATCTCGTCACAAAGCGTGTTGTTAGGACACGCGGTTACAATGTAACCTGCTCACCTAATGTTTACTTTTGTAATATTTATATCATTTGCTAATTAATAACCTAATGTTGAACTGAATCTGTCTCATTTAGACGTCTGCTATGTCCACCGGAGTACGCATTTTCGGTCACGGACGCATGCTTTCAGAGCCTTTCTGAATGAATGAATGAAATACGCTGTTTTTTAACAAGGCAACCCGGAGTGCTGAATTATAATTGGCTAAACTGTCATTGTGCAGGTTAAACTTACCTAAACAAAGACAGCGTTCCGACACGGACAAACATTTTCAAAGCAGAATATCTGACTTCAGCATAGTTTTTCAGTTAAACAAGTATGTTCACTTAGGATGTTTTTTAAATATCTGCACACTTATTATGGTATTTTTATGCTTTAGAAAAGTCAAAAACTTACATACAGCACCTTTGACATGAAATTATTCAGATGGCGCTCTGTGGTGCAGCAGAAATATGAACACTGTCCTAAGTCAAAGCTGGGCGCCACAGACAGCGGCCGACTTGCGGCGCTGGTGTGCATACCCTGATAAAAATCTGTGTTTAGAATTCTAAAATGCATGGCACTGCGTGGCGCTGGACAATCAGGTAAAAAAAGCACAATTAGACAATTAAATTAAACTATTAGACTCATGATTGCGGTGATTAATGTGAATTTTTTGTCAAAATAATTAAGCCTGACCTTTTAAATGTCTAATTTAATCATTTTGCTGTTATCAACACGCACGTTTGCTCAGTGGTTAGCACTGTCGCCTCACAGCAAGAAGGCTGCTGGATCGAGTCCCGGTTGAACCAGTTGGCATTTCTGTGTGGAGTTTGCATGTTCTCCCTGTGTTGGCATGGGTTTCCTCCAGGTGCTCCGGTTTCCCCCACAGTCCTAAGACATGCACTATAGGTGAATTGAATAAGCTAAATTGGCCACAGTTTATGTGTGTGAATGAGAGTGTATGGGTGTTTCCCAGTACTAAGTTGCAGCTGGAAGGGCATCTGCTGTGTAAAACATATGCTGGATAAGTTGACGGTTCATTCCCTTGTGGCAACCCTTGATGAATAAAGGGACTAAGCTGAAGGAGAATGAATAAATGAATGTTATCAATATTTTCTGCTCTTCTGCCTGAATTAAAGAAATGATATTTTTTAAGTAAACTACTATGTAAAAGACACACCATACATTTAATGACATAATTATAAAATGTATAATAAAAAAAAGAATAAAAACAAATAAATTATACAATTACATAAAATATTGCCCCATAATTAAAAAGTTAGCAATTTAAAAAGTTAGATTATTCTTTTTTTGTCTACAGTTAGACATTTCTGAGCATGATGTGCATTAATCTTTTAATAACCTGAAGACCCATGATCAGTTATTCTTTAAAGGGACAGTTCACCCAAAATTTTTTATTCTGCCATCATAAACTCATCCTCTACTTGTTCTAAAACCTGTTTGAGTTTCTTTCTTCTGCTGAACACAAACAAATATATACTGAAGAAACCGCCATTGACTTCCATAGTCATTTTGTTCCTACTGTAGATGTCAGTGCTTTTCTCAAAATTTGGAACCACTTTAAGTGTGAGGAAACACTGAGCAAATTTTTACTTTTAGGTGACCCATCCTTTTAATAGCTGCACGAAACCTTCATTCCAAAGAACTTTTCCACAAAAAGCTGAATACATTTGTTTTCACACTAAGAATAAATGGCTCTTGGAAAGGTATTTTGGAGAACTTAAATGGTTCTTCTATGGCATAGCTGTGAAAACACCTTTATTTTTATTTTAAAGTGAGCAATGGTTATCATACACTAAAGCCATGTTTATTTACATTGTGGCTATTTATGTTCTTGTGAAAAATAAATGAGTGTTCAAACTCATTGGAGCTTTGCTCTCTCTAACCCCATCTGGAACCAAACCGTCCCAGAAGTTCAAAGAAGGTTGTTTTGTTAATCGTACAAAGTTTTTTCTTTAGAGGAAAGAACCCACAGATATTGTGATGGATGGCATGGGAGCGATAGCAAAAATTCCCCTCCCTTGGGTCTCAGAGGCACTAATGATATCTATATTTCGACACAGCGAAACTGAGGTCAGCCTTTTTCAGATGCTACCACAATAACGCCATGGAGGATGTTCTCTGTCAACACAACGAGCGGGACACGAGAGGGCACGTGGAGTGGCCATGTCTTAATTTGAGTTTTCAGGAAAGGCCACCCCTCCATGGGGTCTAAAGTATATTGGGTGGGAAGGTTAGATTCCTGCAGTCCTCAATCTTTTCAATGTCAAAGATTAACTGCATGACAAACAGAGCCGTGGCAAACACAGCGTGTATAAACACTCCCTTCAGCTCCAGAGATGAGCTGCATGTCCCTCTGTCAGTCCTCTGGGAAACAGAGAGCAACCCATACTGCCACACAGAGAGTTACTGTAAGTTAAAGTTAATGAGAACTGGAGGAACTATCCTTCAGAGATACAGATTTGGAAGTCAGTGGAATTGATCAATAATACAGAATTGTTTTTTGTTTTTTTGCATCAATGTTTTGAATGTATTGAGCACTGGAGGTTTCTGAGAACTCATGAGTCATGCTACTGATGACTGATACTTTGACTGAGTGCTCAAAGCATTAAAGGAATAGTTAACCCAAAAATGTCAATTCTGTTCACCCTCATGTTGTTCCAATCCCCTTAAATTCATCCAGAGATTCAATTCATTTTTTGTAACACAAATGAAGATATTTGTTCATTCATTTTCCTTTGACTTAAACAGGTCGCACATTGGATGCGCCACTCAGCATCGCGCCACGGCACACACCTGACAGTTGGAAGTAGCCTATTGCACACCAGACACACACATTTGCATGCTATTTAAAATGAAACTATTCAGATGACGCTCTGTGGTGCGTCAGAAATATGAACTGTGTTCTGAGTCGTAGCTGAGCTCCGCAGACAGCCGCCGACTAGTGGCGCCTGTTTGTAACCTGATAGAAATCTACGTTTAGAATTCTAAAATGCATGGCACTCCATGGTGCGGTGCATCTGGTGTGCAACCCTCTTTAGTCTCTACTTCAGACGTCACCACAGCGGAATGTACTTCCAACTCTTCCAGCATATGTTTTACGCAGCGGATGCCCTTCCAGCCTTAACCCAGTGTTGGGAAATACCCATAAACAGTTATTTACACACACTCATACTCTACCGACAATTTAGTTTATTCATTTCATCTATAGCACATGTCTTTGAACTTTGGGAGAGCACCCAGAGGAAACCCACACCAACACGGGGAGAACATGCAAACTCCACACTGAAATGCCAGCTGGACTTGAACCAGCACCCTTCTTGCTGTGAGGAAAGCCACTGTGCCACCCCAAATGAAGATATTTCAGATGAAATTTAAGAGCTCTCTGACCCTCCATAGACAGCAATGCTCCAGAGATATGCAAAGTCCAGAGAAAACAAAAACTTGTTTAAACTTTCAGTGTTTGCAACACATTTTTCCAGTCTTCTATTGTCCAGTTTTAGTGAGCCTGTGCGAACTGTAGCCTCAGTTTCCTGTTCTTAGCTGACAGGAGTGGCACCTGGTGTGTTCTTCTGCTGCTATAGTCCATCTGCCTCAAGGTTGGACGTGTTGTGCCTTCAGAGATGCTCTTTTGCATACCTCGGTTGTAACGAGTGGTTATTTGAGTTACTGTTGCCTTTCTATCAGCTGGAACCAGTCTGGCCATTTTCCTCTGACATCGACAAGGCACCATTCTCTGTAAACCCTAGAGATGGTTGTGCGTGGAAATCTTAGTAGATCAGAAGTTTCTGAAATACTAAGACCAGCCCGTCTGGCACCAACAGCCATGCTACATTCAAAGTCACTTAAATCACCTTTCTTCCCCATTCTGAGGCTCGGTTTAAACTGCAGCAGATAATCCTGACCATGTCTACATGCCTAAATGTACAGAGTTGCTGCCATGTGATTGGCTGATTAGAAATTTGCGTTAACAAGCAGTTGGACAGGTGTACCTAATAAAGTGTCCAGTGAGTGTATTTTTCGCAGTGAAAAGTCAACTTGACACTTAATTGCACCAGTTTCTAAACAAGACATTTGCTTCCTTTGGATGTCACGTAGCAAAAAAGCCAAAATGGTCTAAGTTTGTATCCAGTACAGTAGATTCAAAGTGTTTTGCAGGTCTGCTTTTGCTTTCCAGGGCCAGGATGTGAGCTCAGGTACATTCACACAGCTGCTGCTGAAATGCTGAGAGTCAACTAGAGGCCAAACCTGTAGAGAATGACCGGGACAGACTTCTCTTTGTGAGGCCTTTTCTGTGAAACGTGTGCCAGAGCAGCTGTTTGGACACACGGGCCTCATCTCTGCTCTTATTCTCACAGTCCATGCTCTTCAGATCCTCTCAGAGCCCCAGAGGAGCACAGACGCAGACCTCCACAGCCTCCAGTGTTCTGGCATAACCTTTTCGTGACAGTCATGACTAAAATAGCTTTCTCTAGGGTTGAAGAAATGTTTGCAGGCAGTGGATTATGAAGTATGGTGAGTGAAAGTTTCTTTGTGCTTTTTTAGATTCAGGCCATCTCTGTGAAGAGTAAGAATCCAGTGATCAGATGAGAGAAGAGACAGATCCTGAGATGAGCATGTCTGTCAGTGGCTACCTCTCCGCCTCAGACGCCTTTGACATCACAGACCATTCGCAGTACTATGGTAAGATTACGTTTTTACATACAGTTGAAGTCAAAATTATTAGCCCTTCTGTGATTTTTTTATTTTTTATTTTATTTATTTTTTTATAAATGTTTTCTTTTTTATTTCCCAAATAAAGTTTAACAGAGCAAGGTTATTTTCACAGTATTTCCTATAATATTTTTTTTTCTAAAGAAAGACTTATTTGTTTTATTTCGGCTAGAATAAAAACAGTATTTAATTTTAATATTCTTTTTTAATTTAAGGTCAATATTATTAGCTCCCTCAAGCCATATTTACTTTCGATTCCTACAATGATTACAATGTTATGCAATGATTTGCCTAATTACGTGCCTATGTTAACCTAAAGCCTTTAAATGTCACTTTAAGCTGAATACTAGTATCTTGAAAAATATCTAGTATAATATTATGTACTGTCATAATGGCAAAAATAAAAAAAAGCAGTTATTAGAAATGAGTTCTGAAATCTTCTTTCCTTTTAGCAGAAATTGAGGAAAAAATATACAGGGGGCTAATAATTCAGGGGGCTAATAATTCAGGGGGCTAATAATTCAGGAGGGCTAATAATTCAGGGGGCTAATAATTCAGCAGGGTTAATAATTCAGGGGGCTAATAATTCAGGGGGCTAATAATTTAGGGGGCTAATAATTTAGGAGGGCTAATAATTCCGACTTCAACTGTACATCTGCTTTTGTAATGTTTTGATGTTGTAATAGGAATAGTTGGAATAGTTTACTCAGAAATTAATATTGTGTCAGTGTTTACTCAGCCTTGTGTCATTCAGACCCAGATTAACTACTTTTTATTTATAAAAAAGTCACTGGGAACAATTTTTTGGGCCAAAAAAGGAAAAAAAATGAAATATTTAATTGGAGGACTGAAATTATTAAAACTGAAACAAATCAATAAAAAGTGGAAATGAAAAATGAAATAGAAAATGACTGATGATGCAGTTAGAGGGTTTCAGTCAAATTTAAGACTTTAAGACCTTTTGAAGACCATCATGAATGAAATTTCAGACTTGTACACTGTAAGCCCATACAGGAGTGCGTTTTCCAAACAACAATGTAACTCGCGGCTGAACTATCAAAGTATGATGCATCGTTTGGGAAAAGTACGATGTAGTGACAAGTGTTTCCCAAAACACGTCGTTTGAACCACATTTGTTATAACGTAAAATGCCCGTAATGATGCTCTAAACGGGGTGGTAACAACTTCTTTAGAGAAGAACCCAATAATTTATTTGTGCAAATTATATTGTTTTACACGCACACGCATTTAAAAAAAAAAAAAATCCAATATTAGTTTTGGTAAAATATGCACTCATTTTCCATATTAATTGAAATATATGTAAATAACACATATAGGGCCGATGTGTCCTTTACAAATATTGTTGAGAACATTCCACATTCTATTCTAAATCATAAAATCACTTACAAAAGCTAACACATATTCTAATATCATATATAAATCATATAAATAAATAAATATTGAGGCTATTTATTAAGAAATAAAATTTAATATTTATTATTTATTAGGAAATGAAAAAAATCATACTTTAATAATATTATTAACAATATTATTGATCATGATTATTAAGTAGGATATTGTTTATTTATTTTTTGAAGTCTACTTTTACAATTTGACACATGCAAACCTCTGCAGAAATGTTCTAACCAACAGGCCCATGTCATGTACTGCATACAGATACTTAATAAATAACCTGCTATAAATTTAAAAGATTAATGTATGCTGTGTTTTTTGTTTTCACAATCTTTGAAGACGTAACATATATTTCGCTTTTAAATAATAGCTCACCTATAGCTTTCGTCATGAGCCACAGCTGTGTTTAAAATTACATCAGTTTTCAAAGTGCACTGCGAAGGGAACGCAATTGCAAACATGAAGATCGCTAAAACTGAACTTTAAAAATACTTTGAAAGCAAATTACACCTAAGAGAGATGACTTTAATGCTTTTTTATTCCAAGTTTAAATGTTAGAATGTTCTAAAGGAATAGGGCATAGGGGGGATTACTGGGAATAGAACACAGCCAGGAACTATGTTTCTAACTACAGCTATAGAGGTATTTTTGCAAGTGTACAAGTTTGCAATGCAGTTTGCGAATGTTCGTTGGAACGATGGATTTGGGAAATGCCAAATCAGTGAGCTATGTTTGTAACAACGGAACTCGCGACCTTAGTTGGCTAACGAGTGTTTTCAGAAAAGCACCCCAGATTAATTGAAAAAAAATTATGGAATTTTGTTGCTCTAAACAAAGCTAATTTTAGAAAACCCACACGAACACGGAGAGAATAAAAACTGCTAATAAAAACATTTTACAGGGTACATGCAGGAATCCTAAAAGTAATTTTAATACCTTTTTGAGACTTTTAAAAAACCTTTTCAGAATATTTGAAGACCTCATCACCACCATCAGTATCAAACCTTTGACTTTATAAACAGTTGTTAATAAACAGTTGTATAAACAGTTGTAGTTAAATCAATGGAGCACAATCTCAGATAAGCTCGGAAGAAACAAAGCTTGAAAGAATAAATTAAATGATTGTTTTCAGCGACAGGCTTCAGCCACTGTTTAAACTCATCTTTCTCCAACCAGGAGTACGCAAACTTACATTTTCCCATTTTGTCTGTTTTGCTCCATGGTTTTGCTACATGTAAAGAGCGTCACATCACCTGGATGCGCCCCTGCCCAAACTAATCCCGTGGATCGAGCATGCCGATGTAAATATTAGAAGGAAAGTACATATATTTATGCTTTTTTGGAGTCAAACACTTAGGACAACGCTTGAACAAAAATTAAGATCTCATAAAAACACGATTAAGACTTTTTGATAGATTTTAAGGGCCTTAATTTTCTCAAAATTAATTTATCAACTTTTAATACTTTTTAAGGCCCCGCGGACACCCTGTTTTAGATGACCTGGACAATACAGGTAATTTAAATAGTGTTTTTGTTTAAAAAAAATGAAATAACAAATAATATTTAAATATAATTTAAATAATATATTATATATTAAGTGAACTAAACAAATAAATAAATTCTCTGATGACTCAGGAAAATCTTTTAGCCATACTCTTAAAAAAGGACTATTAAATTACAGTTTTTCTCAGTGGCTTTGGTGCATTTCTCACAACATTATTTACATTTGCACAACAGTTCATGCATTTCTCAAAACAATTAGTACAAATGTCCAAACCTTGTTGATAACCGGAAAAAGCGTGTCACTTGCTCAAAATAGATAGCTCATTCCTCAAAATCAAGTATTCATGGCAATGACAGTGTCAGTGTCATCAAGATGAAATATAGTATTTACAACAAACATAAACTTCCTTTGGGTAGAGCTGTGCACAACTGTAAACAATATTGCAGTACATATTGGAACTAAACATACAACATACACAGGTCTGTAAATCATTCATGAAATTGTTCAATTTAGAAGACATTTTCAGAAAAAAAGATAATTTTTTTTTTATAAAATGAGCTTGACAGATTTTGACAACTAGTTCAACATTTTTGTATGTAATGACTTAAGTATTGAAATAAGGACTATTAGTTTGACTGACATGACATAAGCAAATGATAATGTTATAAAACAGCAAAGAGTTGTACGAAAGCAATTGATGCATGTCCAAAAGCATTTGCAATTTGCTGGAAGGA
Organism: Danio tinwini; assembly: GCA_903798205.1. Taxonomy (NCBI): domain Eukaryota; kingdom Metazoa; phylum Chordata; class Actinopteri; order Cypriniformes; family Danionidae; genus Danio; species Danio tinwini. Next base: position 7,593,839 of record CAIGQZ010033059.1, on the reverse strand, counting down.
ATGAGAAACTGCTACTATGATGTGCACAAATGACTAATTGTTTTGAGAAATGCATTAACTGTTGTGCAAATGTAAATAGTGTTGTGAGAAATGCACCAAAGTGACTGAGAAAAACTATAAGTGAAGTTTATTTATAAACTAATTTCGAGAGGATCACGTGATTATGATTGAACACGGCTGGTCATGCATTAACCATGTATGACTAACCAATCAGACGATTTCTAACCCACTATAAAGAGCCAGGGTTTCTTACTACAGTCATCTTCCTTTGAAGAATCCCCCCTTCCACCCCTACTCCTCCTCTTTTCCTTTCATAGGGCGGCAGGGTGGCCCAGTGACTAGCACTACGGCCTCACAGCAAGAACGTCACTGGTTCAAGTCCTTTAACAGACTGGCTGTCGTTTCTGTGTGAAGTTAGCATGTTCTTCCCGTGCTTGCGTAGGTTTCCTCCGGGTTCTCCGGTTTCCTCCCACGTTCCAAAAACATGCACTACAAGTTAATTGAAAAATCTAAATTTAGCACTAGTCAAACTTTTATCCATCAGCATATCTCTCCGTAGCAATTATTTTCTTCATCAACTCTTACAAAAGGGGGGAGTTCTCAAGATCTACCCGAGCTCAAAGCTCCCATCTCGCCCTGCAAATGGGAGGGAGCCCAGGGCTCAAGGACCTTTTGAGCTCAGGGCTCTCTCCCGGGACAGCATGCCAAACTTGCTTATAATCAATCATCAGCTAAGTGTGAACTCTTGAATGGAGGCACAGCACTTTTGACAATTATTGAAAAGAAGCTACTTGAATAAACTTTTGCTTTGAAGACACATTGAAATATAATCATATAACAAAAATATATATTTTTCAGTGTTTTGTCTATTTCATTCAGCAGTTCATTACATCTGAATGTCCAAATATTATATCAAAGCCATCACCTTGAGAAACAATTACTGTTTGAATAATGCTTTGCCAGTTTGATTTTGCCATATAATTCACTGTGGTGTCTGGAAGGTCAGTCAATGATAGTAATTTAGCAAAGCTTCTCACCAGCATGAATGTTTACAAAGAAGTCCAGTGGTTTACAAATAGATGCTAGCACCGGAAAGTTATGCTCTAGCTGTAACAGGACATAAAACATCTGCGAAAAAGACAGGATTGAAGGCCAGTAAAGAGACCACCACATTGCAGAAGGATATTTATGGATGACACAGAAAAACAGAGATGGATTTGTTGGAATTGGCTTGATGAAATTGCTTTTACTTAAAGGAACACTCCCCTGCATTTAAGCAGTTTAGTTTGACCAAATTTGAATCAATCCAGTTGATCTCAGGGGCTGTTTCTCAATATGCGTTTATCAACGGTCTTATGTCCTCGTGTTCTCATGTAACGTCATCATCAGCTGCCGAAGTTCAGTTCCAATACTTAAGACCGCAAGAATGGAGGACGCGTGAAATTTCCCGGATGTGTTCTTGATATCGAGGAGGCATGGATGCAGACTTGAGCACCGAACTCCCTCGAGAAGTTTTTATATAATTTTATATAGATTTATTATTAAAGTTCAGAGATATAACTTATTTATCTCAGGAGTTTCCCTTAATGAAACGGTGAATATAAACATTACCATGGACATCTTAATAAAGGAATAAACACATTAAGGGTGTTTATTTGCTAAAATTCGTATTGAAATCTGTTTTGTTTATATTGTGCAACATATATTTATAATGATTTTATCTATAGTACATATTTTGAAAAGGGGAAAAACAATAAATTTTGTATGAATGCTGTAATGTTTAAATAATTTTCCATTTAAAACACGTGAAGGTCATGTGACTATCAGGAAGAATGCAGCATCTCATTCCACACAGGATGCGTTCTCTGTTCTAGCGGTCTCCTGAGTTCGTTCTTCCGAGGACACCTGGCAAGACCGGTCTCCACAAGAACGCAAGTCCGTTCTCTGCGTTCTTGGAATTGAGAAACAGCCAGGGTCTGGCAGAAGCACTTTTAGCTTAGCTTATCATAAATCATTAAATTGTATTAGACCACTGTAATGAAGTTACGGGAAGAAGGAGGCGGAGAACCGACGAACTTCAAATAAATATTTATTAATAAAAGGGGACGGCAGCTCCTCACGGAGACTGCCGTCTAAATCAAAACAAAAGGACGGCAGCTCCTCACGGAGACTGCCGTCAAACTGAAAGCAAAAGTAAAACATGTCCGGGCCCGGTCCTCTCTCTCTGTCCTCTGCCATCGTTCCTCCTCTTATAGTCCAGAGCTCCTTCCGTGGGATTGAAGGCAGGTGCGCGCCACAGGTGCATCTCATCTGTGGCGGGCCTCGTTTCGCTCCCACGGCTCTCGGCCACGCCCCCTCGCCACAACCACCAATTTGGTTCCTGAACATTTCAGTTGCACCCTGATCAAACACACTTGTCTGTAATTATCAAGTGCTGCTCAGGTCCTATTTAATTGGTTTTGTTTGATAAGAGTTAGATGAACCAGAGATTTTCTTATTATCGGGAGATGAAAATTTCTGTATGAACCCTTTTTACATTTCCGGGTTTCTCAGTAGCAGAAGTCGTCATAGTTGTAATCATAGTTGGGTAAACTTAAAGCGCAGTGAATGGGAGAGTACAACAAATTATTTTTTACAATCCCATTTGCTGAAATAATAAAAGAAAAACTCCACGATGATGTTATCAAGATCAGAAAAAGGAAAAGAATTGTGTGAGACTAATGACGGCAACCAGAAGAGAGAAGAATGTCAAGTTTACTGTCCTTCCCCATACACGCAGCATTAGAAACATCTCACACAAGCGCAAAATATTTTTTTTGTCATTTGATGCAAAGATGATATAATACATACATAATTACATATGAATATACACTCACCGGACACTTTATTAGGTACACTTGTCCAATTGCTTGTTAACACAAATTTCTAATTAGGCAATCATATGGCAGCAACTCAATACATTAAGGCATGTAGACATGCTCAAGACGATCTGCTGCAGTTCAAACCGAGCTTCAGAATGGGGAAGAAAGGTGATTTAAGTGACTTTGAACGTGACATGGTTGTTGCTACCAGACGGGCTGGTCTAAGTATTTCAGAAACTGCTGATCTACTGGGATTTTCATGCACAACCATCTCTAGGTTTTACAGAGAATGATCCGACAAAGAGAAAATATCCAGTGAGCAGCAGTTCTGTGGGTGCAAATGCCTTGTTGATGCCAGAGGTCAGAGGAGAATGGCCAGACTGGTTCCAGCTGATAGAAAGACAACAGTAACTCAAATAACCACTCGTTACACCTGAGGTATGCAGAAGAGCATCTCTGAATGCACAACACATCCAACCTTGAGGCAGATGGACTACAGCAGCAGAAGAACACACCGGGTGCCATTCCTGTCAGCTAAGTACAGGAAACTGCTAAAATTCACACAGGCTCACCAAAACTGCACAATAGACGATTGGAAAAACGTTGCCTGGTCTGATGAGTCTCGATTTCTGCTGCGACATTCGGATGGTAGGGTCAGAATTTGGCATCAACAACATGAAAGCATGGATCCATCTTGCCTTGTATCAATGGTTCAGGCTGGTGGTGGTGGTGTAATGTTGTGGGGAATATTTTCTTGCCACACTTTTGGCCCATTAGTACCAATTGAGCATCGTGTCAACTCCACAGCCTACCTGAGTATTATTGCTGACCTTGTCCATCCCTTTATGACCACAGTGTACCCATCTTCTGATGGCTACTTCCAGCAGGATAACGTGCCATGTCATAAAGCGCGAATCATCTCAGACTGGTTTCTTGAACATGACAATGAGTTCACTGTTCTCAAATGGCCTCCACAGTCACCATATCTCAATCCAATAGAGCTTTTGTGATGTAGTGGAATGGGAGATTCACATCATGGATGTGCAGCCGACAAATCTGCAGCAACTGCGTGATGCTCTCATGTCAATATGGACCAAAATCTCTGAGGAATATTTCCAGTACCTTGGTTAAATAGATTTAGGCAGTTCTGAAGGTAAAAGGGGGTCCAGCCCAGTAAAAGTAAGGTGTACCTAATAAAGTGGCCGCTGACTGTACATACGTTTAAAAAAACCTAAATATTCAAAACATTCAAAGATTTAAAATGCTGATGAACATTAAACATGTCATAACAGTCTTGTGAAAAGTGTTTATTACCTACTATTGGACTCCTAACGCTAACTTGGTTATGTGAAGCATGTCTTAGCCAATCACATATTAGCTTTTAGTCTCCTTCCCTGCGTACTGCCAGAGTGTTAGCCATAGGCAGTATTAGCATTAGCCATAATGCATTTTAAATTAATGATTTCAAACGTGCTTTCAACAGGCTTTGGCTGAACTCTTCAGGAAGGTAAATCTCTAGGAACAGGGTTGAGGGACTCTGGATTAGATTTAGTTCTGATAAGTTTCCTATTTAAAACTTGACTCTTCTGTAGTTACA
>CAIGQZ010033059.1:7576976-7588981 GCA_903798205.1 Danio tinwini | reverse complement strand
GATAGATAGATAGATAGATAGATAGATAGATAGATAGATAGATAGATGATAATTATCTATGGATTATTATATCATTAGGAATGGGAACGTTTTTTTTTTGAGAGAGAGAGAGAGAGAGAGAGATAGTGTTTCTACAGGTGGCTTCTCAAGCCCACTCACCTGTGCGAAGTACACTTTGTATATATTGTTTTAAAATATTTATTTAAGCTTTTTTCTTTTTTAAATACAAAAACAGCACAAAGAAAATGCAGTGGTATAAACATAGCAACCCCAGCAATAAATCAGAAATACATTAAAGTGAATAAACAACAAACAAATGGGAGTTTACCAATCAAAGCAATTATAATGTTCAAATGTAATCATCAGAGTGTGATTAAATTGTTCCAATAAATCGTTGGCATAGCACTAATCAGTTTTGAGGAAATCCAGAAAAGGTTGCCATACAGTTTAATATTGGCGTTGAGATTTAGTTCTAAGGAATGTATCCTCTCGAGCTGAATGACTTGATTCAGTTCACCCATCCACTCTTTGAAACATGGAGGGTCGGAAGTTTTCCAGTTTAAAAGTATCCTTTTTTTTTGCAAGAGTTAGGCCCATCAAAAGGGGACGTTGTTGGGACTTTGTAAAAGTGTCTAATGGCTTAACCTCTTTTTGAAAAACCTTTGAAAAGAAACAGACACTACTGTACACTACTAATGTACAAAAATGTACACTACTGGTCAAAAGTTTAAAATAAGCTTCTCCTGCTCACCAAGACTGTGTTTATTTCATCAAAAACACAGTACAGATTATAAAATTGTGAAATGTAATTGCACTATAAAATCACTGTTCAAAAGTAGCTGATCATTTCATTTAATCATTTATTCCAGTAATTTTAAAGATGAATTTTCAGCTTCATTTCAGCTCCAGTCTTCAGAGTCACATGATGAATATTAATTATTATTATTATTATTATTGTTTTATTATTATTATTATTATTATTATTATTATTAATGGTAATAGTAATAAAAGCAATAATGACTGGAGTAATCATTTAATTTGAAACTACATAAAATAAGTAATAATAAATATTTAATAAATAAGTATTTAACAATTTTTTACATTTTAATAAATGCCGCCTTGATGAACAGAATCATAAAAAACTGACCCCAAACTTAAAATTAAAGAGTTTAGGACAAAACCAAAACATGTTGGATAAAGAACCCTCTTCTATTTTACATCTGTCACAGATAGGGAAAATAGAGTCAACTATTTTACTTAGTTTAGTTTTTGAATGATACATCCTTTCAATTATTTAAAATTGTATTAACCTGTGCCTCGTGTTTATTAAAATCATCAAGTTTTATCAAGCACTTTTTCCTCGACCAGGCTTTTTTTTATGTTTTGTACACACATCTAATTAAAAAAACATTAATACAGTGTGAAACTAGAGCTTGGATTTGCCATTAAACATATGTGCTAGATTTTGATTTGTCAACAAAACTTGGAATGACTGTTCGGACATATTGCCTCACTTGCCATATTTTTTTTTATATGAAGTGGTTGTGTTTGGTGCAAATGTGCAAAACTGGTGCAAGTGTTGGTTAAAGCGTCAGAGAGATGAAAGAGTGTGTTTTCTACAGGTGGTTTGTCAAGCCCACTCACCTATGTGAGACACACTCAGAATTAATAATGTTTTGGGGTTATCATGTGCTCAATACCCCCTATTCTCTTCCTAAACTGGTTTTGTTCATGGGTTCAGGTCTCGAATGCACATAAATAAGTACATAAAAATACATAAGTAAATTGAACCGTGATTTATTAATGACCAAAATACAAAGTAAATACAATAAAAACAAATCCGATATTCGTTTAAAACAGTGCTGTGGTCAAAAACCCAGGGTCTGTCAAGTTTTTTTTATTTTCTTTTGAATCTAATTATTACTCATCTGTTAAGAAATTACAGGTTATTTATCTTTTAGCCATAAAAGTTCAATCAAAATTGTAAAATGCATCAGAAAAGTTCTAATAAACTCAAGGAATTACAGAATAATTGTCTTTTAGCAATAAAAATGCATGCAAAAAGTTTAAAATGCAACAGAAAGATTATTATAAACTGCACAAAAATGATTAGGCAGCAACGGTTTTTAACATTAATATTAAAAAGATATGACCCTGGACCTCAAAACTTTTTGCTCAGATATTTTTTTGCCAGCTTTCATGTGATAAATCTCACTTGACTTCACATTTAGTGTTGAATAAGTCACTTTAAAAAAAGTAATCTATTACAAATTACTGACTACTTCTGGAAAATTGTATTCTGATTACATTACTAATTACTTCATGTAAAAAGTAATCAGATTACTAATTACTTTACTCTGAAGTTACTTTTAAAACATATAAAATATACACCTATAAGCACAAAATAAACTGCAGCTTTTTCAGTAAGCTAATATTCACTGAAAAACATTACAATGGGTTGATCACAGCAGCTTGACATATCCAAAATACTTAAAGAGATTGCCCAAAACTTAAAATTCTCTCATCATTCACTTGTTCCAAACCGGTTTGTCTTTTTTTAACACAAAAGAAGAAAACTGGATACCTGTAGCCACTGGCATCCATAGTATGAAAAAGCACTGCAGTGTTTGGGTGTTCTGTGTTTGTCTGAGGTAATTAGTCTACCGAAATGTGTCTACTCCAAAGTATGAAGCTGACTCGTCAGTTCTTGTCACGTGACTCACGGTTTTCAACTAGGTGCGCCTGTGAAATGCGAACGCACACAACATGCGCTCGGCGAGTATTGTCTTAGAATGCTTTCTGTTCAAGTGCTTGAACAAGTTGCTAGTCAAGTTAAAAGCAGTCTAAAGTTCTTTAGACTCAATTTCACAGCAATATTTTTGTTTATGCGCTCAATGAAATCAAATTATTGTCTTTAATTCTACTTGAAGCAACCACTCTCTACAGCAACCATTTCAGCATGCATGCTCAAGCAGTACAAAGGCGCATGCTTATGTGGAAAACATGATTTAAAAGAAGCGTTTTTTTCTTCCAAAAACTATATTTGTAACCTAAGTATAGCGCAATTACATTGACTTTAGTAACTCTAATCAAATTACACAAATTTAAAATGTACTTCGTTACATTAATGCATTCCTTAAAAATGTAATTAGACTACAGTAACGTGTTACACCCAACTCTGTTGACAATTGACTGGTTGACTGGTTTTGTGGTCCAGGGTCACATATTAGAATGATTTAGGAAGGATGGTCTAAAATAAAGAGTGAAGTAATGAGGGAACAGATAAGAAAAATAATAATCTTATAATCTTTGATTTCAGGGATTACATTTTTACATTTTACATTTAAAATTACATTTTAAAATATATAAAGAGATATAATTTTAAAATGCTATACAATTTTCCTCAAATAAATGCAGCCTTGATGACCCGAGGGAAGTTTTTTAGAGCCATTTAAAACTCATACCAAACACCACATCTGTGAACGGAAGTGTCATTTTTTTTCTTGGTTTAGGTTTCTTCAGACGCAGCGTGACTAAAAAAGCCGTGTACCACTGCAAGAGTGGCGGAAGCTGTGAGATGGACATGTACATGCGGAGAAAGTGTCAGGACTGCAGACTGCGCAAATGCAGAGCCGTCGGGATGCTGGCAGAGTGTGAGATTGACGTAAAACCTTCTGCACTGATTTTAAATCTCACAAAAATGCTTTTTGAGATTTGGATTCGGGAAAACCGAAGCTGATGCTGCTTAACAGAAGAGCACTGTCAGCATTAGCTGAACGCTGGTGTGTTTTTGTCAGGTCTGCTTACAGAAGTGCAATGCCAATCAAAGAGACTGAGGAAGGGCTCCAAACACAGAGGACACAATGGATCATCAGGAAGAGCTGAAGACGACTACTCTGAAAGCAGAAGCGTCTCGTCCACCAGCAGAATCAACACACGGGTAAAACCCTCTCGCATTATTTAGCCTTCCCAAAGATTACATTTGAGTTTAGTGATATTTCAAAGCTGATAAATATTCAGTCTCTTCTCTTGAAAAATGCTGTTTGTAGGTATCATCTGGTTTCTCCAGAGAGCAGAGATGCATTCTGAATAGAATTGTTGAGGCTTTTCGTAGATACATAATTCAAGACAACACTCACTGTCGGGTATGCAAATGTGTTTTCTTTTTTATATTCCATAAAAAATGCTAAATTCATCCCCACTGCTCTTGAGGGATTTCACCCAATAGTGAAAACTTTCTAACCTTCCACTTTTTCCAGTCTTGTTTGAGTTTCCTTAAAAAGGATATTTTTGAAGAACTAGTAGCCATTATCTATGTTTCCATTCACCTATTTCATATGCACATTTTGGAATATTGCACAAACAATGCTTAAAGAGCCTCTATTATGGGTTTTTGAAAATGACCTTCCATGCAGTGTAACCCAGCTCTAAGTGAAGTGAAATATCCAGTGATGGTTTAAATTTGAAAGTGCACCGTGTTTAAAACTATTGTTTCATCTATAAAAGAGTCAACTCATAGTGGTTTAAATGAATCACCGCGATAACGGCGTGACGTCGATATGGAACTCAAGCCCCGCCCATTTGCTGTGCAGACAGACTCATGCTGCGTCCCAATCCGCATAAACTACACCCTAAAAGTATGTACTTTTTTGTGAAGGAAAAATATATACTTTTGAGTGTGTAACAGAAGAGTATGCAAGCTTTGGGACACACTACTTCCTCATCAACAAATCGTTATGTTGCTTAGTTATGAGCCCTGTCAATCCTCCACACATCGTCCACATTTCTGTCATATTTAATTTCCTTCCTTATTGGAGAAGCAGCAGCAGGTTAATCTGCCATTCATGAGTCTTTCATGCAGAGAAATCTCCTCAGGTGTTTGGATAATTCTGCATTCAGACGTTAATGTCCAAACATGTCTTTATATAAGTTCAGTATTGTTGTTGCAGATGAAATATAACTCAGACAACGCGATTTAAATATTTTCCAGTGGGCTAGATATTAATTAACAGTCATACAAACATCTTTACAGAAGTCTTTCTACTTGACGGTTGGTCTCGCGCGTCCATCATGTTTGTAGTTAGTTTACACTTTTCACCCGTGTTTGTACTTCTAATCGATTTCACGTCCAACGCGCAGTGCACTGTGGGCAATATCGGTCAGAGTATGGACGCTTCTACACTTCACATTTTGACCAGAAATAGTAAAGCATCCGGGAATCTTTGGCATACTCTTTTCGACATACTATGATTTGGGACATAGTAATTCTATTTTTAAATACTATTTAGGACAGATAGTATGCGAATTGGGAAGCAGCATCAGGGAAATTGAAACCCCCGGCCCTGCCCACAAACACTGTAGAAAGAAAAAGAAGACAAACACTGTAGCAGATCCCGGATGAATCATGTCGCGAAGATGCTGTGCTCTGGAGTGTGAGGGAAAGTTAGTGTTATTTTCCCTACCCAAAGATGAGGCCAAATACCTTAGCATTATAGCCCCAGCCTTGTGCTGTGTTCTCTTCATTTTTCTGACGAGTGCTACAGCTATCTACACGCTTACAACAGATTTATTGGACGTTTGTTAAAGGAAGGGTCAGACAAGACTATTGATGTATGGGACTTTGTCAGAGCTTGACAGGAATTTTACAGTGCACAGTTCATGGATCAGTTCCTTCCTCCATTTCACAAGTGTAAGTGCGATTATGGTTGTCTCTTTGTTTTCTCTAGCTTGCAAATTATGTATTTAATTGTGTTTTGTTACTTGTAACCGCTTGTACTGTATCTGGTTAACTCTTTATATTCTCATAGTAGTCTAAAACCATGTTGAAAATTCCTACACACGTGCGGCGGTCAAGTTTCAAAACAGTTCAGCTTTTGCTGATGTGTGGATTAATACTGAATGTGTGTCACTGATTTTACTTATGGTTAAGAATAGAGCAATATGCTGGTGTTAAGCTGCACTGCTTTAATGCACTACTGCATTGGGCTCACACACACACTCTGCAATCTGACTACTTGTTGATAAGCTGTGGTGGGCATTTCTCTCGGTCTCACGCTGAACGCAGTCGACCAATCACAACAGACTGGGTCATCAGACCAATCAGCGCAGATTAGCATCGCGCTATGGAGGGGTTTGGGAACAAATATATCGCTGAACGAATCACATAAGAGTCGTTGGGGTAATTGAGTAAAATAAATGCATATTATAAGACAATGAAAGAGTTTTTTTTTTACTTCGCATACATATCAGACTGTTGTTGGAGACCCCCAAAATCTAAATATGACATTTATAATGCATAATAGGAGGTCTTTAACAGAAATGCCAAGTTGTGCATAGCTTTTGAAAATGCAGTAGGATAGACTGGATCACATTGTTATCCGATTAAAAAAATTTACATAAACTACAATGGACAAACATTTATTAAATAAATTCCAGCATGTGCATCAAAAAAGTCATGTGATTTTGTTTAAGAGATTATGTGATAACAAAAATGGGACGACAATAATGGACAAACCAGCAACTGACCACATTGTAAAACATCTGAAACATCTGTTGTTTTGATCATTTCTAAAATCCCTTCAGCCAAAGTCCATCGAAGTGGTTCAGTATTATTACCTCCAGAACTCTGTTGAATGTCTGCTCTCCCAAAGAGCGTCCTACACCTCTTAAAGCCACCGCATGTTCATTGTGTTTATTCTTCTTATTATTTAATGTATAAGAAAAAGGGCCACAGTGACCATTCATTCATTCACTCATTTTCCTTCAACTTAGTCTCTAATCTATCAGGGGTCGCCACAGTGGAATTAACGGCATATGTTTTACACAGCGGATGCCCTTCCTGCCACAACCCAGTACTGTGAAACACCCATTCACACACACTCATACACTAGGGAAATTTAATCCAATTCACCCATAGTGCATGTCTTTGGATTGTGGGGGTAACCGGAGCACCCGGAGGAAACCCACATACACACAGAAAGAACATACAAACTTCAAACAGAAATACCTACTGACCCAGCTGAGACTTGAACCAGCGACCTCCTAGCTGTGAGGCGACAGTGCTAACTACTGAGCCACCATGCCTTTGACTCATTGGATGGAAATGGTGCTTTATTTGCAAATGTTTTATGTGATATATATATTCCAGTTTTGTGCACAAGTCTAATTCTCATCTTTGGATGGAAACATAGCTATTGACTTCTATATTCTCTTTTATGTCAACAACAACAAAAATGGTGTAATAATTTCATTTTTGTGTAAAAAATACTTGTATTTCATTCAATTCATCTTTAATTCTGTAGCGCTTTTACAATGTAAATTGTGTCAAAGCAGCTTAACATAGAAGTTCTAGTAAATTGAGTCTGTGTCAGTCCAGTTTTCAGAGTTGGAGTTCAGTTTAGTGTGGTGTAATTTTTACAAGACATTCCTTTTGTTCTTTTCTTAGGTACCTCTATGGTCAAGTTTAACAAATACCCATCTGACGCCACCTCAGACCGAGAAGCTTTTGCAGTTTTTGAGGAGCGTATCTGGTCAGGTTTTACTCAGATTCTTCTTTCAGATCACACTATACTTCTAAAAGCAACTAATATGTGTCCATCTGTTTTTTTCTTAGGGTTTGATCTTTTGGATAGTTCTGACCAGAACACACTTCTGTCCAGCGCTTCGGTTGAAGTCATGTTCCTACTCCTAGCTCAACAGTTCTCTGAGAACCCTAATAGTGTTAGCACTGGTAATGATGCATATTATCGCATACAATAAATGAAATCTGCGGTCACCATTTTCAAGTGCAGATTCCAAAAGTAAAGAACAAAGAGTGCTAAATCCACTCATTGTCTGGTTTAATACCACCTCATCATCATCCTAAACTTTTCTGAATATTTCAGTGATTAATCATTAATGGGTTAGTTCACTTTGAAATAAAAATTCTGTCATCATTTAATCACCCCCCATGTCGTTCCAAACCCACAAGACATTCGTTGATCTTTGGAAGGCAAATGAAGACATTTTAATCAAATCACAGACATTTCTGTCCCTGCACTGAAGATCTGCTCACCCAAAACTATAATTAAAATCTTTAATGAAATCTCTTCATCATATTAAGTGACTGTGTCTCTATAGAAGATGGATTATACTGCTATGTTCATATGGATTTATTTCTTGATCTCTTTATCAAAGCTTTGTGCATCAGAGTCCTGGGTAAATACACTTTCACTGAAAGGACAGAAATCTTTCTGATTTGATTAAAAAGACTTTTAAAAAATCATTTACTCACCCTAATGTCATTCAAAACCCATAAGATTTTTTTAATTTTTTTATTTTAGGGTGAATTAACTCTTTACAACAATGGTGTCTGCAGTACTTTTAATGTATTGACAGTATTTTCAACTGAAATGGAGTCTTGGATTAGGTATCTGACATGTCACAACTGATTAGATATATTAATAGTAGTGCTGTTGTCACTCCAACAATTTAATTTTGCTTCATTTTTGACTCACTAAGTATGTTAATAATAATACGATGAAGACAATACTCTGATTAAGAGTCTACCATGTGAACAGCGATTTTTTTATTATTTTTTTTGATGACCTTAATCCAACTGAATTCATGATCCAACTAGACAGAAATGGAATTAAGACATGTGGAGTATGCTGATTTTAGTCGCATTATTACAGACATGTAAACACCTTAATCAAACTATTACCGTCATGTAGGACTTTACGCTGTATTTTGCGACATGATAGTCCATACACACATGGCTGTTTGACACTATTCTATGCACCTACCGAGTCAGTAAAGGACCACAGACACACACATTGCGAATTGCCAAGGTTTTTTCTTTCAATTCTGCGTGCGGAATCAAATTCCATTAAAACAACACTCCACCAGTACATACTCACATCCAATCCCTCAGTTTGTCACAGGGGCATATATGAAATGTTCTTGAATGAAAGTGAAAGTGCCAAACTGCAGTTAAAGTCGACAAACTAAAAAGCAAACATCCTAATTTACATGAAACTCTGGAGGTAATGTGGATATCGTGGTGACGCAATGACGTTAATCAATCTTTGTGCTATAACATGTAAAACAGGATCATAAAAGGAACATTCAAAAAGCAACTCATGTAAACACCTTAATCATATTATTGTCTTATTCAGATTAAGGCAAGTAATTCAAATACTGATGTCCATGTAAATGCAGTCACTGTCATGTTTTCTATCACCAGCTTTATACCCAGCTAATCTGAGTAACTCGAACCCTGATTGGGTGAAAACTTTAGAGTGCAAGAATGGGAACAGCCACAGGATACTGACACACTCAGGTGATATTATTATCTTTATTCTAACCATGTGCTGTTGTTTTGTCATTTGTTTTAGATTTTTTAAATCCTCAAGCTCTTTACATTTACACTTTACATGTTCTGAAAGTGATTCTAAAGATATAACTTCTGTGTGCTGTTATTTAAAAGTCTTGTGAAGTGCTTTAAAATGTGCATTTTTTTTATTCGGTGTGTGACAATCTCAACTGAAAAATGAAGAGAGGGTGGGACATAGAGTAGCTCCTCCCCTTTAAGAAAACAGCCAATAGTGTTTTGTTTTATCACAGCTCTGCCAGTGAGAGTAAAAATCATTTCACGATTTTTATTTGCTTTCCATCCAGTGAAAAGCAAATGAGGTTATTTACCTTTTGTTATGATTTATGTGTTTATGTTATGAATCGTTCAAGAACGACCCATCACTACTCTTTTGTAAATTGCTTTGGATGAAACTGCTAAATGAACACTATAGTTGGATTGAAGGTGATGTTATTCTTTGAAATTTCAAATAATTTTTTGTTTATTATTATTATAGCTATCATCATTGGTCTGAAAGGGCCTATAGAGCCTTGTTGAATTTCACACAACATACAGTAGCTATGTTTCCATCCAAAGATGCTAATTAAATTTATGCGCACAATATTGCATAAAAGACGTGCGAATAAGTGAAGTTTATTTATAAACTAATTTCGAGAGGATCACGTGATTATGATTGAACACGGCTGGTCATGCATTAACCATGTATGACCAACCAATCAGATGATTTCTAACCCACTATAAAGAGCCAGGGTTTCTAACTACAGTCATCTTCGTTTGAAGAATCCCCCCTATCCACCCCTACTCCTCCTCTTTTCCTTTCATAGGGCGGCACGGTGGCCCAGTGACTAGCACTACGGCCTCACAGCAAGAACGTCACCGGTTCAAGTCCTTTAACAGACTGGCTGTCATTTCTGTGTGAAGTTAGCATGTTCTTCCCGTGCTTGCGTAGGTTTCCCCCAGGTTCTCCGGTTTCCTCCCACGTTCCAAAAACATGCACTACAAGTTAATTAAACAATCTAAATTTAGCACTAGTCAAACTTTTATCCATCAGCATATCTCTCCGTAGCAATTATTTTCTTCATCAACTCTTACAAAAGGGGGGAGTTCTCGAGATCTATCCGAGCTCAAAGCTCCCCTCTCGCCCTGCAAACGGGAGGGAGCCTAGGGCTCAAGGACCTTTTGAGCTCAGGGCTCTCTCCCGGGACAGCATGCCAAACTTGCTTATAATCAATCATTAGCTAAGTGTGAACTCTTGAAAGCAACATTCCCATCCAATGAGTCAAAGAGAACAAAATCGTCACTTCCTGATTAACTGGCACCAGATATCAAAAGTAAAAGAAGTAGTTAGTTGTGGTTGAAGAAACTGCATTAATCTTTTCTTTATTTAAACAAATTACTTGCGCCTCAGAAGACAATGCCGAACACAGACGCTCGCGACAATTCTGGAGGTAATTAATAATTCACTAATACTGAAATGGTTAAGGCGTTTTAGAATTTACATTTCAGCTCCCCTCACTATTATCAATAATATTATTATTTCTACTTTTGTTACCATTATTACTGTTCTGACTTGTTCTCCTGTTATCTCCTCATTATCATTATTATAAGTATTTCTACCATTTTCATTATTCAGGTTGCTGTCATTGTTGTCATATTTGTAGTAGCAGTCTTTGTAGTAGTAGCGATTGGACTAGTAGTTGTGGTTGTTGAAGTAGTAGTTGTAGTAGTAGAGGTCATTGGTGTAGTAGTATCAGAATTAGTAGAAGTTGTAGTAGTAGGAGTCTTTGTTGGCATAGTAGTATCAAAAGTAGTAGATGTTGTCGATGTAGATGTTGTAGTAGCAGTCGTCGTTGGCGTAGTTGTATCAAAAGTAGTCAATGTTGTCGATGTAGATGTTGTAGTAGCAGTCGTCGTTAGTAGTATCAAAAGTAGTAAATGTTGTCGATGTAGATGTTGTAGTAGCAGTCGTCGTTGGCGTAATAGTATCAAAAGTAGTAAATGTTGTCGATGTAGAAGTAGCAGTCGTCGTTGGCGTAGTAGTATCAAAAGTAGTCGATGTAGATGTTGTAGTAGTAGTCGTTGTTGGCGTAGTAGTATCAGAAGTAGTCGATGTAGATGTTGTAGTAGTCGTTGTTGGCGTAGTAGTATCAGAAGTAGTTGATGTAGATGTTGTAGTAGCAGTCGTCATTGGCATAGTAGTTTCAAAAGTAGTAGATGTTGTTAATGTAGATGTTGTAGTAGCTGTTGGCGTAGTAGATGTTGTCGATGTAGATGTTGTAGTAACAGTCGTCGTTGGCGTAGTAGTATCAATAGTAGTAGATGTTGTCGATGTAGATGTTGTAGTAGCAGTTGTCATTGTTGTAGTATTAAAAGTAGTAGATGTTGTTGATGTAGATGTTGTAGTAGCAGTCGTCGTTGGCGTAGTAGTATCAATAGTAGAAGATGTTGTAGATGTTGTAGTAGCAGTCGTCATTGTTGTAGTAGTATCAAAAGTAGTAGATGTTGTTGATGTAGATGTTGTAGTAGCAGTCGTCGTTGGCGTAGTAGTATCAAAAGTAGTCGATGTAGATGTTGTAGTAGCAGTCGTCGTTGGCATATTAGTATTAAAAGTAGTATATGTTGTCGATGTAGATGTTGTAGCAGTCGACGTTGG
>CAIGQZ010033059.1:7564595-7576399 GCA_903798205.1 Danio tinwini | reverse complement strand
GATGTTGTAGTAGCAGTCGTCGTTGGCGTAGTAGTATCAAAAGTAGTATATGATGTCTATGTAGATGTTGTAGTAGCAGTCGTTGTTGTAGTAGTATCAGTAGTAGTAGTAATCTGTAGTAGTCGTCGTTGTGGCTGTAGTAGCAGCATTAGTAATTTTCTGTAGTAGTAATTGGTGTGGTACTTGTAATTAATATTATTATTGTTGTTGTTGTTAGTTATAGCTGTCGTCCTTTCTTTTTACTATCATTATTACTATCATTACATTACTATCACACACACGCTAACATGCGCATTTGCCAGTGACTGATTGTATTGTTGTTGTTGTTGTTTTGTTCTCTTTGTATGTAATTCCATTTTGTGTACTCCTTGCATAATATAATAAAATAAATAAATAAAATAATTTACAATTCAGATGTTTTACAATGTGGTCAGCGCTGCGGGTTAGCCATTATCACGTGATCTCTTATAACAAAATCACATGACTTTAAATGTGCACACTGAAATCGTAGTTTTAGTAAATGTTTTTCTTATTGAATAAAAAGTTTATCCTACTAAGTTATACGCATGTTTTTATGTGCATTTTCTAAATTTATGCAGATCTTGGCATTTCCATCAACCAATTTTATGCGCAAATCCAAAATGCTCATAAAAATAGGTGCAAAAATGAATTGATAAACTGACTTATTTTTTTGTTGTCTTTGCTCGTGCTTTATATCTTTGATCAGGGTTGAATGATGAGCTCTTGAGATCTGTGGTGAATTTCCTTCATAGCATGGTGACGATTGCAGTGACCGAGGCTGAATATGCACTTCTAACAGCGACCGCAGTTTTGTGTTCAGGTTTGTGCATTATGATTAACACATCTGTGACTCATTTCCATTTCAATCTTCACATGACAATACTTTTTGTCAGACTATTTATTTGAAGGTCGAACAGCGAATAACATCATAAACTTTTAGATTACATACCTTTTATTTGACCTCTTCTGGTGTCATTCACATTCATGCTACTTTGTATTAAAAAATAATATTTGTTTTTATATTCTAATTACATTTATCACATTTTATTGCAACTTGTGATAAAACCTCATGGGTTCTTTATGAAAGCATATAGACAAGGGCTGGGCAATATATAGTTTCAGCATCGATATCACAATGTGTGCATCTGCAATAGTCACATCGCAAGATCTGCCATGTTGAGTCTGGATTATAGTTGACCAGGAGCTACAGAACATGTGCTTTGTAGAGTCACTGCTAAGTTTAACCATGAGTGAAGGTTTATCATTTGCATGTGTTTTTAAGGCCCGTGACTGAGCATTTCAAGAGAGCATTTGGGCACAAAAAATAGGATGTTTGGAGTTGTAACAAAGATTTATCGTATTTAGCTATTAATACAGAATTTATGCAAAATAAAGAAGAGTTTTTCTTACTTAGAATTTTTGTCTTGTTTAATAATAATAATAATAACAGTAATAACTTCTTACATTTATTATTGAGCTTTTCTGGACACTCAAAGTGCTTTACACACATTTTTTTTGGGGGGGGATCTCCTCATCCACCCCCAGTGTGAAGCATCCACCTGGATGAGGTGATGACAGCCATATTGCGCCAGACCACCCACCAGCTGATTGGTGAAGAGGAGACCATTGGTGAGAGGAGTGATAAAGCCAATTATGATATAGGGATGGTTAGGAGGGCATGATCCCAGTGGGCAAATTTGGCCAGGATGCCAGGGTTAAACCTCTCCTCTTTTTCGAAGGACATCCTGGGATTTTTAACGACCACAGAGAGTTAGGACCTCGGTTTAACGTCTCTGAAAGACGGTTCAAGTCCAAATATCTACATTTCAAAGCAAAAAGATAATTTTACTTACCCCATTGGCAAATAATTCTACTTGTTTTAAGGAAAAACTACATAAAAACAAAACAATGTTTTACTTGATCTAAGAAATTGTAGATTTTTGGACAAAGAAAAGTTCGAAAAGCATTGTGATTATTCAATTTTTGTACTTGAATACTGTTAGACTTCCAACAAAACCATCAAATAGTGCAATTCAAACCATATTGTGAAACTATATCGCAATAATAATCAACAGTTTCAGTCTTAGCTTTCATTTTGTAAAATAACGTTGCTTGTCCGCTGTTTGTTAACTTATTGTGATTTTTTTTTTTTACGGAATTTTTTTTTAGACCAATAGTTTTAACCTTAGTTTGCTAAATGACTTTGCTTGACCGCTGATTGTTCTCTGTTGTGAAGCAGACAGGCCGACTCTGCGAGCTGTGGGATGTGTGGAGAACTTACAGGAGTTTGTTCTGGAGCTCCTGTCTCGAGTTTGCTGCTCCTGCAGTCAGGGGACGGGGACACAGGACCCACGCCGTTTCGCCAGGCTCCTGGGACGACTGACAGAGCTGAGAACGCTACGACACAACCACCTCACACTTCTCCCACAGCAACCCTGGGACATGCAGCCCTGAGGAGAGAGATTCATCACATCTGATCTCTGTTGCAATACACTCATAATTTCTGCCCAGAACAATATCCCAGGTCAATGTACGGTTGGTTACCCATGTGCAAACATAGTTTAGTAAAAAGTGAAAGAATGTAAGCCTCATGGTGTGAGGATTTCTTATATGCATTCAATAAAAAAGGTTATTTTGTGTTTCAAGGCTTCTTAATTTTCTGTCATATTTATTTTTCATTTTGTTCATTTATTAATGTCACATCCATCTTTAAAATGTATATTTGTTTTCTGCATATGGTTCATGTCCATTCAGCTTTTGTTCTAGCCAAAAATATTATGATTTATTTTTTATTTTACCTTTGATAATCATGTTACATGATTTTGACAGTTATTAATTCATTATCGTATATACTGTAGATACAGAGCATCCTCCTCCACAAGCAGTAAAAGTGAATTATTCATTTATAACAGCAAAGTCTGTCTGATGATGTCCTACCCTCACATTTTATCTGACAATGTCCATATCATGCAGGTGTTAGCAATGCCAATCCCAAAACCAAATGAATAACACCGTGTTCATTTCCCTATGACAACAATGAAACAAGGACAGTGTATTTATCATGAACTTCTGATGAATGTTTTACAATTTTAAAACTGAAAGCACTTAGCATATTACATAGAACTAGATAAGCAATAGCGGTTTCTCTTTTGCGTAGATTTCATCATCTTCCATGTATTTTTAGCACCAGCAAAAACTTTATCAGTATAGTGCTCAATGTATTTAACTAAAGTTGATTGCTCGCTGGTTTTTAACTTTTAAAAGATTCATTTGAGAACTTGTTTGAAAATGAAGATGAAGCAAAGATGCTCATTCATTTTCTTTTCGGCTTAGTCCCTTTTAATAATCCAGGGTCGCCACAGCGGAATGAACCGCCAACTTATCCAGCACGATTTTACGCAGCAGATGCCCTTCCAGCCGCAACCCATCTCTGAGAAACATCCACACACACTCATTCACTACGGACAATTTAGCCTACCCAATTCACCTGTACCGCATGTCTTTGGACTGTGGGGGAAACCGGAGCACCCGGAGGAAACCCACTCGAACGCAGGGAGAACATGTAAACTCTAGACCAACTGACCCAGCCGAGGCTCGAACCAGCGACCTTTTTTAATTTATAAACTCATCTTTTTATCAGTAGAAATGAATACTGTCATTATTTGCTATCCGTAAATGTGAAACAGAGGGAGACAGTACATTAATGCACACATAAATACATTGTTGCATAGTCTATAACACTGCTCTGATGCTTTACAAATTGAAACTAATTTTTAGCTCTACACTACCTGACAAAAGTCTTGTCGCCTATCCAAGTTTTAGGAACAACAAATGATTTCTAGTTGATCATTTGTCATCAGAAGTGGCTTATATGAAAGGCAAAGGCCTCTAGATTACGCTTATTTTATCAAAATAAAATATGATCATGCCTTGATTTTCAATTATTTAATTAGGACAGTAAAGTCTGACTTTGCCTTGACAAAAGTCTTGTCACTTAACAGAAATAATGTACAGTATAGAATATAAAGTCATGGCGCAGTGGAAAAATAATTAATATTGTGTATGACTTCCATGAACCTGGAGGACTGCATCCATACATCTCTTCAATGACTCCAACTTATTAATAGTCATCTGGAATGGCAGAGAAAGCGTTCTTGCAGGACTCCCAAAGTTCATCAAGATTCTTTGGACTCATCTTTAATACCTCCTCCATCTTACCCCAGACATGCTCAATAATGTTCATTGCTGGTGACTGGGCTGGCCAATCCTGGAGCACCTTGACCTTCTTTGCTTTCAGGAACTTTGATGTGGAGGCTGAAGTATGAGGAGCGCTATCCTGCAGAAGAATTTGTCCTCTCTTGTGGTTTGTAATGTAATGGACAGCAGTCTCTGTTGATGTTGCCATCCACTCTACAATCTCTCGCACGCCCCCTATAATAATGAATGTAACCTCAAACCACAATTTTTTTTTTCCTTCACCAAACTTGACTGATTTCTGTGAGAATCTTGGGTTTCAATAGGTCTTCTGCAGTATTTGTGATGATTGGGATGCAGTTCAACAGATGATTCATGGGAAAACAAATCTACCTTCTGCCACTTTTCCAAATGATCAGCTAGAGGTCAAGTTATTATTTGTTGCTCTTACAACTGAGCTTAATGACAAGACTTTTGTCAGGTAGTGTAAATATTGTCTGTCATTTTAACAATAAAACACACCTTAATAACTTTATGTGACATTACCTTACACAGTAGAAAGATCTTTCTGCAAGTGTTCTTCAGTCATCAATACTGACTCTCTGCTGCCCCCTATAAATACTCGAAGGAACAGAAAATGGGAAGAAACTTCAGCAAAACGTGAGGAAGACGCCAACAAAAATGTTACGAGACAATGTAACTTTGATCATCTCATCACAGGTCGATGTTCTTAAACGAATCATTTTTGTTGAGCACTCACAAGGCACACACAGCTTTTTAAATGACTCTTAAATCCACTCATCATAAAAATGCTGTTTCAATGACTCTGTTTACTAGACGCCATTTGCAACTCAACCCGCCCTCCAAATTCATCAGCCAATTAGATATCTACAAATTCGCGCGCACAGGATGATTGACAGATGGAAAGCGTTTCTGATTTGATTTTTTATTTTTGTTTCTCAGTCAGGAAGTTTTTAATTATCAATGTCGGGTAACATGGACATTTTATGTGCCGTGTTTAAAAAAAAATTAAGAAAAAAATTAAATTAAAAACATTATTAAGGTTCCAATAGTTAAAGCATTTACAACCATGAACATTACTTCAATAGCATTTATTAATCGTGGTTCAAATTATTTTCAACAAGGATGGAAAAAGAAACACTGCAATAAATGTAACGTTCAACGTTTCTAAATGCTAGAAAATAGGGGAGAGTGGGACAAAGTAACTTGGGATGAAAGTAACAGTGATTTTCTCGAAGCCCTGACAACATTTGCTGCACCCTTGATGGAGCTGCCAAATATCAGCTGATTTCAGGACTGTGTCCCGCAGTTAGCTCAGAATTTCAGTTTATAAGTGCGGAAAGTAAATTATTGTAGTGGTACTTTTTTCCTTATTACAAGTTCTGTTTCTCTTTTCATGTGTTGCACTAATGATCAATCTACAGGTTATTTAGTGCAATAACACATCCGGAGTTTTCCAGTTTAAAAGTAAATCAGGTTTAAATGGCAAGAGTTGCTGTGGCGGCGAAAGCTCCACTGTTATTTATGTCTTCCTGCTAATAGAAAAATGTTCACTTCCACATTAGAGTTTGCAGTGTTTGGATTCAGACACTTTATAAAATTAATGCATATTGCCAATAACAAAACAAATATTCAAAAATTATAGAACATGTTAACATTTAGCATTGTTGGGCTGAAACATTTGATGGCGCTGAAATGAAAAATGAAAATGCAGTTAAACATTTTTTTGCAAAAATAAAGGACAAAATATGTTTGCAGTGAGCATTAACAAGGTCATAGTCAGATTTATTTAAAATAAATAAGATTAAGTCAGTAAATATAGCAAATGTTGTTACTTTTGACCCACCCATGTGTTAATTTCGTCCCTGCTGATGGAGTCAAAAGTAACAATGTGAAACTTTAAAAAAGTAAAGTTTTATTGACACAAAATAACACCTGATTTTCATAGACCACTCTTGTGAGTTAGTAACAACAGCAATAATTATATATATAAAATATAGATATTTCTGCTAATAACATTATCTTTTATCAAGTTTTTATGAAATATTTGTACTTTCGCCCCTGCTCTCCCCTACATTAACCAATGAAAAGCAGCCTATTGTAAAGTCCAGTTCTTATAATGTAACAGTATAACATTTGTATTCCTACAACTTATGATTCAGCAAATACGTAAAATATGAGAAAATACAAAATACACATTTAATAGCTAAATTGAGAGTATTTTCTTATCAAAAGTTGCTTGTTTTTTTGCAAATATAATCAGACATTGCTCAAATACTTTTATATTACATGGAAATGAAATCCACTGCATTGCAGACAATATTTGGCAACCTTTACTTTTACAGATTTTCTCAGTCGCTTTGGTCCATATCTCAGATCAGAATTGAAATTGCCTGTTCAATCTTCACATCATTGTGTCACTTGTGCACTTTAAAAAGCATTTTCTCATTCCTTTGAACGAGTTGCAAATGCTCTTGTACATCCATGCCAATGATTATGTGCAATTCTGATGTTTCCTACATTATCAATAGCTTATGTTGATCAAAATGTATCATTTAGGTCTCTGTTGAATAGTCTCACTCCCCACAACATTTAATCATTTGTTCAAGGCAAAAGTCTTAACATGCAAAATGGCTGAACAAGTTGTCATAATATTTAGTCATAATGCATTTTCATTTGACTTTTTTCTAAATCTCTCCACAATTGGGAAATTTCTCCCAGGTCAATCTTGACTTTTTCAAATGAAGGTGCATCTAAAAGGAGATTGTCCTATGTTCACATTTTTACTTTTGTTGTTTGTTTTTTTCTTACAGTACATCACAGATTTCAGCAGAATACACAAAATAATCAATCACAAAAACGGCCGAGCAACCTTAAATTTTAAAATGCATCCAGCTGCAGACCCACACATGTTTCAGGACACACAATCCCAAAGACTGTAAAAAAAAAAACAATCCCTGCTATGATCTAGACCAGGTCGAGCCATATTTAGTTACAGTTTATCCTCAGTTGCTTTGGCTTGATTCTTGATTGAATTTTTTTTTTCAAAACAATAGGTTTAGATCTCTGAACAATTAGATCATTGTTTACTTCAGATTGCCATTTCTTATTGATTGAAGCAAACTGCAAATGTTTACATGTGTGCAAACAGTAAGTACTATTGTCTGTATGTTGGACAAAAACTAATTACATATGACTTCTCACAGTCGATTCTCGTTTAAACTGTCAAACTCCTCAACATCGCAATCATTTTTCATCATGTGAGCCATCATACTCAAAACTATTTATTCAATTATCATTAAATAACATAACACCATAAATATCTGATATTGAAATTGTTTGTAATGTCTGCTAAATTGGTATGACCTATGATCTAATTACAATACAATTTGCTTTATCAATCAAGTTTGATAATATTTGGTATATTTGATATTATATATATATATATATTTTTTTTTTTAATTTCCAAAATGATGTTTATCAGAGCAAGGAAATTTTCACAGTATGTCTGATAATACTTTTTCTTCAGGAGAAAGTCTTATTTGTTCTACTTCGGCTACAATAAAGGCAGTTTTAAACTTTTTAAAAAACATTTTAAGGTCAAAATGATTAGCCCCTTTAAGCAAATGTTTTTTTTGATAGTCTACAGAACAAACCATCGTTATACAATAACTTGCCTAATTACCCTAACCTGCCTAGTTAACCTAATTAACCTAGTTAAGCCTTTAAATGTTACTTTAAGCTGTATAGAAGTGTCTTGAAAAATATCTAGTACAATATTATGTACTGTCATCATGGCAAAGATAAAATAAATCAGTTATTAGAAATGAGTTATTAAAACTATTAGGTTTAATAATGTGTTGGAAAAAAATATTCTCTCCGTTAAACAGAAAATGGGGGAAAAAATAAACGGGGCTAATAATTCAGGAGAATTCGGACATACATACATACATACATACATACATACATATACACACACACACACACACACAGTATGTCCACCAAGAATATATGTTTTTTTTCATGGATGATATTTTGTAGTTTGTTTTTTTGTTTGTTTGTTTTTTGTGGTAACATAAGAAATATACGATACAGTAATTGGACAAGCAAGACTGCACTTTACACAAATAAATGCACTGTAGAAATAAGTATTTTTTTTTTCTATGTACTATTCTTAACAAATATCTATTTTTTTATGCAAACCTTAATTTCCTAGTTAGATGTCATGTTGAAAAAACAGCTAATTATTTTGAGCAACAAATGACAAATACACTTTGTTTCGGTGGCCCTGGCCAAATTACTGACACAATCACTAGGTTTTGAAGCATGATTGCAATGTTTTGGGGGAGTAACTACATTTTGCAGACGTCCAATAAAATTCTGAACTTCCAGAAAACAGCTTTTATTGAGACTATTTCGAGAAATGTGCCAAAGCAATTAAGAAAAACTGAAATTATCGGTCGTCTTCTACTTTTTCTTGTTTTGTCTAACTCAGGGGTCACCAACCTTTCTAAAACTGAGAGCTACTTCTTAGGTACCGATTAATGTGAAGGGCTATTATACATGCTTCTCAAATAACAAATTTCATCAATTTACTTTTAATTATATGTTATTGTTAATAGTTCATGATATTTATCTGTGTGAAGACACTGATCATGTTAATGATTACTCACAATAGTTGTCAGCAATGATTTAATAAGGTAGGAAACAGAAAAATCTATATTTTTATACAGTACAACAATGTCATTTTTCAGTTTTACACCCATGCAAGTGTGATTTAAAAAGAATAGCTACAAAAAAATATTAGATGCAGCTTAGTGGTATGTGGTGCTATGGTGAGCTATTTTTAGAATAGGACCGCGGGCAACTCAAGTGATCCTCGCGGGCTACTTGGTGCGAGCATTGTTGCCACCCGCTGTATTTTACAAATATGGCGACCAATTGCCATTCATTATAATAGACTGTGAACAGTTTAGTTTCTCATACGAGTCATTACTTCATTATTGTATCGTAACGATCATTTTAACCTCAGTGCAGCGTGCTTTGTGTTTTGGTGCTCAAAATACGGGAAAATAATTAGTTAAACCTACTAGTCACGCATCCACATACACAAAGAAAACATAAATCGCATAATCTAATTGTAGGACTGAGTGTAATAAACTAATTTATGTCTAATGTTTTCTTATGTAGTTTACTTAGTCAAATAAAATCGTTTTCAGTAAATGAAGACATTTCCCGACCAAATTACGGCACATTATCTTATCGTCCATGAACAAAATTTACATTTAGATATTCTTTAAAGTCACTTAATTTTCCATTATCATTTTGTAGTCAAATATAATAAACTTTAACTATAATGTGTCCCATTAAAATTAATTTTACTCGTATAACCCACGTGAAAAATGTTGTTTCAAAAAGTTCTTTTTACAGTATAATGAAATGTATTACTCCTATGTATTTACAACTCTTTGTTAATGAATAATAATGAATTCTATATCTTAAACTGATAAACGAACAATTAAAACTTTGTTTTACTTAGCTGTAAAATATCTATAAATGAACAGCTGTGTATTTAAAATTAACTCGTGACTTTAAAAACTCTGTGAGCCTATATCAAAATAATTAGCAATGTGGGATTTTGTCAACAAATATGGCTGAGTCTGACTGCAACTTGCCGTAATATAGATTCCCGAGCGCGCGCGCTCTCTCTCTCTCTCTCTCTCTCTCTCTCTCTCTCTCTCTCTCTCTCTCTCTCTCTCTCTCTCTCTCTCTGACAACCATACTCACAGCAGTGACGTCGGCTGTAAACATTCGATCTGCATTCTTATAAAGCTGGTCAGTTCTCTCAGTGTTGTCAGTTCGCTCGGTGTTGCTGTTTGTACTTGACCAAGGTAAGTTCAATACCGACGGTACGAGTGAAGCCACGCCAATCTCACGAAGTCCGCTTCGTGAAGCTTCACTCGGGTCCGTCTGTGCTGTAGTTCTTCGCGGTTTGCGTACATAAACGCAATATCGCAAAGAATATTACGTGTTTGTTGCTCGAAATGTGCCGCCGAGCAACATTCCGGTGTTACTGGCACGGACTGGCGCCCGGTTAGCTCGTGCACTCCCTGGGGCGAGACGGCTTGTGCACCCTAGGCAGGGAGCAATACGAGCCCTGAGGACCCTCAGGGAAACACGGGAGGCCGGTAGTGGGACCCCGCTGTGAGGGTTATGGTGGGTGGGAGCAGCGAGGCCCACTCATCGTCTATTTTAAACTATAGTTTCAAACTTTAGTTTACTATAGTTTAAAATAGAAACCACAGTCTGTAATGTTTAACTCCATGTCTGTCTGTTGTAATGTTTTGCTTTGTTTTTAAGCAGAGTTGTTGAGCAAAGGACTATTTTATCTGCGTGCTGCGGTCAAGCAAGCCGCGCTTCAGCACAACACGGTGACGGTGAAGACAACCGCAGGTTATATTCACGAGCGCGCGCATTATTAAGATCACTGTTTTAGGTTGAGTTTGCAGGTCAAAGTGAATAAAGTATACTCTTTCTAAACACCTGACTCATTGATTTATTTGTGCTGCACAGCAATACACTGTTATAGAAGTCTGTTGAATGCATTTTTATGCAACATGGTTTGACAATATTTAAAGTGGTCCAACAAATAAATAGTTTTTCACTACTAGTCAACATTTTGTAGTCTAAGATGTCCTAAGACATAAGGGTAAAGTTATGGTTTTTACATAACTATTCCATCATTAATGTGTGTGTTTAAACCAGTAGATTATATTATATATTTAACATGTCAATCTGCTTAATAATGAAGACGTCCTAGAAGAGGTTGACTACTGTATACCAGCTGGTATAGGCTACCTTTAAAAAAAATTCTGACCACCAGAATGATGATAATGACCCCAAATAAGTAAAATGTCTTTTACTCAAGTACTTTTAGCAAGCAAAAGTCAAATTTAAGAATATAAAATATATTTCCACAACAACAAAAGTCCTTGACTAGCCAAAGTGGTGTTAAAAACAATGTTCAAATCAAACATAGTCGTTTAGTAGAGTTTCAATAGAACATTTATTTCCCCACATGAGAAAATACTGTTTGAGACAGGTTATTTGGTAGGTAGGTAAAATCTGCAGTTTGTACAAGCTTAAAATTTCTTCTTATAAACGGTGAACAAAAGCTCCACAACTTTCTACAATAAATACAAGGTTCTGTGCTTGATGTGAAAAGGGATTTTTACTGTCTAACAGCAAGTGTCCAAGATCATCGTCCTCATCCCTCCAGAAATTCACCTTGAAATCTTAAAATGAACTAAACCAGAATCCGAAAGCACAAGTGAAGCTGGATCTTAAAAGCCTATGCAATAATAGTTTGTCATCTTAAATACGAGATCTGATTTCCGTCTTGAACCAATATAATTTAATTATTTTATTTCTTTATGCTTCATAAATAAATTACTTTTTTGTATCAAAAAAATTGAGAATATATATTTAACCATAGACACGCGAGTTGTTGCATACACACATACATGCATGATTGTATGCCAGTCATGTACATATATATGAACACACTC
>CAIGQZ010033059.1:7518716-7559595 GCA_903798205.1 Danio tinwini | reverse complement strand
ACACACACACACACACACACACACACACACACAACCTTCATTTCATCAATCCCCCAGGCAATTTATTTCACAAAAGAAAAGAAAATTTAAATTAGATACTATATGATAAAAAACAAACATACGTATATACAGTGGTGTCTTTACAATATACAATAAGTGGTTTGTAAAACTTTAAAAAGTAAAAAGCTATCTTAAGAAAATGGCAGTGATTCATTCAAGCGACTATATTCATTCAATCAATTAATAAATCAATCATTTAAAATTATGAATTGCTCTGAATGTACCCAAAATGCTAAAACTCTGAGTCTGGGTGATTTGAATGACCATAAAGTGACACCTCATAAAAACAAATCATAGCACTCTTCTATGACCTCCAACATCTGCTAAATGTAAAACTAGAATGTATCTGATTTGCAGCAAAGGGTTAAATTAAACTATTCTCAGTGATCGGGTTCCATTTAAAGTAATGGTCTCAAACTCAAATCCTGGAGGGCCGCAGCTCTGGATAGTTTAGCTCCAACCACCTCTAACTCACACCTGCCTAAGTCTCGAGTAGTCTTGAACACTTGATTAGTTGGATCAGCTGCGTTTAATTAGGAACGCAGCAAAATTGTGCAGAGCTGCGGCCCTCCAGGAATCCAGCTGAGACCTATGATTTAAAGGAACAGTACACTTCTTTTTGAAAATAGGCTCATTTCGCAACTCCCCTAGGAGTTAAACAGTAGAGTTTTATTATTTTTGAATTCATCACTTTTAGCTTAGCTTAGCAAAGATCATTGAATCAGATTAGACCTTTAGCATCTTGCTCAAAAATGACCAAAGTGTTTGGATCATTTTATTATTTCAAATTCGACACCTCTGTAGTTAAACTGTGATCTAAGAACAACAGAAAACTAGAAATAGCTATTTTCCAAGTCGATATGGCTAGGAACTATACCACAGTCAAACTCTATTTCTAGAGAGCCGCAGCTCTGCACAGTTTTGCTCCAAGCCTGATCAAAAGCAGCTTATCCAACTAATAAAGTGTTCATGACTCTTTTGTACACCTCAATTATTTGGATCAGCTGTGTTTGATAGGATTGGAGCAAAACTGGGCACAGCTAGGGAGACCTAGGATCTATACTCTTATTCCAGCGTAATAAACAAGGAACTATACTGCCATACCATGTCTGAAGCGGCACAATCATATTACACAGCACCTGAAAATCAGCCAACCTCTGTCAATATAACCAACATTTAAAGTTACCTAGTTGGGGACACTTTTCAGGCATTCTTTCAGGTCATTTGAGTGAGATGCTAATGGTCTAATCTGATTCAATGATCTATGCTAAGCTAAGCTAAAAGTGCTCCCGCCAGACCCAGAAATCGGCTGAATGGAATCAAAAATGATAAAACTCGACTGTTTGACTCTAGGGAACTTGTAAAATGAGCCTATTTTTATTTTATAAACTGGATTGTTCCTTTAAATGGTCAGATGTGGTTGACGTTTCTGCCCTACATGTAGTTGGAGCCGACAAAACCATGATCTCCTCGAACTCGACTCAAGTGCTTCATAGCTCGATCGTAGGCCACCTGCACAGACTTTCTGATACTGGTCTTCTTGCCCTCCATTATACGCAGTTTATCAGTGGTGTCGTCGACGCCGAGAGGAATCACTTTATCTTTCGAGAGCCACTGCCTGTGGATACAGCAACAAAAAAAAAGAAATGAGAATTCACTCACAGTTCCTTTCAAAATCCTTAAAGCCAGTGGATTCTGGATATTTGGGAATGCAAAGTCTGGTGGGTAATCTGAAGGAAAACAAGAAAATCTCCAAAAGCTGAGCTCACCAGGTGCGTTTGTTGTCGAAGAAGAGAACTAGGAAGAGTCTTTCTCCAGATTCTTCTTGTCTCTGTTCCCCGAGGCGAAGCACGTCGAGCGGAGGAACTGGGATCGGGACGCCGTTATGCAAAAGACCATCCTGAGGCATGTCTGGATCTATGATCTACAGAATGAAGAGCCATTTTAACCTTTCGCTTTAGCTTTAAAAGTCAGTGCTTTGCTTTGATTCTTTGCCAAATGCAACTGAGAACCCACTTTATTTTTTTTTAGATATGTCTGTGTCGAAATAGTTGAGAACAAAACAAAAATGTGTCACAGAAGTACTAAAAAGTGTGCTTTGACAAAACATTTAAAAATGCTTTTTAACTTGGAGTAAACCAGGGATGCAACTGGGGTTTGTGAGTAAAATTACTAATCAAATAACAAATTGAATGAATTTAATAATAATAATTTTATGAATTATTTTATGAATTTAAAGGGCACCTATTTTACCCCTTTTACAAGATGTAAGATAAGCCTTTGGTGTCTCCAGAACGGGTCTGTAAAGTTTCAGCCCAAACACTCATCAGATAATTTATTATAGCCTCTAGAATTTGCCCATTTTGGTGTCTGAGCACAGTGTAGCTGTTTTTGTAGCCTGTGGCTTTAAATGCAAATACAAATAAGTTTGTTTCTCCTGTGTTTTGTCAGATAAACAGCTGTTAGTGACAGAGACAGACACGGATGAAGCTAAAATACAGCTCATTGTCAAAAATACCAAGTAAGTTTATTTGATGTATTTGCTGAAAGTCTATTCAAGCTTTTCTGAAATGATGAGTCTCACACATACACACATATTAGCTTTTACTGACACCATGTGGCCATGGTGATTATAGCGGTTAATAATTAAATATTGATTTTACTGTCTTTATTACTAACATGCTCTATTATTTTAAACTTAGAAAACTTAGAAAAAAATCACAGAGAGTTGAAACAAATATTTTAATCCCAGTTTATTTGCAAAGAAAATGTTCTGTGAACATGTCTATACATGTTATTATAGAAACATGGTGCCTGTTAATCAATTCGGTGGGCGAGGAAAACTGCATTCCAACGTCACGTACTGGGATTTGGGTCCTATTTTAACATCAGGAAAAAAAAAAGCGACTTGTTGGGTTTCTATCACTTCAATATGACAGTAGATACACTATACCTACAGACAGTTTTGTCTAAACAGCTTACAAGCATTGATTTTTATCATAGGTGCCCTTTAAATAATTGTATTGAAATTAAAATATACAAATACCTATGAGATAAAGCAATAAAAATCAAACAATATAAAAAAAAAGAGATGAACTGCTAATAATAAATGAAATCCTTCATATGTAAGACGAAAAATATTTAAATAAAATGCAAACAATACAAATGCAACAATAGTCAAACAAAATAAAACAATTGCAAATAAAATGTTATACATTATCTGTAAAAAAAGGATTATGAAAGATTAAGTGAAATTCGATGAATTATTTAAAAATGCCAAATCACAATTCATTAAATAAAAAACTAAAAACAACAACTAATAAAAGCAATTACAAGAAAACTATTTGAGAAAACAAAAAAATTATTTTGTCTGTAGAAGAGCAGGATGTAATCAAACAATAATAACTCACAGAAATGTAACTATTCTATTTAATTTAAATAAAAATCACGGGAAATCAACAGCAATCTAATTTGTTTTACTTATATTAATTTATTATTTAATTGAATTTGTAGACACACTGTAAAATGATTCAACTATGAAACTGCTGAAATACAAATGTGGTCAAACGGGTTCAGTTAACAAAAGATAATAAGAGGAAAATGTTTTCATAGAATTCCTAACTAGACAAATAATGTTAATTGAGTAAAACTCCTATTAACATGAAGACTGAATTTTAAATAAGAGTCTTAATGCTCTTATTATTTAACAAACTAACATTTGTATGGCTCCAAATAATGCACTGCAGTGTAGTTTGATAGTAATATAAGCGTAGAGCGCCCTCTCTCACCAGAGCAGGGTAGGACGGATATCCTCTGCTTTTGGCCCACACCAAATCCAGAGGTTCAGGTTCAGGCGTATCTCCGTTTGACAGAACATCTGCTCAGAACAAATACTGTAAATATCAGTGCACACACACACGCACCCGCACCCGCACACACACTTATATTTATACTGACATTACATTGGGATTAATTTCTTACCAGTCCCAGTATAGTCAGAGTCTCCATTAACAGTCTCTAAAAATGGTACTTTGGACAAAGCAGGTTTTCCTCTGCTCTTTTTAGGGGGTGAGATACTGAAACCAACAGAAATAATATTTGTTATATGTGTGCAAAATGTTTTATATGATGCAGAGATGTTTCAATTTGTTTTGTCCTCTTACAGTTCTCTCAGAGTCGGAGACGAGCTGCATTCTGAGTCAGAGCTGCCATCTTTGTGCTTTCTGAAGCCATTGGTGAGCGCTAAAAGACAAAAAAATAGTGTTTAAGAAAATGTTCAGTTAATGAGAATTGCACAATTAGATTGAATAAAACAGAAATGTCCAAAAAAAAAAAAGAAAATTCTAATAAAATACGCTCACGCTGTTAAATGTTTCAAATAGAACAAATTAAAATATTAATAAGCACTGTAATCTTAAAAGTTGAACTGTATTATTTATATAAGTACAATTATGTTTATTATTTTCCAAATCAATAGTGCCGTATAGTTCATTCTTTTTTTAATACTTCTATTTTGTAATAATAAAACGAATGGATCAAAATAAAATATACATATTTAGGGTCAAACTTTATTTTGATGATCCATTTGTTGAATTTAAGTTACATTGCAACTAATTGTCTATAGATTATAAGTAGACTGTTAGGGTTAGTGTAAATTGACGTACTGCTAAGTTTCTTATAGTCAGCTAAATGTCTATTAAAGGAGAAGTATCAACAGATATTAAGCAGACAGTCTACTAATACTTAAATAGACCATCAAAATAAAGTGTTACCATATATAGCTATAAATTAAAAAATGGAATAAAATTTAAATAAGGTAAAAATAATACACATGCACAAATCACCACAGCAAATGACAATTAAAAACAAAGACAAGTAAATGTTTAAAATCGAACAAAATAAAATATTGGTATTAACACTAATCTTGAGAATTAGACATTATTATAATTAATATTATGATTATTATTTTACTAAATACTTGGTATAATATACTATAAACATATAATTATGTTTTTAATATTTTCATTTTATATTAGTATTATTAATAATAATAATAATAATAATAATACATTTTCTTTTCGACTTAGTCCCTTTATTAAATTGGGGTCACTACAGCTGAAAGAACCACCAACTTATACGCAAACATATGTTTTACGCAGCGGATGCCCTTCCTGCCCCAACGCATCACTGGGAAACACCAATACACATTCACACACACATTCATTAATTTTCTTTTCGGCTTAGTCCCTTTATTAATAAGGGGTCACCACAGCGGAAAGAACCATCAACTTATCCAGCATATGTTTTACGCAGCGGATGCCCTTCCAGCCGCAACCCATTACTAGGAAACACCCATACACTGCCATTCACACACATATAATACGGACAATTAAATTTATTAAATTCACCTGTACCGCATGTCTTTGGATTGTGGGGGAAACCGAAGCACCTGGAGGAAACCCACGCCAACACAGGGAGAACATGCAAACTCCACACAGAAAGGCTTGAACCAGCGACCTTCTTGCTGTGAGGAGACAGCACTACCCACTGCGCCACCCCATAATAATAATAATAATAATAATAATAATAATAATAATAATAATAATAATAGTAAACAAAAATATATCCAATACATAAAAGAAATAAATAAAAAAAGGTTAAAACTTAAAATAATACAGTGAAATGAGCATTTTGTATTCGATATTTGACAGTCTCAACTGAAAAATGTAAAGAGGGTGGGACAGAGTAGCTCCTCCCCTTTAAAAAAACAGCCAATAGTGTTTTGTTTTTAGCAAAGCTCTGCCAATGAGATTGGTTGAGCTCAAGGGCATCAATGGAAAGCAAATTAGAAGCATCTTGAAGGGGGCGGGGCATGTCAGATACTAGAGAGCATTTGATTGGTCAAGATTTGATGAGTAACTGAAGTATAAGTTGACATGAAAAAATAATCCCTTTAGGTGCAAGTGATCAACTGCAAGCTTTGGATGTTTATATTAGTTTTATATTTTCTAAAGGCGA
Source organism: Danio tinwini (assembly GCA_903798205.1). NCBI lineage: Eukaryota > Metazoa > Chordata > Actinopteri > Cypriniformes > Danionidae > Danio > Danio tinwini. The sequence goes on along the minus strand of CAIGQZ010033059.1, from coordinate 7,553,517 downwards.
ACTTTGTCACTGTTTTGGAGCACACTAGCTCATAGATGTCCTTAAACAGACTAAAACGAACATTATTTTAATTTCACGGGAGCTTTATAATTGACTCTTTAAAAAAAAATGAATGAATGTAAAACTAAACACAGTTTTATTTCCCCTTTGTTTTGGTGACATTGTGAAGCAACATGTAATAAAGCTGCAGTGTTCATTACCAGGCTCTAGAGTGAGTCGAGGAGGTGTCCTCTCGCGCTCTGGACTGCAGCTGTGGCTCCTCGTCTGCTGTTTGACTGGGGCTGAAATAGGTGGAGGTGTGGAGGGTTTTGGCTGGGCTGTAATTTCAGTCTTGACGGCAGCGGTGCAGTTGTGTGTGCGTGCAGGGTCTCCGTCCTCCCGGTTTCCATTCTGCATCTGATTGTCTCTTTCACGCTGGAGTTTGGCTCCATTTTTTGCTTTTTTAAAAAGGATGGACGTTCTTCTCCCGACACCTCCAGTATTGGGCCGGGAGGGTGATTCGATGGAGGAAAGACCATTGAATAGTTTAATTTCAGGTGGTGCGTCCTCTGGTTTGGTGCAGCTGTTCATAGGTGTGGGGTTTGAGTCGGGCTCTTTGCTCTCGCTGTTGAGTTTGAGGCGTTTTGGTGGGCACGAGGAGGTTCTGGGGTCAGATGTCATTGGTCGGAGGGTTGGTGGTTCCTGTGGAGTGTCTCCTGGCGGAGGGGACAAAGCTAGGCCTGTGGGCTCCAGCATGGGTGGAGGGGTTGATTTACAATCATCTGGGTGGAAAAGAGGGATAGTTGGATGTTAGGTGAAATATCCGGAATCAGAAAACTTTTTAATGGGTAAAAATTGGAAAGAAAATTTAGGGAACGGTTGTCATCATTTATTCACCCTTGACTTGTTCCAAACCTGTATGAGTTTCTTTCTTCTGTTGAACACAAAAGAGGATATTTTGAAAAATGTTGAACACAAGTAGCCATTGACTTCCAGAGCACTTGTTTTTCAAGCTATGAAAGTCAATCAGGTTTTCAGCTTTCTTCAAAATATCGTAATGTCGTCCCAAATGGAACACTAATGTTTTTCGTACAAAGCGGAAATTCAAACCGTTTCCCAGATGACATTTGATGGTTGCCAAATTAAGTAAATAAATGACCAAAGTACGAAATAATACCTGCCATGAGTATAACCAAATTTACCATCAGGATATAATCACTCTCGTAAGAGAATTTTGCTTTCACAATCCAAAATAAATAAAGTAATCGAACAACAGTGCCCGAAAGCTCTATCCCTTCCGCTATGTGGGCAAAGCAGCAGTCGTTGAGTGTGTGAAGTGTCCAACATTCCATACTTCATTTTAACGCTTGAATAAGTGCATCATCTGGGTAATTAAACTGCACTTATTCTTTTTAGAGTTTTCAGTGTGAACACACTACTTACACTATTTATACTACAAAATGGAGTAGATTAGTGCATATTAGTATGCGATTTGGGACGCACCTCTTATTTTGTTTTCAACAGAAGAAATGCACTCACTTGCAACCACCAAGGACTTTTTTTCAAATAAAATATATCTGCACTGCAAAAAACAGTGCAAATAAACTGCTAGATGGTTAAGTGATTCAAATTGAACAAATTAAACTGTTATTTTCAGAGCTGGACTGTAGCATTATTATAACTGCAATTATAATTATTATTTACCAATATACGTACATTTTTTAATACTTACATTTTTGAGTACTAAATGTGTACATTTTAATTTCTGAGTGAATATTCATTTAAGACACAAGAAATATTATTGTTATAAAGTCAATCAAAATAAAACAATTGCAGATAAAATATTATATATTTTGTGTAAAAAAGGTGATCATGAAAAATTTAAGGAAATTTGATTATTAAAAAATGATGAATTACAATTTATTAAAAAATAAATAAATAAAATAAAAATGATTACACAATACACAAGAAATATTATTAATATTAACTCCATTCTATTTCATGTCAGGTAACAAATAGCGGTTCATTAACGTTTTTACTCATTCATACTTCTTATACAGGGTTTCTGCAGGTTTCACCAAGTCAAATTTAAGACTTTTTTTTTCACCTTTTATTGGGATAGGATAGTGAAGGACAGACAGGAAGGCATTGGGAACAAAGAGAGGGGAGGGATCGGCATAGGACTATATAACATCTATACCGCACTATAATGCTGCATCCCAATGCACATACTCTACGACCTAAAAAGAATTTAAAAACAGAACTAGTGTGTCCTAAATCATAGTATGTTGGAAACAGTACCCCAATTAACCCGGATAATCAAATTTTTCTGGTAGGAATTCGACATGTAGATCCATGCACAATCTAACGGTTAATATTGGTCACAATACATTGTGCGTTGAATAGGAATTCATTTGGAACTACATAAAGTGTTAAACTACAAACATGGCAGATGTGGAAGACTCAAGTGGAGAGAATTTTTATGATTCTTAATTTCTGACTTTCTGGAATATATTTCATATGTTCCACATTATATTATATTATATATCAACAATGTGAACTTTTATAAAAGATGTTTGGTCAATAACTTCGGAATACATAATTATGCAAGCACCTGAAGAGATCTCTATGCATGAAAGACCAATGACGGGCAGATTAACCTTCTGCTGCACCTCCAATATGGTAGGAAATTAAATGAAAGAAATGTTCATGATGTGACATGATAATTGATAGGGCACATAACTAAGCAACATAACGACGGTCCAATAATGAAGAAGTAGTGAGTCCTAAATCTTGCATACTCTCGTGTTACACACACACAAAAGTATATAGTATGAAGTGTTTCTTAAGTATATACATTTTTGATACTTTTATATACTTAAAAAAAATAATACAGTACATACTTTTAAAACTTAGTATAAGTATGAAAACTAGGAAGCAGCATAAATGGCCATTATTTGGTTGAAAGCGAAAACATGTTTGTTTTTTTTGTATGTGCAACATTAAATACAACGGAGCATATAAAAAAAAACACACAGGGCCCTATCATACACCTGGCGCAATAAAGGTGCAAGACATGTTTGGCGCGATTTGTTGCTATTTTCAGACCAGCACAACCCTAATTTTCACATTTTGCGCCACGTTGTTTAAATGGCAAATCCATTTGTGCAACTTGTGGACTCATGGGTGTGCTGAAATAGATCGCACCATTGACTAAGTAAAAGCTGGTCTAAAGTTCAGTGCAGAGCACGTTAGTTATGCACCTATGCAGGGTCAAATGCTTAATACACACAGGATGTACAGCAATACACATCTTTACATATGAAAAAAAAATGGATTCAAATTATTATTTTCTACATAAATATAAAAACTACTACCTCCATGCCTTCAACTTGGAGGGCTTTTTTTCAGTTTATTGATGACAATTTAAATTTGTATAATGTTATTATTATTCGTAGTGTTATTTATTAGATGCATATTTATATTTGTTTTAATAAAAACAAGATTAGATTTGTCCATCTGTTGAGTTTTGGTCCATATAGGGCATAAGAATAGGATGTGTGTTTGGATATAACTCCGTTTGTTTGACCAAACTTCATTACTATTGTTCATTTATTTGTTTGCTGGAAATTAGAACTGAATTTAGAAATAGTTTTGAAACAAATCTTTGCGCTCAACAAATAAAATTATATATGCAGGCTAATGGATGTCTTCAGTGGATTGCGTACAACACCGTTTCCTTATAAATGGAACTTTGAAAGTCAAAGGCAAGGCATGTCTCACCTTTACCTGACGACGACGATGATGACAGGTTATGATCAGCATCCATCTCTTTGTCTTCATCATCCTCGTCCTCATCTTCTTTGAGGTCTCCATTGAGCATGTGTGAGTTTTTCAAGTTCTGCTTAAAGCGGACTTTGTTGATTTCTCGTCGCAGCAGGCGGACCCGTCGTGTTCGTGCGCCGCTCGAGCGCATGGACGTCACCACGTCTAATTTTTCTAGCAGCTCCCTCAACTGGTTTTCCGTCGTCATGTGCAATCGGTTATCAGGGTCTAGCAGCGTGTCAACTATAAACAACAGAACCAAACCATCAGTAACAGAACAAGAGATATACTGCTTACTATTTGGCTTGCAGTGATCAGCATGAACATTAATCAGAATGAGCTTTATTCACCAAGTGTGTGCAAACACAAATTTTTTGAGGTTTTTAGGATCTCTGGATACATACAAATCAACACAAAGCCATTTAAATAAAGGGAAAATAAAGTAAACAAGAAAATAATTGTATAATAATAATAATAATAATAATAAAAAATATATAGTACTGTATATACACACACATTTTGATGATCTGTGCGCAATATGTCCATCGTTTAGACTTTTTTTTTTTAGAAATCAAATCAAATATTTATATAAAAGTATTTACAATTAAGTGGCTTATTAGTTGCAAAAAAACAAACAATAAGGTTCCTGTATGTTAATGACCATAAGAAAACAAATAGCAATTATTACATGGGTGTCTGGAATACTGTATTCTGATTGGTCAGTCACAACGATATGTTATTTATAGATTTCAACCGCTGAAACTAATAAAATAGGCCCAACCTTGACCACCAGACAATACATTCACATCCATATTTATATGCTTGTCTGTCTTGTTTTTGACTGTTTGGTGCCATCTTCGATTGCATAATATGTAGTGTTTACTCCATCAGCTGTTTTTGTTTCTGTCAGCTTTGACTTTAATCAAACAATTAATAAAGAACTATTATGGATCAGAACAATTTTTTGGGCCTGATTTTTACATTTTGTTGGTAAGTAGGCATGTAATAAGCAGAATAAAGTACATCCAGGCGGTTTTCATTGCAGAATAAAGCCCTTCAGTTTTGTCAGACTTTATTCTGCGATAACCACTTGGATGTACTATCTCTTACTTCAACAGTGTTTCCGCAGGCTTCATCAAGTCAAATTTAAGACTTTTTACGTCCCTTCTAAGACCATTATGAATTCATTACGGTTTGCCACAAAAAAAGCAAATGTAATTATTTTTTAGCGACATACTAGCTGTAAACACTTTTCAACATAGTATTTCTTTCTTTTTTAAATAACAAGTTTAGCATTGTAAAAAGAATATTTATTGTAGAGGGAATTACATAAATAATCAAAAATATATATTTGCTGGCTTTTGGTCCAAACTGATTGAGCATAACTTCTATTCAATCTATTGCATTTCTGCTATAAAACCTTAAGTTTCATGTCTATTTATAAATATAATGTGTACTCCCCTTCCTCGCGCAAATAGTTTTTGTATGAATGGAAGATTTGTTTATTTATTATTTATTTATTGCCACATGAGCAACTAATAGCTATTTTATAGCAAAATAGATATACATAAAAATATTATATGATAAAAACTAATTCGTATTACAATAAAAAGTTACTTAGACAAATATATAAAATATAAATAAAAAACACAAAAATATATTCAAAGTTTAATATGATTTTTCAGCTCAATTTTTAATAAATAATTTAGGATTCTTCCTGGTGGTACCGTTTTAAAAATGTCCACCAAAATACTCTCCTTATAAAAATTGTCTAATTGTATTCAAATTTCAACATTCCAACAAAATATGTTTAAGGGTAAATTACATTTAGGTGGCGTTTCGTTATTGAGTAAATACAAATAAGTCAACCTAGAATGTCAAATTCTGTATGAATGAAAGATAACATAAAGGGATAAACTGCTCAGTTATTATCATGAGAAGCTGTGTAATTGTTTTTAGATTTCTTTCCCTGATTTTTATTAAGATGGATCATTGGTGATTTGATGGATGTCGGCCCCACTGGCTAGCTTTACTTGGAAAGAGGAAAATGAAGACCCGTTTAAAATAATTTAAGACATACAACACAATATTTCAGTGAATTTAAGACTTCTTAAGGCCTAAAATTTTGTTTTTGAAATTTAAGACATTAAGACTTTAAGACCCTGCAGACACCCTGTTAAAGCAGTTAAAAAATTCTCAAATTCACAATTTCTCACCCTTAAAAATAGATGAAAATGTGCTACAGCATTGCATTTTAGCTACTAAGGTGTTGCTTGTGGCCCAATATAAAAATTCCACCTGATAACAAGTAACTCACCACACCCAACATTTCATTTTTTGTATTTGTTTTATATGAAACCACTCACCATCTTCAAAAGTGCAGCGGTAGTAGTCATTTTTGTGTGGCGATTCTGCCAGGTGCATGCCCGTGTCCAGGTCGAAGCCTGTGTTTTGGGCTTGTCTCTGAGCGTGCCTCAGGATAGCGCCCCCTAGGTCCCTCAGACGTATTGCAGCTTGGTAAAACACAGTATCTTTAGCATTGTAAAGCAGGCAGTTGGAGATCATGAGGTTGAAATCAGCCTCCAGGTCAGTGACGGAGCGATACTTGTGAGCCTCCAATTTGGACTGCATTGTAGAGAAGTCCATGGGGTGCGTGATAAACTCCAGGTAATCTGGGACCTGAGAAGCCAAGAGAACAGTTTCAAATTTAAAAAGCATGATGATTTGGCTAGCATGAATGTATATGAGAGAAGAAAACTAGAGGATATTTGTATTTCAATATATAAAAAGTGTTATTTTTCAAAACGCATGTCCAAGGAATAATGTAATGTATTTTTTATTTAATGCCATGTCAGCAACCAAGGCTATTTTCATGGCAGGAACATTTCAATAATAAATATACAATTAAAAATCAACAAACAAATGAATACATAAGTTAAATAAGAATTTTTGTGTTAATACATGAGAAAAAAAATCTAAAATCTTTTCTGGTGTCACTTTGATAAAAATGTCCTTAAGAGAGTTCATTTCATAAAAAAAGGTCTTCTGGACTCATTAAAAGCAGGAAAGTCCCGTAAAATGCGTTTTATAGTAAGGGGAATTGTGCAATACAAACACCGAGTAGGGTTTTCACCTTGGAGCAACAAACCATGGGTCATTCTTGTATGCCCAATATGACATCTGGTAAAAACCACTTGATCAAATCTAGTCTTAAAATTTTGTGTGAGATTTCAGGTTGTATTTCATATAATTTATTATTTTCCAATGCATCCCATTCCTCTTGCCACTTGTTTAAATTGTAAACATTGATAAAAGTTCTCATCTTTAATGGAGGAAATTGGCATTTGTTCATCACTTGCTTCAAAGCGTCTTTAGCAGTTGCATCAGCTTACTCATTTCCTGAAAGCCCGACATGTCCTGGAACCCAGCAAAAAATTATGTGATAAAACTGGTTTTGTAGTAGGTGAACTTTAGTTAAAATATTATCAATCAAAGAATGATCATTCTTTGAAGATTCCATAACATGGAGGCATGATTTGGAGTCTATAAAAATGACAGATTTCTTTTGTTGGACATTTTCTATATACTCCAAAGCTAAACGTAAAGCTCAGGCTTCAGCTGTGAATATTGTGCATTTTTTAGGCAGATTGATTCCATAATTTTGTTACTCAGTTACCATTGCTGCTGCTACGCCATTTTCCACCTTTGAACCATCTGTAAAAATAGGCGAGTGTTGAGAATATTGGCTTCTAATATCCAAATATTTTAGTCTGTGTACACTGGGATGAGTTGCTCATTTCTTCTGATGTCCTAAATCCATATTGATTATGGGTTTCTTTAGTTTCCAATGAGACAGGGAACTGAAGTGTATTTGACTTAATATGTCCAGGTTTATGTTTAAATTGTGCAAATGTGGATTAATGTGCACACCAAATGGTCTGATGGTTTTTGGCTTACTCTTATACAACTGTACAAACTGTGGGTTAAATACTGCAGAATAAGCTGGGTTGTTCTTTTCCATGTCCAAGGATGTTTCTTGATTGAAAACCAAATTTAAAAGACAGTTTACCCCCAAAAATTTTTAAATTTTATAACACGAAAGCAGATATTTTGACGAATGTTTAAAATATGTAGCTATTGACTGCAATAGCAGGTAATAAAAATACTATAGTAGTCAAAGGCTACCAGTTTTCAACATTCTTCTAAATATCTTTTTCAGAGGAAAAAAACTTGTTTTGATCTGATAGGTGGAGGATGAGCAAATGCTGACAGATTTTATATTTTTGGGTGAATTATTACTTTAAATTGTGAAGCAACACACAAAAATTGCAATGACTAACTATAACTTTCGAAGCATTTGGCATGTCTGGTATTCCGTTTTTGAGCAATTTTATTGCACTAAAGCAATGTTAAGTTCTGAAATGTTTTAAATGCGTTTTGTTTACATATAGAGGGCTACCTTACAGAGTGCACTCTTAAAATGTTGGCATGTCCACTGATTTTAAGAGCCTTGTTTTTTTTTTTTTTTAGGTTTGACTTAAAAATGATCAAGTTTATTAGAATAGGCAGCTGACATAAACTATTAAGCTTTTTAGATATTTGATCGTCTTCTGTTTTCTTTTCTGGTAAGATCTGGCAACATGAATGAGTCAAGGCTCACACCTCTTACCATCTTCCTCTATGCAGTGGCTTGTTATTGCACGCATACAAAAGAGAGAGACACAGCTCTGAAGTGCATTACAATACGTCACTAACAAGTAGCTGTTCAGTTCAGTTCAGTACACAACTTAAAACTCTTAACCACAGTTGTCATCATCTAAATTATCCAATTCAGTTGTTGAATGCAGATGTCACTCCCTTAAATTACTGTTTACAAAACAGGATTAGGCATTAAAAGGTGAACTGACAACTGAATACATGGCTTTTTAGGAAAAGACAGTAAAGGTACAGCAAATACTATTAGTAGAAAATATATCCAAGTTTCTTCTCAAAGCATCACTGTTTGCACAAAAATCTCAAGCTTTCAACTTCTACATTAAAAGAATACTATAAAAAATCTAATTAGCACTGATTTCTTAAAACAGGGTTCCCACTCTTTCCTAAACATTCGGATCAAGGACTTTTTAAAGCACCATTCATTTCAAATCAAACACATTTGTAATTCATACCACCAGCATATGTAGAATCACGAACCTTCTTAACTGTGCTCAACATTTCACTTACAATTAATATTTACATTACAAAGTTAACATTTGTAAAATGTGCATTATTAGTTCTTGTACAGGGTTTTTAAATGAAGTATTTCTAGTTTTTTCATTCTGTTTTTGACAGCAGCATGACGATTGTTCAAAAAAGACCAACAACTAGTTTCTGTCAAATTGAATTCAACCACTTTCAAGAACCTATGTTTGTTTTAAGTACTTTCCAGGTCTTGAAACCATATATCTGACATTCAAGTACTTTCAATACATGTTTGAAGAGTGAGAGGGGAGTTTGAGCTCAGGTAGGTCTTGAGAACTCCCTGGTTTATTTAGGACCTAAAAGCTGGTTTAAACTTCTGCATCGTTCGATCGGCATGACCCACAGCGAATGCTTTGCACATAGTCCTGCATTTAAACTTCTGCGTGCGGTTTGTGTTGCTCTGCAATACTTCTGAAACGCTAGCTGGCAGTAGGTTTTTATGTTCCTCTGTGTGGTTTCTTCGCGGGTGTTTTCTTTTGCTACCTTAAATGTACAAGTTCACGGGACTCCACACTTATAAACACTTGCTTCAACAGGTTTGCGCAGCTCTTGACAACGCCCACACTCATCAGCACTACCAAGCCGACCAATCACAGACCTTGCGCTACGCATTGCCGCAATGTGTAGTTACAAATTTTTGAGAGGGTGACCGTTAGCGTCAGCCATGGCAAGGCGACTGCGCAAAGGCTGCGCCCGCCCATATGTATACACTTGATGCAGAAGTATAAATCAGCCTTAAGAGATATGAGCTTATCTACTGTATAGTGCAAATTTGATTTCATCAATTTATTTATAATGCATATCTTTGGACTGTGGGAAGAAACTGGGGAACCTGGGGGAAACCTACTCGAGCATAGAGAGAACATGCAAACTGCACAGAAATGTCAACTGGCCTAGTAAGGACTTGTACCAGTGACGTTCTTGCTGTGAGGAAATGGTGCTAACTACTGAGCGACAGTGAGTGGAAAAGAAAGGAGGAGAAGGGGTGGAAGCGAGGACTCCTCAAGACGAAGATAACTAAGATAAGAAACTCTGGTTATTTATGGCCCGTGTCCACTGAGTGGTACAGTACGGTAGGTTTTTATGGCCGTTTTCACTGTCAAAAGGCATACTGAACCGTAACGTACCACTTTTTCGGCAACCTTTCGAAAGGATACCAAACACGAGAAAGGGTACCAAAAGGTGGAGATACACGCAGCTGAACACTAACCGGTTACAGAGAAACGTCACAAGCGCTTGGAGCTAGCCAGAATGAAAACAAAGGAACCGACATGTTTTAAATACACAGCCGAGACATTACATCGTAATACTATATGAATATAATAAGCCATGGATGACCAGAGCTCAGACAAACCTTGTCGTTGTCTTGATGAACAGCCACAAAGCCAAAAAGAACAAAATCTGCCATGTCCTGTTGTTGTTTTACGAAGCCGTCTAAAAGTGCGAGCGGTTTTCGCTTTCTCCAGGGAGCTGACGATCGCATCTATATTTGATATAACTGATATAACTTCTTGAGCTAATAATAATAACGTGTGTGTGTTTATTGAAGTGTCTCAGACATCTGATCCTTTCGGAAAAGAAAAGGACAAACAAAGGAGAAGCCCGACAAAACACAGGAGCAAACCTGAATCATAAACAAACAGCAAAGTTTATCATTGTCTTTTGGACTATTATGAACTCGGAATGACAGAATTACTCTCTAACAGAGGTTACATGTGCTGGTGAAGATTAAAGACACAGATGAAAGGTTTGCTCTGACTGTGGGCTTTGCGTTGCGTGTTGTTTTTGAACCCAAATTAGGACTAATTGTATGCTGTGTGTAGTTTTTCTGTAACCAGTAATATATCAGAGACTGTAAGGGTCTGTATGTGTTTATATATGTTGCATTTATTTATTAATTTTATAAAATTGCAGACATTACAGTAGGCTATTTCACACTGTCATTGATCTGCAGTATAATCAAATCATGTTCATAGAAAAAGTTAGTAATAAAACAAGTATTTATATGTATGAAGCATCTGTTTTGTGAGAAGTGCTTTTCATATGATATGTGATCGACCCGTACAGCTTTACTGTAGACATTTTTTTATTAGAGCGAGAATGATATTGTACTTTCTGTCGTACACCACGCCCACCAAAAGGGTACCCTTGGTAGTGGACATGGTAATAGATTACAGGAAGGCTCTCCTACCCCCAGCATAACAAATATTAAAGGCTTGGACATTGAAGTTGTTGACACACATATACATCTAGGGGTCGTTATTGATAATATGTTGACATTTCAACCTAATACCCAGGCTGTCTATTAAAAAAGTTTAACAAAGAAAGTTTGAGGAAACTTTGATCGTTTCAGTTTTGTACCTCTATGATGACACTGCTTTTAAACAATTTATTGAATCAGTTTTATCTTTTTGCATTGTAGCTTGGTACGGTAATCTGAGTAGGTCAAGTAAGAACAGGTTGAGCATCCTGGTGAAGGTGGCAGGCATAATCAACTGGTCCAACGGTGACTTACCATAATTATGTTTTAAAAAGAGCTCAGGGTATCCTATGCACACCGGATCACCCATTGTACTCTGTGTTTCAGCTGCTGCCATCAGGACGTTGTTTTAGTATTCCTATTTGCAGCACAAATAGAACTAGAAATTCTTTTATAATGGTGGCCATTAAGTCATTAAATGAGCCCGGGGGGAGGGAGATGCACCAACATAATGATGTATTGTATGTTGTGTGGTAATATTTTATTAATGTGTACATGGAGCTTCGCCTGTGTTATGGCACCTTGCTGCAATTTCTGTTTTCCTAAACGGGATTATAAAGTTGAGTTTGAGTCTCTTAGCTAATGCTGGACCAGCCGTGGTCAATCATAAGCAAGTGATCCTCTCGAAATTTGTTTAAAAATAAACTTCACTAAATTATATTTTAAAACAATTAAACAGATAACAGGTATTTAAAACTCTAACGATAGTCCCCATTTTAATGGTAATTCTATATTACCAATATAATACCAAGCAAGTACCAATGATATACAGACAGACCTCTTTCAAGTTGACAGGCTGTGCAAATATTTTTGCTGTGTCTTTCTCCTGAAGCTGCTCTAAAGTGGAGCTCAGCAGTACCAGAACCGGAGTTAACTGATGCTCAGTCAGTGCCTGGTGAATCTTCACCTACAAAAGCAAAAACGCATGATTATGTTAAACACAACTCTTAAAACTAAAATTACATGAAATTAAAGTTATGCAAATTGTCGTTTATGCCTGTGAGCTTTGAGATCATCAATATGCTAATTTGCTCAATATGCTAAAAGCTGACAGAACTGCTTTATTACAACATAAATGAATTTTCCAGAAAAAAAAAATGACCTGAATGAGTTGTTGACTTGTTCAATCACAGGCATCAATGCATTTCTATCAAATCAAAAGTTATTTCGAATAAGAACATCCCTTTTCCATAAATATAATAAAATTTTACTGCAAGTGGAAAATCTTGGCCTTGCATATTCAGTTGCATTAAAGCTCATAGATTATTCTCAACCACCAGTCTGTTGAAAAGGAAGTACTTTAGAAATACATCTTCACTTTCATCCACTGTATACAATGTGTGGTTTTGCAGGGCTGAAAAAGCAGCCGAGCCAAAGCTTCAGAAATGAGTGAGTCCCATTTTACACACTGTATTTGCCAAATCAAGTCATAGCCAAACAGAGACTCACAGCCGTTTTGACCTGCACTATAACGGCAACAACAGTAGGCTGTTTCTGTACTTTCACAACGACAGCATTTTCCTGCTGCTAAATGAGTTTTGGCTTTAAACAGAATGAAAAGTAATTCTGGATTATAACATCATCCATTCTGCTTGATAAGACTTGATCCTTGCTATTTTTTATTTAAAGTCAATTTTAATTTAAATCACTTTTACATCAAAATGGTGATTTGGATGAAACAACCTATATATTTTAATGCTTAATCACCCGGTTTTAGTCATAATCACCGAAAAAAAGTGCTTGTGTTATTTGTCTTTTTCCTTTCAGTTCAGTGGGGGGGAATCTGATGAAGCAGTTGAGCTCCCCCTGCTAGCCTCGCTAGCCTCACTTCCAGCAGCAACCTAGCTTTCCCATGTGGTCTCCCATCCAGGTACTGACTGGTCACAGCCCTGCTTAGCTTCACTAGGCAACCATGTGAGAGTTGCAGGGAGCTAGCTGCCTGTAAAGCAGTATACTTTTTTAAATAAACAAGCTACACACCGTGCACCACTCATTTTGAATAGTGAAATTCGTAAATATGAGATCATTCTATCTACTTATGTAAATGTGTATAAATAAATGTATACTTACTCATATTTGTATATTTTTGTGTAATATTATGTATTAATTAGGCAATATGTAAATGTTTGGATGATTTGCATACAACATCTAAAGTTATGTTATCTGTCTTTTAGTTGATTATATGTTTTATAGTATTATATTAGACCAACTGAAGCTTTATTTTCCACACAAGGGATTCCAATTGACTGAATTTCTTTAAATTAATGAATTTTAAACCTTAAATAAAAGTTATTGAGTTCAGTTATACTTTAATGTCTCTTTCAGGAAATCTGTCTTGGACTCAAACAGCACATTTGTCTTGAACTACACAAATTACACATATAGTACACGGAGTACATATATAACAAAAAAAAAAAACATGTAAAATTTACCAACAACAGTAACATTTAAGACCCATCATGGTAGTTTACCATTTAAAATGCTAAAGGACACTGATATAAATGTCTTCTTGTAATGATTACTTTTACATTAAGAAACTCTGTATCGCTTCCTCAATGGCAGCACTTCATACATTAAAAATAAAATATGATTTGGATCATTTGCTATTATTTTGTGATGTATACTCTCTAATATCAATCACTACTGTGGCAACTTTGACAAGATGTGTAAGTTGTTTTCGATTGAACTGAAAGACTGCTATACCAAGCCTGGATAAAAAAAAAAAAAAACAGAGTAAACTTACCAAAACTGCTTGATAAAATAGCAACGTGAGATTTTTTATTTATTTACTCAAATCAGCCTGAGTCTCCTTAAAAATATATAGTCTTTGTTGGAACTTTGAGCAAACATGGTGGGCAAACAATGTGGGCTTTCCAAATCAGTGGTCAATGACCACTCCAAGAAACTTTAAAGTATCCACTTGTTTAATCACATCTGTCATTATCTAGTCTTTTCGAGTCAACTTTCATTTCCTTGTTTTTTGTTTTTTTTCAACGTTTAAAGTAATGCCTCGTTTCCACCAAGTGGTACGGTTCAGTTTGGTACGGTACGGTACAGGTCACCTTCATTAGACTTGTGTCTCCACTACCAAATGGTATCAATGGTAAACAAACATGGCAGTTTGTTCATGTTTTAAGTTGCTGAAAGAATCATTTGCTCATTTGTTTTTTCGAGCTTCACTCTTGCATTTATCCGTTTCTGTAAGGATGTCAGAAGCACTTCAGTAATCACACGCACGTTTTTATCATCAGCTCAAGAAGTTATTTTATATATAGACGCACATGCGACCTCTCTGGAGAAAGTGAAACTGCTCATGCTTTTAGACTGCCTCGTCAACAACCACAGAACACACGACAGATTCTGCTCTTCTTCTTGGCTTTGTGGCTGTTCATCAAAACGATGACAAGGTTTGTTTGAGCTGGGGTCGACCATGGCTCATTATTATATGCACAGTATATATTATTACAGTGTAATGCCTCAGCTATGTATTTAAAAATGGCGCTTCCTTTGTTTTCATACTCCTGGCTTATGCACACGTTAGTGACGTTTCTCTGTAAACCAATATTGTTCAGCTGCGCGTCTAGTTCTGCCTTTTGGTACTCTTTTGTTGTGGTTGGTACCCTTTGGAAAGGGTACCCAAAAAGTGGCACTATACGGTTCGCATTTTGGTACATTTTGACAGTGGAAAGGGACATAAAAAGAGCACCAAACTGTACTGTGCCGCTCAGTGGAAATGGGCTATAAGTGGATTTACATCACACCACTGCACAGTTCAAAATCTCAAATCGCTATTTTGTTATATCCTAATTTTTCCTCAGCAGGTTCAGTACAACAGTGTGATCAATATTTTATAATGCAATTATTTTCATGTAAATAAAAAAATATTAATTTGTGTATACAGTAAACAAGATAGGAGCGCATACACAACCCTGAGGGGCAACTACACTAGTTAATGTAACGTTATTATTCTAATAAAGTTTGAGTAGTTATAATCTATAAATAATTCCACCAAAACCAACAGATTTGTACTAAATTTTGCACAGAAATAGCAAAAATAAATAAATCTACACACTGCCTAATAATAAATAAACACTACACACTGCCTAAAGTGACAAATGTGTCTTAAAAACCACAAGTTGAGTTCAACTCAAAGTACAAGATAACCATATCCACATATGTGGTTGTCAGTGCTCACTTCGTCATTTTTATTATACAAGAACAGACTGTTACTGTACATTTCAGTGTTACCTGCTCTCTCTTTAGTTTCTCTCGCTTGCGGATAAGCTCAATAAGCAGTCGAGCTCTTTCCAGATCATGACGAAGCTTCTGCCAGTACTTCAGCTCTTCTCTCACAGCATTCAGCTTTTCATCTGGCTCTGCCTGCGCACAATTTATAAGATCCAAAGATGAGCAAGTAAATCTGTGCAATTGATCAGAATAAGTGTAGAACTGCGAGGAGCCCATAATGATGCGTTTACAATATCTACGAGCAGCTTGCAGAAAATGATTCAACACACAAACTCATCAATGCATGTGTTGTTTTCTGTGTTTGAGTCACTTATAAATTGCCTTTTATAAGCAACACAACAATCATCCTCCCAAAATTTCTAATAAGATGCACTTGTAAACCAGTAACTAGGGTTGGGCGATGTTGACCAATTTAGCATTGTACGATGTCTAATGTGAAATCGCGATGGATGATGGCATCGTCTTCATAGGGGGAGGTGAATTAATTATTCATGAATAATTAATTAATTCAGAACAAATTAATTATTTGCAGCCATACCGTTTCTTCAACTACCTGGCCCGCATGGTCTTTGTTTTACCCATAACCAAATCATAAATAAGTTACACACAAATTACCACCTGCCAATCACTTTTTCCGCGGGACTCTGGCATATGTGTCATTATAATGGCATAGACAAACCTGGTTGGTAAAAAAGGTGTACAACCAACAGGAACCAACCAACATTATCTGAGGTTTTCACAAAAATTACAAAGTACAAGCATGAAATCGAAAGATTGAAGCAGTGTACTGATGCTGTGACATGTTACCTGATAGATTCAAAAAACCGAAGAGTCGTTAGATAGAGACAAGATTAATTAAATATCACGTTTAACAACTATAGTGAGACGCAATCCAGCGGCACATCCTTGATAAACTGTCCGACGTACACTGCTCTCTGGAGCTCAGACGAGCGCATGACAGTGTGTGTGCGTGTGTGTGCGCGTGTGTGGCTGTGGCTATGTCTGTGTGTATGTGTGGCTGTGTCGGTGTGTGTGTGTGTGTGGTCACGTGATGTGCGTTTTCAGCAGACGGAAGGCTGTTCAGAAATGCTAGATGAAACGCCAGTGTGGCTGTAGATCATTTTCGTTCTAAAATGCTATTTTAAAAATAAGCTGTATTAGTGTATGCAGGGCCTGAGTGTGTATTTTTCATGAGTGGGTTAGCATTAATATATTTTCTGAATAAAAATGTTATAATAAATATAATAGTAATAACAATAAAAGGGTCATATTTTACATAAGGATATATTAGTTAATGTATTTACTAACATGAGCAATACTTGTGCAGCATTTATTAAACATAGTTCAACACTTCATAGTTCAACACTTACAAATGCATTATTAAAATCCAAATCGTTTCCAACTTGTTAACATTAACTAATGCACTGTGAGATAACTTGTACTAAAAAAAATTATGACTTTATTGCTGCCGGAAGTGGTGTTAGTGAGGCCAGCAGGGGGTGCCCAACCTGCAGTCTGTGTGGGTCCTAATTCCCCAGTATAGTGACGGGAACTCTATACTGCTCAGTGAGCAGTCTTTCAGGTGAGCCGTTAAACAGAGGTCCTGACTCTCTATGGTCATTAAAAATTACAGGATGTCCTTCGAAAAAGAGTAGGGGTTTAACCCCAGCATCCTGGCCAAATCTGCCAACTGGCCTCTGTCCATCATGGCCTCCTAAAGCAGGTCACATAGCAGAAGCGCCGCGAAGGTTTCTATCAAGGTACACACACCGGTGCCGCAAGTCAGCGGCTGTTCACGGCGCCCAGCCACGACTCAGGACACTGTTCATATTTCTGCTGCGCCACAGAGCGCCATATGATTATGCGCGTGTCTGGTGTGCAATACTTTCATTTGTTATGTGTGCACCGTGTTGCGACACATCCGGTGTGTGACGCCCTTAACCCTCCCCATATCATAATTGGCTTCATCACTCTGTCTCCTCTCCACCAATCAGCTGGTGTGTGGTGTGCGGCCTGGTGCAAAATGGCTGCCGTCATGTCATCCAGGTAGATGCTGCACACTGGTGGTAGATGAGGAGATTCCACCAATGTGTAAAGCGCTTTGAGTGATAAATGCAAGGAATTATTATTATTTATTTACATTAACCAACTGAGATGAATAAATACTGTAATAAATGCATTGTTCATAAATACATTAACTTATACAGCCTTATTGTAAAGTGGTATGAATAAAACACTAATAATTGTTTTTTATATAACATTTAAATAGCAAACTGTGCAGCCACACAAGCATTTAAAAATGCATAAACACTGACCTGTTCTGCACTCCTCTGGCCCTGTAGATGTGAATGTAAACGTCGAATGAGAGGCACTCCATTGCGGGACTGACGCTTAAGCAACCAGTAATTGTGAAGTCTCTGCATGAACTGATTCTTCTTCTGTATGATTACATCTTTAGAAATTTTGTTCAGCCTGTAAACAAACAACAACAAAATAACCATACAAAAATCAAAATACAATTTGATCAGATGATTTAAACAGTTCCATTTGGAAAGAATTCATTCATTTGGATTGACTGAATGAATTTGTAAGGGAGTAAATCATACATAAAACATAATAAATAAATGACAAGAATGGA
This sequence comes from Danio tinwini, assembly GCA_903798205.1. Taxonomy (NCBI): domain Eukaryota; kingdom Metazoa; phylum Chordata; class Actinopteri; order Cypriniformes; family Danionidae; genus Danio; species Danio tinwini. Next base: position 7,535,326 of record CAIGQZ010033059.1, on the reverse strand, counting down.
TTAATATAACAGAATAAAGACAAAAGTGAAATAAACAGTAGGTTGTGGATTTCTGCGCAGTCAAACAGTATTTAGGTAGAACATTTGAATAATGTAAAATAACATGGTGTTCATTAAATAGATGAATATAATACAATTAATGTTAATTAAAGTTACAAATGGTACAATTTCCTGTGCCTGAATGTTTGAAATTATCTTGAAATGCTCACATGGTCACAGGCCTTTAAAACACAAGCAAAATATAAACACTCCATTATGATTCAACTCTGCAGTGACTCCACAAGTCTCATGTGTTTTCAACTGTGGCTCCTGCTCAACAATAACCCTGACTAAACATTGCACATCCTGTGATGTGACTATTGCACATGCACACATTGCAATATCGATGCTAAAACTATCTTAACTATTGTGCAGTGCTAATATGTATTTCAGTTCCAAATGCATTATTCCTCCCTCAGCTTACACTTCCAGTTTTGTTTTGGATAGGTACATTGCGTTCAACATTGTTAAATTATATTTACTGTATTTAGGATGGCACGGTTAATAATTATTAGATAAATTTCCGACTTCCTCAGCTGTAGGAGAGGAAGAACTGTCTAAACTGGTAAACTCCTCCAAATCAACAACATTTACGTTAAATTGTGTACCAACTACATATTTATTATTATTATTATTTTAAAATGTTTTATCTATTGTCTTCACTACTACACATTTAAGTGTGTTGTTGTTTGTGTTTTCATGTGTTCTTGGAGATTCTTGGAGAACCTCACGGTTCACTTTTCGCGGCCTCACAGTTTTGTGGATTTTTTCTGTGCAATTTTACAAGCTTTTTTCTACAGTGCATTGTGTTCTGCATCCTGATTAGCGTATTGTGTTCTGCGTCCTGACTGGCTGTAGACCACTGTCAATCAATCAATCTCTTTTGTGCTGTGTCTCCTGTACAGTACAGAATGTGTCCAGCTTGCCAAATTTAGATAAATCTTCTATCACTAGCAGTGTGACTCTAAAGTGCTGTACTGTATGTTTGCAAGTTTTCTCCCCACAACGTCGACAACATGTTCTGTACCGCCAAAGGCATCTGCGGTAGCACCCAAAAGGCAAAGAAAGATGCTAACCATCACGCAAGAAGTTGAACTTCTGGACATGCTAAAGTAAGGTAGAAGTTACGCGGCTGTACGGCGATTAGATCCTTGTGTGAATGCCAGCATGTAGACTGGCTGTCTGTACAGGCAGGTACAACGTCTTTGAGCTTTCATCATGAATTCAAGAGAAAGACTTGGTTCGACCCAATCAGTGTGCTCTACTGTGAATGAGGCACAACTTTGTTAATATGCATGATAGCTTCGAAGACGGCAGAGAGACACCACGTTGTGTTGCCAACCGTAACAAAAAAGGGAAGAAGAAGAATTGTTTGGAGACATGGGTCGTCAGTGTTGTGTTTATAAATGTGCTGCAATGAAGGTTTTGTTTTCAACCCCCTGCTATGAGAGTGCAGCTGGACTCACGTGTGGATTACAGTGGTCTGCTAACACTAAACAAAAGTACGTTTGTAAGGAAAAATGTTTTTACTCGAGAGCTTTTCACATCTGGAATATCTTGTTCATCACGGGGGGCATGCATGAAATGTAACAATGAAAGTAAAAAAGTGCCAAACTGCAGTTGAAGTCAACAAATTAAGAATTTGGCAAATAATTCGATTACTGATGTCCATGTAAACAGTCATTGTCTTTCTCCCCTGCATCTGTGTGTTTTTACCTTGTGAAAATCAGCGCGTGCTTGAACTGAAACTCGCCTTTTCATGCAAACCCTTGCCTCTTTCGCCACTCGACACTACCACCTAAACAAAGCTGGACTCAACCAATTTCCTGGCTTTTTTCAAACTAGAGACAGGGGATTTCATGGCCCTTTAAGTCATCTATAATAATTGTAAGAAAAAAAAAAGCAGACTAATTCACGGATTTCGCCTAATGTAGGTTATTTTTACTAACCTCTAGTAACTCCCGCGAATAATAAAGGACCACTGTTTTATGTATATGCAGATATAAAAAACAAAACAATGCACCGTTATTTCAAATTTAAATGCATTTGCAACTACATACCTTTGAGTGGGTATTTCCGGGACGGTGACCAACAGTGTTGTGGATTTTTTGGACGCCTCTTCTTTTTTCCCTTTCTTCTGCGGTTGCTTAGAATCCATTTTATTGCTTCCTTTCTGCTTCTTCAGCGGAGGCGTCTGCGTGTAGGCACTGCGGCCTCTGTTAGCCCTACACCCCAAGACCCTTCCCCCAGTCTCTTCATCGTCCGACCCATTCACAGTCGGCGAATGTGCCTCGCAAAACGCAGTTTTTTTCACCGAAAACGTAGTCCCATTCACAGTAGTCTCTCGAACTGGATCTATTTTCATAAAAAGTCCCGCTCTTTGCGCGCAGGTGACGTGGAAAGCCGTGTAGCAGTTTGCTTTGTGGCATTGGATGGATGCACCACAACCTTTTTGCTTGCACAAGTAGCATGTTAGCTTCCACCTAGCAGATGGAATATTATCCACACCCTCAATGGGCTCAAGGAAGACTGTATTAGCAAAACACACCTCGGGGATCCAAATAGCGCAAACAACATGTGCCCATCGTCCATCGCTCGTCTGTTTAAATGCACCACCCCGATTCGGGCACAGCACACAGTCCACAGGGCGAGATGGCGACTGCAAACAACACCTGCAAAGCCACTGCCCCTCTGGGATATAAGGAACTCCATAACACTCCTGGTGCACAGCTAGATTGCAAATATCGCAAAATAAGATGACGTTACTGTTAAGACATTCGTCGTCCAAACAGACGCAGCAGAAGGCATCTTCGTCGATGACGCTCTGTGAGGGTGCTTGGCTTCGCAACTCTAAGAACGACTCCTTTTCTAGACGGTCAATCAGAAGTTCGAAGGTGTCTGGTGATATTTGTGGCTGGCCGTCTGAATCTCGTTTTTCATTCACCAGTTCGAGCCAGGCCACGTCCTCCTCATCCATATCATACTCTGCATCCATGTCTGGATCTTCACTGGATTTATCAATATAACGATAGTACGCCGAAGGCCGCGGAGGCGCCTCCACTGGTTCATAAGACTCATGTTCTCTGAAAGTGGGCTTGGGTAATGTGCCATGGTGGCTGTTCCCACTTGACTGCGTTTGAGACTGTCCGTGAAAATTGGAGCAGTGGTTTTGAGAAGAAGATAACTGCTTGACGTCTTTCTTTTTGCCTCTGTTGGCTACTGATCTGCGTGGCGAGCTGACGACTGTGCTCACTGAAGTCTGCTCGCTGTTTTCTTTGTTGCTATTACACTCAGCGATATCCTGAGCAGTCATCTCATCTTCAGTGATCACCACTAGGGGGTCAAAAATACTGATCCGATGCAGTCTTCCATCCAGGTCCACTTCCACGATCTTCTGAGCCTGGGCGTATGTTAGGGTTTCTCTGTTGGGTGAAACCTTGAGTCGGTAGGGGGAGGGGGAGCGTGGCTGCGATTCCTCCCCGGCTGCTGTACCCGTGTCCGAGGCATCACTCTGTGCCCCGGCCAGGCCTCCTCTCCGTCGTGGTTTTCTCATGGGCGCTCACACCACGCAGCCCTGTGTACCGTGACCTGTGAACAAACAAACATAATGTTTCTCTGTAAGGATGTGCAATATGACAATACACATCACATGGAAAAAAAAAGGATATTGTTTCTTGTTATGCTTCATTTATTTGTGCTGTCACAAAATACATTGTTTATGGTAAAACTTTTTCACAATACACAAGCACAAAATCACACACCATTACAGGCTAGGGTTGTCTCGATACTGGAATTCGCTACCAATCAATACCGAAATTTAAAAAAACATCCATTTCCTGTTAACATTTGAGCAGAAATGACTGTGATTGGCCGTGAAGGTCAGTTCACCAAACTTACTGCTGTTTACTGAGTGTAACCACAGATACTGGAGCATTTCAAAGTCACGTTGATTAGCTGGTTTGTCTATAAGCTGACGAGCAATCTGCTGATAAATCTGAGCTTTAATGTGTTCATTTCTGTTGAGCACGTGAACACAATGGCAAATCAGCTGTGTTTAAGAACATGCGCTCAAATATTCACAGAAAACTGATGTTTTTAAAATGTCAGTGTTGATTGGTACCGGATTCCAATATGGTGACAACCCTATTATGGGGATGCAGACAGAAACATGAATAAAAGCTAGGGCTGTGCGATTAATCGAAATCGAAATTTGAAACATTGCGATTAGCTTAAAAAAAAAAGAAATATATATGTATTATTTAATTTCCCCAACCCATAGCAAATGTGTGACTGCCACCTGTGCATGACAGTCTTACTAGCCAATTGAGTGAGCATACTTTTGTTCTGCCCAATCAGAACTTTTCAATCTGCCTTTTATCAGTCATTTTAGTGTTCTGTATTTTTATAATTATAATTTTTTTGTTTTTATAATAAGTTACATTATCTCCCTAATTTGAGTTGAACTTGTTTACAGAAAAGGCAATTTTATTTGAGCTTACTGCTTGCTCTAGAGAAAAATGAGTGTTTAATTTCTAAATATTTAAAAACAATTTTGAATAATAGTTGAAGTTAATATCTTTTTTAAACTAACACTTATTGCATTTTAGCAGTAAGAAGCTACAATACAGATTATTGAGCTAAAGCTTGACTACAAAATTAAATCAAATCGAAAATTGCAATATCTGCCAAAAATGTTTTTGTTGTTGTTGATATTTTCCCCAAATCACACAGCCCTAATAACAGCATTGTGACAAAGTTGCAATCTTGAAAGTAGAATGTTTACATTATGTATTTTTTTTAATAATCATTAGTTTTTGAAAAGTCCTTTATATTTTATCAATATTTATTTGACATTCTTAAATCAAACATTTGCCCTGAAAATATGATCACAAATTAAAAGAGTAGATTTCTGAGCATATACTTTAAAATGTAAACAAGGAGTAGTCCATTGCATGTGGTCAGTATGTATGTATCATGTTTGTCACGATACTGGAATTCGGTATCAATCGATCCTAAACATTTTTAAACGTCTATTTCCTGGGAACATTTGAGCGCTGTTGAGCACGTTCTTAAACAGTGCTGATTTGCCATTGTGTTCACAAGCGCAAGAGAAATGACTGTGATTGGCTGTGAAGGTCATCAGTTCACCGAACTCACCCCTGTTTACTGAGTGTACCCACAGATACAGGGGCCCTGGAGCGTTTTAAAGCCGCGATTCATTTGTATGTCAACAAACTCAAATGTTCACAGGAAATGGCTGTTTTTTAAATTTCAGTATCAATTAGTACCGAATTTCAGTATCGTGACAACCCCATATATAAATTTACAAAAATAGTACTATATCATGATAAATATCGTTATCAGGATATAAGATGACTTGTATAATGATAGTACATTTTTGTCATATCAGTCCTATTTCTTAATATTTTACCAAAAACCATTACAGTGCTGTGCTATTTTCAGTCATTGTCTTGTAAGTTGCCACGCCAAATAGTCAACACTGAGAAGTTTTCACATCACCTATGGGCCGACTGTCTCATGTGTCTATAAATACTGTGTGTGCACACTCTTCTTTCCAGGAAGTGGGCGGAAGAAACCCACATCATGACATGCTGATGAATGTTTGTTCTGAAATGCATTTACTATTATAACTGTTGTTAACAATGCTATTGCTTTACACAAAAAAACATTGTACATTGTAAATCAAATATATACATTTTTATATGATGATGAACAGTTGCAGTGCTTAGTAATAAAACTGTTTATTTATTCATTTCAAAATGAATAAATAAACTATAAAAAAATAAAATTATTATTGTGCAAAGCAAATAAACCAAACATTTATTTAAAGAAATAATTGATAAATTATATAGAAATTATATTAAATATTATACAAATTAGGGCTGCACAATAAATCGTTTCAGCATCGATATCGCAATGTGTGTGTCCACAATAGGCACGTCACAGGACATGCAATGTTGAGTTGGGATTATAGTCGATCAATAATTGAGAATACATGAGATTTGTGGAGTTATTGCAACGTATAACCATAACAGACTGAAACTTTAGCATTTGCATGTGTTTTAAAGGCATTTCAAGAAAGTGTAAAGCAATCGGGCACAATAATGTAAAACAAAGAAAGGTTTTACTGATTTATTAACACAATGAGGACTATACAGTGTTTTTTTTACATTACATTTCTGTAAATAAATACTCTCTCCGTAAATAAGTTCTCTCCGGAAAACCATAAAGAACTTCTTATTTTACTTTTTTCTTTGCTCTGCTGTAATTATTCTTGCAATTTTATTTTATACATGATTCATTCTCTTACAAAATTAACCCAACCAATCTAAATTAAGGATTTTTTTCCACAAGTAGCGCTATTCAAGCCATCTTGCGAAATTGTATTCATATCGCAATGTCAGATTTTTCCAATGTCGTGCAGCCATAATACAAATACTAAAAACTAAAACACCATTAACTGTAACAACTTATTGACAAAAACTCCTGTAAGCAAAGTAATGTTCACAATGTCCATGTTCACAAATAACAAATGATTTGCGTACAAAGTGTTCCGTTTCTTCTTCTGACTTGTCTGGTTTATATTTCTTACATTTAAGTTTAAATTTTAATGTGCTACATTGTGTACATTGCAAAAGAATACATATGAGCAATTCCAGCTTTTTGGATGTGACATTTGCAGTAAAAATTTATATCATAAATTCACACAGAAAGTAAATAATAACAATAATAATAATAATAATAATAAAATAATAATAATAATAATAATAATAATTCCTTACATTTATATAGCGATATTCTGGACACTCAAAGCGCTTTACACATTGGGGGTAATCTCCTCATCCACCACCAGTGTGCACCACACATCAGCTGACTGGGGGAGAGGAGACAGAGTGATGAAGCCAATTATGAAATGGGCCATGATGGACAAAGGCCAGTGGGCATAGGATGCCAAGGGTAACCCCCTACTCTATTCGAAGGACATCCTGGGATTTTTAACAACCACAGAGAGTCAGGACCTTGGTTTAAATCTCATCCAAAAGACGGTGCTCACTGAGCAATATAGAGCCCCCTTCACTATACTGGGGCTTTGGGACCCACACAGACCACAGGTTGAGCGCCCCCGCTAGCCTCACTAACACCACTTCCGGCAGCAACCTAGCATTCCCATGTGGTGTCCCTGACCAGGTGCAGCCTTGCTTCGCTTCAGTGGGCGACCATGTGAGAGTTGCAGAGAACTAGCTGCCGGCAACATTATTTTAACATTATATTAAAACATCTGTTTATATTTGCCAAAACTACTAACCACAGAGTTAAGGGATCAGAAAAATATCAATGTATAAACATTTTTAAGATTTGAAATGAGAAAAATAAACATGCGTTATGGATGTGACCAGAAACGTTAGAGGATACACACACAGTAAACAACATACTTTGTAAAAATTCTGTGAAATAAACTGCACAACCCAGAATAAACAATGATAATCAAATGGAAAGGAGTTGGCTCTCTATAGAACAAAAATTATTGATTTTATTTTACATTGTTTATTCATGTCAAAAAAGCTTTGTTATGGATGTGACATCTTTGTTATGGATATCACAGATGTGAAATTGCCACTTGTGACTTTGGTAAATCAAATATAATTGTTTGATTTCACTGACAGTTATTTTGGAGTAATTTTTAAAGTATTGTCAAATACTTGCTTGCACAAAAAAAAGTATTCAAAAGTTTAACTTTTTTGGTTAAAAACGTATTTATTTTATTTTTTTCCATGGCAAGGTTGACATTTGCATGGAATTGCTCATATATTTAACAATATTTATTAAACAATTTGATAAATAAAAATAATGTGCAACAAAGCAAATGATTTAAACATTTATAGAAAATTTAACAATTATTTAAATCATTTAATATGAGTACTACATCATGCTAATGAGTCAAAGATATAAAGGTGGTAAGCTTCAAAAAAGGTGCAACAGAACAATTAATTGTTTTTGGTTTTTTACCAGGATTAAAAAAGGACACAAAGTATTAGGAATCTCCTGATTAGGTTTTTTTGACCTCGAGTCGAGTCATTTGATTGAGTATCTGCCAATAACGAAACCCGATTCGATACTTCTATGATACATAAAAAAATAATAAAGAAGATAAAAAAAATGAGATCCAGGACATTCCTTTTTTTTATTTAATTCACTTTATTTTAACATTCAACAACTCCGCTAACAAACAGAGCACTTCTGTGAGGTAGCTTGAACAATCAAGTAATAAATAACATCAATTATTCACTTTTGTACTCTAGTGAAACAGTAAATATTTAAAAAATCTAATATAAAACAAATAGCACCTCAACTTAAAATACCTGACAGAAAATCCCAAGTTTCCATATCTCAGTTTGCTATAGCAATGTTGTCGTCATCAACTTTATAATACCTCCAAACAACAGACATACTCGCACTTTCCACTTCAAGCTGCTTCTGTGTTCTACTTTGCCAGCATTTAACCAATAGCGTATCTGCAACAAAGTGATGTCATGCCGCTAACTATAGGCATGTTAAAAAAAAAAAAGAGAATATTAGAGGTGTAAACCTACACTGGTCTCACGGTTCGGTTATGATTATCATGCCATCGATTTGGTTCAATTTGATATCTCGGTGCATCGACGATGCTTTCCATACACAATTATATATTTTACTTCACAGCACAACAGTTCTTGTATTAAAATGTATAATTTTTAAATACATTTTATATGTATTTGTAATACAGTATTATCCTTTAAAACAAGCAGTCAGATAAGTGAACTGTACCTTTAATTTTACCTGCTCAAAAAACTTTTTTTCCGAATGTATCTAACAAAACTCAAGTACATGCACAGAACATGAGCACTTAAAGCAAATAAACAAACATAAATATTATCCCACTTGCTTTTTGTGTGTTGTCAATAGAGTTGTTAAATGCATATTCGAAATCTTAAGTTTCGAATAATTTAAAATGTAATGAATATTTCCATAATCAATTAATTATATATTATTCATTACTTACTTGCACTTAATATAGTTTGTACACAAATAAAAACTCTTTTAGAAGTTTGGACCAAGCCGTATTCTGAGCAGATGCTGTGGCGGTCATGGAGGAGTGGAGAGCATGAGACTGATTCCTGAAAGACCCCAGTGACAGACGAGTCTCTGCACTGATCGCGTAGGCCAGCCTGAACACCCACCGGTGACCTACTCACACCTGTAGCTTCTCCATGATGGACATCCAGTGTTCTCCAACCTCCAGCACCTAGACTGCAGCTCAGAGGTGCGTTTCTTAAAAACTGACATAACTCACGGCTGAACAATCATAGTACAATGCATCATTTGAAAAAAGAACAATGTAGTGTCACGTGTTTCTTAAAATGTAGTTTCTCTGTCACAGATCCATCGTTTGAACCACGTTAGTTATAACGTAAAATGCCCGTAATGATGCTTTAAATGGGGTGGTAACAACTTAGAGAAGAACCCCATAATTTATTTTTGCAAATGATATTGTTTTACACGCACACGCATTTAAAAAAAAAAATTCAATATTAGTTTTGGTAAAACATGCACTCATTTTCCATATTAATAAAAATTTATGTAAACGGCACATATAGGGTCAATGTTTGCATTACTAAGATTATTGAGAACATTGCATTTTCCATTCTAAATCATAAAATCACTTACAAAGGCTAACACATTTTCTAATATCATATATAAATCATATAAATACATAAATAATGAGGCTGTTCATTAAGAATTTAAATTTAATATTTATTATTTATTAGGAAAAGAAAAAAAAAATCCAACTTTAATAATATTAATGATGATGACGATTATTATTATTATTAATAAGTAGGATATTGTTTATTTATTTTTTTAAAGTCTACCATTACAATTTCACACATGCAAACCTCTGCAGAAATGTTCTAACCAACAGGCCCATGTCATATACAGTACAGATACTTAACCTACTATAAATTTAAACGATTAACGTATGCTGTGTTTTTTTGTTTTCAAAAACGTTGGAGACGTAACAAAAATTCCGCCTTTAAATAATAGGTCAACTATAGATTTCGTCATGAGCCACGGCTGTGTTCAAAATGACAACAATGTTTTCAAAGTGCACTGCGAAGGGAACGCAATTGTAAACATGTAGATTGATAAAACTGAACTTTAAAAAACTATGGAAGCAAATTACACCTAAGAGAGATGACTTTAATGCTTTTTTTTATTCCAAGTTTAATTGTCAGAATGTTTTAAACGAATACGACATAGGGAGGATAACTGGGAATAGAACACAGCCAGGAACTATGTTTCCAACTACAGCTCCAGAGGTGTAGTTGCAAGTGTACAAGTTTGCGACGCAGTTTGCGAATGTTCGCTGGAACTTAGGAAACGCCAAATCAATGAACTATGTTTGTAACAACGGAAATTGCAACCTTAGTTGGCTAACGAGGGTTTCTGGAAACAACTGAGCCTGGTTTCTCTCAAGTTTTTTTTTTTCGCCACTGGCTCGTTTGGTTTTGGACTTGTGGAGCTGTGCAATGTATTTGCTCTTCAGTGTTTGGACTTTCAGCAGTGAAAATTAAACCACAGAAACTGAACTAAACTGAACTTCAACCCTGAAAACTGGACTGACAGTTTCAATTTACTAGAACTTCTATGTCAAACTGCTTTGACACAATCTACATTGTAAAAGCACTATAGAAACAAAGATGAATTGAATTGAAGTTTAATTTGATGCTGAAACCAAAATGAACTTAATATTACGAGTATAATCATAACATTGTTATATAACAAAAACATTACTACATAAAAATGTAAACAAGCATTACCTAATATTTAGTAAAGTATTAAATAAATTAATTCGATTCTTAAAAACCAAAAAGGTTTAGGTTGTCAACTATGTGCTATATGCAGTGGTGTAAAGTAACCAATTACAAATACTTAAATTACTATAATTAAGTAGTTTTTCTCAGGAATTGTAATTTACTGAGTAATTTTAAAAATGTTTACTTTTACTTTTCCTTGGGTACATTTTTAGTGCAGTATCTGTATGTTATCCACTACTTTCTTTCAACCTGCAGTCACTACTTTATTTTTCTTGTCTATGGGGATTAGAAAAATCAGTCTTGAGATTCCTGTTCAATTAAATCCCACATACTGTAGAAGGTAAATCGCATCATAATGAACTACCTCAAGACGTGTGCACTTTATAATTGCAGCAAACTGTTTGGAAGTATTAAAAGTGTGCTTGAAGATGTTCAAAATCTTTATGCGCATTGACCCAGAGACTGTTTAGATGCATGTCACTGATAAGAAGATGACGGATGTTTACTGTATGATGACCGAAATGGCCTTAAACACCCAGCAGGCACAGGACGTCAACATGACGTCTGATTGATGTTGAACCCCAATGTCATGTGGACCTTGCATTTTGTTTGGAAATGAAAATCGGGTTGACGCCAGAACTCAACGTTAGGTCAATGTCCAACCTAAAACCAACCAAATATCAACGTCTAATGATGTTACAGCTTGACATTGTGTGAATGTTACCCCTAAGAAATCTATCAGACGTTGGATTTTGGTTGCTGTACCTGATGAATAAATGTCAGTTTTTGACGTCATAAATGACCTTGGTTTAAGATGTTGGCTCGACGTTGGATTTTGGTCACTTTCTAACAACCTAAAATCAACCAAATATCAACGTCATTTGACGTCATTATTGGACATCAAAATAACGTTGTCCTTAGCTGCTGGCTTGACAATTAATTTTGGTCACCTGACATTACAACCTAAATCTAACCTAACCTAATATTAATGTCTCATGATATTGTGTGCCTTCGAAGCAATAACTAAAAGCACTACAGAATGTTACGTTTACACACACACACACACACACACACACACACACACACATGCACAAATTACATGTAAACACATCAGCTTTTGACAGCATAATACTTAATACTCTTGAGTACTTTTAAAAGGGTTACTTTTTACTCATACTTTGAGCAATATTTACAACAGATACTTTTACTTTACTCGCACTACATTTTTAGGCAAGTAGTGGTACTCTTTCCACCACTGGCTATATTAAACTACAAATCAAAATATTCCGAAGTTAAATCAGTATAGAAGCAAAAGGACCAACTGCTTGATTAATTTAGTTTAGTTTAGTTTGGTATACGACATTAGATTAGACAAATTCATTGAAAGGATTAAGTTAAGGCCGGTCGCCAACTTAGTGTTTTTATTTTTGCTGTCCAATGGGCGGGACTTTTATCTTAAGGCCTCTAGCAGTTCACTCTCATAGGGCCAAGGCTAAAACCACTGTTAAATAAAATGTGAGTTCACGTCGCAGTTATACATTCACATCAACAGCCACAAACACTTCCAGAGAAATATCACAAAAGTTTAACTGGAGTTTTGAGGAATTTGTCACTGAAGTGAGACGACCACCACAGGCTGCGAAGTTTACCAAGCCCGCACACTTCGACGGCCAATCACAGCCGTCCAGCACCTTCCTCGAGCCAATCAGCAGCGAGAAAAAGTATCACACTGGATAATAGTTAGGTTGCGCGTCCTCGATTCTAGAACGAAACGTCAGCCATATTTACAGTTCAACAGAACTTCAGATTCAGTGAAGTTTCTTCATAACCCCCTTGCACAAAAATAAACAATAACACCGCCGATATCATCTCAAATCACAAAACTGATAGTCTAAGGGTTCGTATATGTGAAAGCGATCAGTGTTAAACTCCGAAGCGATCGAAACGCCAAGGCGGCTAAAGCTGGCGGGCTAGTTAGCTGCTCTCGCCCGGGTAACAAGCACAGCAACCCCGCGTGCGGTATCCAAACACACCGCTCGGCTAAACAATCGTCGACATTGACCTCAAAACTTGAATTAATAACACACACAAAAAACAATATTAAAACCTTACAACTTACCGTATTTTCCGATCACAACTTCCGTAGAGAAGGCGAAGGCTGTTTGAGCTGGCGGCTTGGCCGAAAAGCCGGTAAAAAAATACCTATAAAATGTCCTCCGTCTTTCAGTCTTCCATAGTTTCCTCCTACAAATGTCTTCCGCGCACTCATTAATTTGCGTTCATTTCTGGCGTTTTAGCTGCTGGTCGACTCTTGGGTTAGATAAGACGGGGAACAGCAAGGCTAGCTCGCTATTTTCAGCTACCACAGCCGTCTCTGCCTGGGTAGATAGTTAGTGGCTCGCCAGATACAGAGGCAGAGCCGAGCGGAGCTTTCAGTCGAGATAGCAAGAACACGCCCCTTCATAAAAGCAGGCCATCTACTCTGTCAGCTTTACGACTAATTTAATAAAGCATTACGTTACTGTTTATTTAACCCATAATAAGGGTTGGAGGTTTTCTCTTTAGTGTGAAAAGACACGAGTGTGTGCTTCCCACACAGTTCATATTGTGGTCAGAGTTCATCACGACCTGTAATGCATATACTTCGACTGGCCAAGTGTGCATATTACTAGATAAACAAAACACGAGTATTATTTTTTTTAAATCAACAAATACAATACCCAGACAGGTACAAAACACAGTTAGACATGGTTATATTTCAAGCACAGTTGAGATGAGGGATGTGCTATCACAAAAAACAAACATTAAAGCCAAAGAAAACAATAAAATAAGAAATATAAATGGATAGATGCTGCATTTTATAACATCTCACACTATGGTGCAACTTAAAACCTATGGTGCCATTTGTCTCTGCCAATCAATCACTTCAACACGCTGAACATCCTGTCACACCTTTCAGAGGTACTAAAAACAAGTCAACATGTAGTTAGAATGAATTGAATGTGCTTTAATACACATGCTTGGTGTTACATAATAAAATTGGTAAAATAAATGCCGTAACACTGTTATATCCCATCACTTTGTACACCATATCATTCTGGAATGCAAGGGTGGATTTAACCAACAAGCAAGGTAAGCGGTTGCTTAGGGCCCCAGGAAATCTGAGGGGCCCAAATAATATCCTAGAAGTATAAATGATACCTATAAATTATATACCACATTGTTTTCTATGATATTTTGTATGATGAGGGTCTAAAAAAATGAGTTTAACGATTATTACATCTGCTCAAATGTGTCCTCCACCCTTAAATATGGACTAGTCCAGCTGTCAAATCAGGTAAAGATTTAGTTTTAATAAAAATGAACTAGTTTATTTATCATTTTTAGTTGTGAATTAATTTTAAGAAAACAAATCATTTAAAAAAGTTTTACAAGATGCTTTACATGTTATTATTATTTTGCATTAAGATAAAATGTAGTAAAGGAATTTGAGTGATATAAGAAACAAAAAAACATCTAAATAAATATATAAAAATTAATTTAAACACAAAAGGTGCATTTTAGGACTTTTAGGCGTCATGGCTGGAATTGCTTAGCTCCCCCAAATCACTAAATCCACCCCTGCTGACATGTTTAACCCCCCATTTTTTTAGTCAAATTATTTTTCATTTGATAAATGCAAGCAAATACAGAAAACATTTTATAGTATTATATTGTTTCACTCAAAAACATTCCATAGTACAGAAGTAAAATGAGTTGCTATTGTCATTTCATGTTTACTTATGATTAGGCATCTCACAATACTGAAGCATTTTATTAAAGTCCCTTTATGCAAAGTCTATAGAATACACAAGACATGTCACTTGTATGGTTTTGAATGGGGAAAAGTGTAACAGTCAATATGGCGAATGAAGCCCTGCCTAGTACAGGATAGATTGACGATTCTCTGGAAAAGGGGCTCAGACCAGATGTGAGTTTCTGCAGATTTTGTGTAATTCGAACGTTTAGAAATGAAACTAAAGAGACAGTTGTTGTTTAAGTTTATTGGTGCTTCTTAATATTAAATTTAATCGTAAGATACATGACTTGCCTTAAAGAGATTTTGCTTTAAAGCATGTAATTTTACTCGGCGGCCATCTTTAAAACACTTCTTGGGCAGTATGCTCAGGTATTCTGTTTGAATGGGGAAACATCAAATTCTCCAAAATTGCTGGTCAAGCTTACGATTAAAGTTCATATTAGAAATCACCAATAAAATTAAACAACAACTGTCCCTTTAGTTTTATTTCTAAATGTTTGAATCACACAAAATCTGCAGAAACTCACGTCTGGTCCGAGCCCCTTTCCCAGAGAATCGTCAGTATATCCTGTACTAGTAGGCAGGCTTCATTCGCCATATTGACTGTTACAGTTTTCCCCATTCAAAACCATACAAGTGACATGTCTTGTGTATTCTAGAGCTTTTAATTTTATTTTAAGTGTTTAATTGAAGACAGTAACAGTGGTTAATCGGTAACCAATATATATAATGTTAGGAAAGCAAAATTGAGAGCACTTAAATGATCAGGTTTTCCTAAACTAAAGTAATTTGGAGGAATGGGTTTGAAATGAAATGTTAATAAGGGCAAAGTCTATAGAATACACAAGACGTGTCACTCATATAGTTTTGAATAGAGTACAGTGGAACAGTCAATATGGCTAATGAAACCTCACCTACTAGTACAGGAACCAATCAACGATCAATATAGACTAACGATTCTCCAGGGGAGGGGCTCTGACCAGATGTAAGTTTCTGAAGATTTTGTGTGATTCGAACGTTTAAAAATGAAACCAAAGGGACAGTTGTTGTTTAATTTTATTGGTGACTCCTAATGTTTAATTTAAGTGTATGCTTGGCAAGCAATTTTGGAGAATTTGTTTCCCAATTCAAACAGAATGCCTGAGCATATGACCCGAGAGGCATTTCAAAGATGGCCGCCGAGTGAAATGACTTGTCCTAAAGGGACTTTGATGAGGGTTAATAAAATTTTGAAGACAAATATTGTCATTTTAAAGTATTTATTTTTCATGAAATGACAATTGGTCAGAACTACAAATATTTTGTTGTTGTGATTGAAAATCAGAGTTACTCCACCGACCAAATATAAATGTTTTTACTCTTTTAAGTTTGATAATTTTTATTGTACTGTCTAAAATTATTTTAAAAACTCTGAAAACTTGGCATCTTTTTCTTATTTTGAGCATAAAAATAGCTCTAAAATACAAGTAAAAAAATTTTGAATAAATCTCAACATCATTTATTAATTTTCCTTCGGCTTAGTCCCTTTATTCATCAAAAATCATTCACACGTATTTACTACGGCCAATTTATTCATTCATTAATTATATTTTCGGCTTAAACCTTATATTAATTAGGGGTCGCCACAGCGGAATGAACTGCCAACTTAAATGATCCAGCATAGGTTTTATGCAGCCGATGCCCTTCCAGCTGAAACCCAACACTGGAAACACCCATTCCCCCACAGTCCAAAGACATGCGCTATAGGTAAGTTGGGTAAACTAAATTGTCCATATGTGTGTGAATGTGAGTGTATGGATGTTTCCCAGTGATGGGTTGCAGTTGGAAGAGCATCCGCTGCGTAAAAAAGTTCATTCCGCTGTGGCCACCCCAAATTAATAAAGCGACTAAGTCGAAAA
>CAIGQZ010033059.1:7487086-7518316 GCA_903798205.1 Danio tinwini | reverse complement strand
ATATATATATATATATATATATATATATGTTTTCTTTAAAAATCCCATTTGAAATATTGAACACTAATTCCCACAACACTTAAATACATGACATTATAATGGCTGTCCTTTTTAGAGCGTTTTATCTCGACAACACTTTAAGGACAGTTTACTAATGAAAAGAAAAAGTGTTATCATTCTATCACCCTCTGAATATGCAAAACATGTTTTGTGGAAAAGATGAAGGGAAATTTTTTTGAAGAACTTAAAATTACAGGTTTGTTTTGTTCACATACAAGCAACTGTATGACTTTAGAACACTGAATAAAGCCCTGAAGATGTCTGAAATGGCACAGGGCTGAAGTAAGTTATGAGTAAATGGTGTAAGGGTGAGCAAATTATCCCTTTAATGTGCCATACACTTGGCAATAAATGTAGGACAGTTACCACTATATCAAAATAAACTGCTCACCAGATTGCTCAGATATAAACTCATAAAAATAAAGGTTTTTATTGGCATCAGTGGTTCCATGAAAAACCTTTAACATTCTTGGAATGTTTCCACTTCACAAAAGGGGCTTTATAGTAGAAAAGGCTTTTTTTAGATTATTAAAATGCACTTAAGACTTCTTACAGGAATTAAAATGGTTCTTTTATAGGACCTTTGTTTTTAAGAGTATATTCCTGAAGCACTGGGGTTTTTGTACGAAATACTGCTATTCATATACAGTTGAAGTCAGAATTATTAGTCCCCTGTATTTTATTTCACTAATTTCTGTTTAAAGGAAAGAAGGTTTTTCAACACATTTCTAAACTGAATATTTTTAATAACTAATCTCTAATAACTGATTTCTTTTATCTTTGCCAAGATGAAAGTACATAATATTTTACTAGATATTTTTTAAGATACTAGTATTCAGCTTAAAGTGACATTTAAAGACTTAACTAGGTTAATTAGGCAAGTTAAAGTAATTAGTGGTGGTTTGTTCTGTAGCCAATCAGAAAAAATATTGCTGAAGGGGGCTAATAATATTAACCTTAAAATGTTTTCGAAAATTTTTTAAACTGCTTTTATTCTAGCCAAAATAAAACAAATAAGACCTTCTCCAGAAGAAAAAAGATTTTAGGAAATACTGTGAAAAATTCCTTGCTCTGATAAACATCATTTAAGAAATAATTGGGGGAAAGAAAATTCACATGAGGGCTAATAATTCTGACTTTTAGCTGTACTTTTACATTTAGGAGTGAATAAGGATGAAAAATTGTTCCTAGGCAGAAACTAAATTGTGTAATTGCAATACAGTACGGTGTCTGCATCAGACCCACTATCACTAGGACATTGTGAGTGTGTTTCTTCTCTTTGAGTCCCTTCTTGGGAAAGGAACAAAGCTTCTCACTTCTTTAAACGATAAACCTGTAAAAAAAAAAGTGGCCACATTATATATATACACACAAAATATAAAGTGCTTAGCATATATGAGTACCCCCCCTTACACATCTCTCATTTACATTTATATTTTCTATAGCAAGCTTTACAATAATATATTTGTGCATATTCATTAGTTTAGTCAGTACTGAAGCCAAATTTGGAGCTAATCTAACAAAATAAGTCATGATAACGTTCCAAAAACTAGTACACCCAAATTTTTGTTAGAGAAAAATATTAAATACAAATTAAAAAAAGAGGAAAAATCAAAAGAAGCAAATAATGTATAAAATTTAGTTGAAATTTTGTAGTTTGTAATTTTGTTTTCTAATATTTTGCTTGAATTTAAATAAATCTTTCTATTTTAATAATTTAATTTTTTTTATTAATAATTATTTAATTATTAAATAAATAAATTAAACAAATAATTTAATAATTATTAATTTTAATAATTTAATCTAATAAACCATTCTATTTCTTAAGATACTCGATGAGTAAAATATTATTTTAATAAATATATCCATTTAATAAATCGGTTTTGTTCAAATGCACCAAAAGATGACCAATATTCACTGATAAATTAATAAAAATATTGCTGAGCACTGTATGTCAATATAAAGCAGTGTAAAGCAGATGCGCATGTGTGTAATATCTGTTGCTTACGTTTCCATTCTTCTAAGGGCAATGTGGCATTGTCGTAGCTGTCATCATATGAAGTAGGCTCTGGCCAGTCATCTGGATCTCTCAGACCATCAAAATAACTGTGTGCCAATGCACCATCAGCAGTGAGACGGGCATCAGCATCTAACACCAGCATCTTCTCAAGCAGCTCTACCGCTGAGGTTAGTGACCAGTGCAGTGGCAATGAGGGACGACAGTGTGTCAGAAACAAAGCAACGGCATTAGAATAGCAGGAGCTAGTACATGTATTATTATGCAGGCATTTTTAGTACAAGGTAAGCTGAGCTATGGTTCAATGTTAGTTATTATGTCTTATTTTATCAATGATTAGGACTAGTTATTCTAATCAACTTTTAAAGGTGTCTTAAAGGTGCTTTGATTCAATATGTTAAATTGTTGTATGATATCTACATAATAGGGAAATGGCTTAGATAAGATTCAATTTTACTCATAGAATGAAAAGCTAGTTTTGACCATATTTGGAACAGTCATGAATATTAATGAGCTCCACAACTCCTGTAAGTGCGTGCTCTCTCACCGACAAGCACACACATTGTGATGTTCTCTGAAATACTCAGTGCAAAATAATCGGCTCACCTTAGAAACGAGTGAGCAGTCTTCATAATAGTACCTGAGTTATGTGTTGTGGATGAAATATATACTAAATTAAAATTGTACCAGACAAAAGGGACCAACAGAGATGTATTTAGAGTTGTATTTTGTAAGAGCTGAGTGATATGCCACAATGCATACATTTGCATTAAACACCAATTCAGCAGTGCAATGTGTCTGTTGCCTCATTAGAAAACAATAGGGCAAATTTCAATGTTTCTACAAAAGTTATAGTTAAACAAACATTATACTCTTTAGCGAGCTATGAGATCTCCTTGCCTGCTGCCTAACATTACCAAGAATTCATGTTCTGCCAGTCAAGTTTACAAATGAAGTGCCACATTAGTCCCACATAGTGAGTATAACAAGCTTAAAATGTATTAAAAGCTTATTTACACTTATAAATCTAAGGGAAAATTATTATTTTATTTTTTGTAACATTAGGAAACACAGCTAATCAAACGCTGCCTGGGGCATGGATATTAATGATCCTGTGTTTTGTTCTGATTGGCCTGTTTTTTGACTAGGATTTTATACTTGCAGTATTTACAGGAGAACAAGGAAACAATGGTGTTTGAGGCTCACGGTATGTCACTATTATTATTCAACTATGCTTATATCCAGATTTTCATCCTACGGCACTTTTAAAGTGCTGATATAGCTGTTGGCCTGCATATTATGAATTATAAAAAAAGTCTAAAAGTCATACTTGCCTAAGACCAATATCACTTCATCTTGCAAATCTTAACAGTAAATATTACTATAGCTAAGAGGCTCATGAACACATGTCTGTCAAACTCCACAAACTCTAAGTATACCTTGAAACGTTACATTTAAATGGTTACAGTTTTAATATGTTGATTAATGGGCACATAACAACATGTGGGTAGACTGAATCTTTACAATAACATAATATAATGGTTTTCATCTCATTTTAATATTTAAAAAATATGTATTATTTTCATTCACAAACCTCAGTTTCTAGAGCGCAGATATTTATTGTTCAATCAACTTGTAGGACATTCATTTTAATTCTGATTAAAATGAAAAAATATGTTAGTAAATGAAGACTTTAATTGTAATTATAGGTAATAAATGTTGTAAGCATTGTTAGCTGTTGATTATTGATAATACGTTAAAGGTGCTGTATGTAAGTTTGACACCCAGTGGTTGAACTAGGTATTGCACGCCTGTTTCATATAAGCAATGGCACGCGATAGAAAAAATATTTTACGTATTAAAAGAAGTTTTTGTTCTAACCAACACCTGCAATTTATATTTCAGAAATTTCTTGCAAACTTACAATGATCACCTCAGGTATACCTCATGTGCTTTATTCAGTGTTAAATGCTAATAATGTGAGTTTGAATACCATATTACATGACATTTATTGCCATACAACTGAAAGCAGCAGCAGATCTTGAAAATAAAATAAACTGTTTGAAATTGAACTTTAGGGCGTGCTCACACTATGCTATCCGAACTGTGCCTGGGCCCGTTTCCCGGATCGTTTGAGAAGTGTGAGTGCTCTGAATCGGGCTCAGGCACGGTTCACTTGGGCGGCCCTGGCCCGGTTGGAAGAGGTGGGCCTGAGTGCGATTCACTTGGGCTCAGGCGCGGTACAGTTACAGTGTGAGTGACTTTTAAGGGACTGTTTCATATGGATTAATTAATCATTCGTACTGTACAATGAACGCAAACAGTCGTAGATTATTAAAGACGCAAACCCCTCACTGCACCACAGCTGCAGCTTCAGCAAACCTCCTAATTCCTGCAGCACGAGGACTTTATGATTGTCAAAAGTGGCAGAACTGTTCGGCAAAATATTAGACTGCGTGTCACTGCATATCAAACGACTTAAACGATATAACTAAAGAAATCTCCACTGTGCTGAGCGAGAGCGCTTACTGAACAGCGCATCATCGATGATGTAAGCGCGCCCAAGCCCGAATGTAATGTGAGTGCAGGCCGTCGGGGGAGACGGGAGGGGGGACAAGAGTGCTTTGGCCCGGTTCAAGGCAACTGTACATAGTGTGAGTACGGCCTTAGAACTGTAACATATATCAGTGATTCAGCATCTACATTTAATAATGTTAAAGAGGTTTAATATGTATTTATTAGTTTATAAACCTTACCATTTCGTTGGAGTGCAGTAAGTGCACTATTATGTGCTTCTGAATAACTGTATTTAAATTTCTGTCGTGTTTCGTCTCGTGCAAACAGCCAAATTGCTTATCACTGCGTATCTAGTCATGTAGCTTGTTGTTAGAAAACAGGGTTACAATGTAACCTGCTCACCTAATGTTTACATTCGTAATATTTCTATTATTTGCTAATTAATAACCTTATGTGGAACTCTAAATCTGCGTCTCATTTCGGAGTCTGCTACTGTCCACCAGAGGTTTCATTTCGGTCACTCATACTTTGAGAGCCTTTCTGACTGAATGAATAAAATAGGCAGTTTTCCACAAAGGCAACCCGGGGAGCTGGAATATAATTGGCTGAACTGGCAGTGGGCTAGTTAAATGATCAAAACAAAGACATATGTTCTGGCACGTAACTCACATTTTCAAAGCAGAATATCTGACTTCTGCATTGTTTTTCAGATAAACGTAGCATGTTTCTTAAATATCTGCAAATATATTATGGTATTTTTATGCTTTAGAAGAGTCAAAAACTTACATACAGCACCTTTAATTCACGTCTAGTTGTAAGACATTTGTTTGAATTCTTACTGACTGAAATTTAAAAAAATGTATTAGTAAATGAAGACATTAATATAGTTAAATGTTGAAAGCATTGTTCGCTGTTAATTAGGGATAGTCTAATAGGGATAGCTCAAAGTAAAGCTGTACGGGTCATTCACATATCATACAAGAAGCACTTCTCACAAAACAGAGGCTTTATACACAAATACTTGTGTATAAATGTCCATTACTAACCTTTCCGTGTATAATAATTTGATTATAACTGCAGAACAACGATGCGAAAGTGCGAAATAGCCTACTGTAATGTCTGCAATTATATAAAATAAATAAATAAATGAAACATATGAACACATACAGCCCCTTACAGTCTCCTATATGTTACCAATTACAGATAAACTACACAGCATACGTTTAGTTCTTAGGCTCAAGAACAACATGCAACGTATAGCCCACAGTCAGTGCAAACCTCTTATCCGTAATCTTCACCAGCACATGTAACATTAACCTCTTGTTAGAAAGTATTTCCGTCATTCTGAGTTCATAATAGTCCAAAAGGTGATGATAATAGTTAAACATGGCAGTTTGTTCATGTTTTAATTTACTGAAAGAATCATTTGCTCCTTTGTTTTTTCCGGCTTCTCCTTTGTTTTTTCACGCTTCACTCTTGCATTTGTCCGTTTCTGAAAGGAACGGATGTCAGAAGCACTTCAATAATCACGAGCACGGTATTATTATCAGCTCAAGAAGGTTGTTATTTCAAATATAGATGCGCACGCGAGCGATTGTGAGCTCTCTGGAGAAAGTGAAACCTCTCGCACTTTTAGACAATGACAAGGTTTGTCTGAGCTCTGGTCAACCATGGCTCGTTATTGTATGTATATAGTATTATGATGTAATGTCTCAGCTGTGTTTTTAAAAATGGCGGTTTCTTTGTTTTCATTCTCCTGCTTGTGTGCGCTAGTGACGTATCGCTGTAAACCAATATTGTTCAGCTGCGAGTCTAGCTCTGCCATTTGGTACCCTTTTGTCATGCTACAGTAGGTACCCTTTGCAAAGAGTACCCAAAAAATGGTGCGGTACGATTCGCTTTTTAGTACCTTTTGACAGTGTAAACGGCCATAAAAGCATACTGAACCATACCGCACTGTACCAACAGGCCATAATAATGCCATTTCATATTTCTGTGCAGCATATTGAATTCCAAGTTGCAATAATAACTAATCTAAAAGTTTCCACTGCTGTGCAATGGTAAAGGGTATGTGTGGCAATAGCTTCTGGTGCCATTCTACCTGAAGTTTAAAAATGTAAAAGCTAGCTTAAATTGCTATGTTCCAATTGCTCAGCATCTTGTCATTTTTGTCAGAAATAATGACACATCACACTGACAGGCAGCAACTATGCAGTCAAACTAAATCACAAGTTTTACAATGAAAAAAGTCTTGCGCTAAGCAAGAAATGTGACAACATGACAAAGGAGTAATTTTTCATTGGGGTATTACTTACCTTTTTTACTGGCTCTGGGAAACAATGCGGAGAAATCTCTGTGTGGGTAGTGGGGCAGGGATCTGACATAACTCTTTGCCTATTTAACAGCAGCCAAGACACATTGACATTGATCAGGATGAGGGATGACAGCTGAACAGAAGCTGCAGCAACCGTCACACACAATGTTAATAATTCAAGCTCAACTTTTCTCCAGAATAGTCAAGACCAAAATCACTTTCCCAATCATATTTTGCATCACATTAGTTATTCATTCCAAGTTACATCAGAGATCAGTCTTGGGTTTAATCAAGTTTCAGACACTCTATGTATTAAAGATACTATCTTTGGTTGCAAAGAAAATGTCTCACCTCTGGGCTTTCCAGTTTCTCCACGAATTCTGGGCCTGGTGTTCCTGCTACTTTCATTATCTGAGTCAGCTGATCCATGTCTGAATGTCAGAAGTTAAAGACAATACATGGCAATGGGCTACAGTATATGCACAGCTAGTGTTTTTCAGCCAATGATAAACTTGCGGTGAAAGGTTTGTGTGACTGTTTTCAATTTCACAAGTTTCCTTTTGCAGCATCGATGTTGTAATGTAATTAAAATGCAATCAGTTAAATAGACTTAAGCTGTGAGTTCCTCATGGTCTAGTGGTCAATGCTCATAGTTGAGAGCTAAACTGATCACAAGAGGCCAGGGTTCGAATTACCACGGTGCTACAAATTTGTCTAAGGTGTTTGCAAATAAATATAGACCCATCCCCTAATGTTGCCATTTTGGGGTTCCAAAGATTTGGTCCCAGTTTAATTCTAAACAACTTGATATTTTGGCCTTTACCTCATTATTAGCTAGGCGTCTTATTCTATGTCACTGGATATGAAATAAGCCTCCAAATACATCCCAATGGCTTATGGATATCATGCATTTTTTTAAGTTGGAAAAGGTTAGATGCTCTGGGAAAACTAATTTCTTTAAAAAGTGGCAATGTTTTATAACTTACTTTAACTGTCTTAACATCTTGCCCTCCATTTAATAGATGCACTCTCCTTCCTTTTTAATTGATTTATTTCATAGTAATTTAATTTTTGTTAGTTTTTCACTATTATTATCTCATACTGTTTAATTGTAAAAAAATACTTTCAACATTGACAATGTATCTGAACATTCGATTGTCATTGTTGAATGTCGGCATTCAGTTGATTGTATTTTTCTTTACATTTTTATTACTCTTGTTTCCATTTTTCTTTACCTTTATTATTATTATCATTATTATTATATTTCTTTATTAATTATTATTTTTTTTTCAATATTATTTTATTATTTTTTTCTTCTCTTTTGTAAACAACAACAACAAAGATAATGATATGTAATTATTTGTACTGAAGTAGTGTTTGTTTTTTCGGAAAAAAAAAATTGAACATAAATAGACTTGAGCCTGATTTATACTTTCGCCCGGATCTGCGTCGCGGACCACCGCTGACTGCACGTGCATCTCGCGAAACGGACGAGGCTTTTATACTTGCTGCGTTCGCCGTTGTGATATTCTTTAAAATGACAGAGGGCGGTCAAAAGAAACCCACTGTAAAATCAGACGGATAAACAGAGAAGCAGAGAAGTTTCCGGAGCTACGTCATGCCATTAATATCATTCAAAAATTTTCTTTTTATTATTTTTATAATTGATTTGAATGATTATAAAGATTTTTATAACCATTTAAGTTTTTTTTTATCAGACTGTAATTCATCACTTGCTTTTGTTCATATCTCTGACAGTTTTACCTATTAAAGTTTATTAAAATATTATTGACAAGAGAACATGTATTGCTCTACAAATATATTTTTTATCATGGCAAGAATAAAAGCAAAAAAGTAAACTTACTAAAAAAATACTGAAGTTTTTTAAAATTTAGCCACTCCACAATTGACATATTACTGTCTGGTTAGTTTCTATCCTCTACTTATGCTAAAAAGGCAATAATGGTCCAACATTCATGACCATTATCACCAATAAAGCCTAGAAATAGGGCATCAGTATATTGTAGGTTAAAATATTCCTTTCCAGTTATCAAAGATATTGAATTGTTTTAAATTCAAAATTGTAATATATAAATCAGTTTAAAACCTATAAATGGAGGAAAAAATACATTTCTGTAATTGTGTACCTGGGTCTCCACTTTTGCCATGGCCTCTTTTGGCTTTAACAAACTTATCCCTCAGGTTTTTCCAAACTTTTTAACATAAACTTTCCTCCTTTTCCATGGCTGTTGCAATTAGTCGAAAAAAAAAATGTGAACCTCCGCAAACACAGCGTTGACGTCACATTCGCCACGCACACTTAAGCGAACTAGCAGACGCGTCAAGTATAAACCAGGCTTTAACCATTTATTTAGTTGTTTAAGAGTAAAATGAGATGAAAGACCATGCAGACGAGCACACAAACTCTATAGAAAATACTGGGGTAAAATTAATTTCCATATTTTAAAGACATGGCAGGGGAAAGATGAAATTTAAGGCAGTGCTTGTCTGGTCTGAGACCCACTTTATATTGTATATCTAATAGGCAGTGAAGATCACTAATGTTTGAAGAAATCAGATTGTGGCAATTTTGTAATGCAAGTCAGGTCACTGGAAGTGCTTGAGCTG
This sequence comes from Danio tinwini, assembly GCA_903798205.1. Classification (NCBI taxonomy): domain Eukaryota; kingdom Metazoa; phylum Chordata; class Actinopteri; order Cypriniformes; family Danionidae; genus Danio; species Danio tinwini. Next base: position 7,508,780 of record CAIGQZ010033059.1, on the reverse strand, counting down.
GCAGAGTGAAAATTAAAAGTCTGTGAGCATTAAACCAGTACAAATCTAAGTATGTTCCCTCAACAATTTACAGCAGGGATGCATCATCATAAGGACATAAAAATAACATACACTCACCCGCCACTTTATTAGGTACACCTTTACTAGTACTTTACTAGTCTTAATCCTTCGTGGCATAGATTCAACAAGGTACTGGAAATATCCCTCAGAGATTTTGGTCCATATTGACATGATAACATCACGCAGTTGCTGCAGATTTGTCAGCTGCACATCCATGATGCAAATCTCCCATTCCACCACATCCCAAAGGTGCTCTATTGGATTGAGATATGGTGCCTGTGGAGGCCATTTGAGAACAGTGAACTCATTGTCATGTTCAAGAAACCAGCCTGAGATGATTCACGCTTTATGACATGGTGCGTTATTCTGCTGGAAGTAGCCATCAGAAGATGAGTGCACTGTGGTCATAAAGTGATGGATATGGTCAGCAACAATACTCAGGTAGGCTGTGACGTTGACATGATGCTCAGTTGGTACTAATGGGCCCAAAGTGTGCCAAGAAAATATCCCCCACATACACTTCCATTTACAGTGGAAGTCATGCTAAAATCCATAATATCACTCACTTACCTTTGGCTTAGTCCCTGATTTATCAGGGGGCGCCACAGTGGAATGAACCGCCAATTACTCTGGCATATGTTTCATGCAGTAGATGCCCTTCTATCTGCAACCCAGTACTGGGAAACATCCATACACTCTATCATTCACACACACTCATACACTACGGCCAATTTTGTTTACCCAATGTACCTATATCGAATGTCTTTAGACTGTGTGGGAAATCACGCAACGTTAGAGCATAAGTTATGTAATGTGTGTTTATATAACACATTTATTGTGTATAGCCATACACCCAAAGCACTTCACAATCATGAGGGGAGTCTCTCCACACCACCACCACAGGAAGCCACAGGACAACGGCACCAGCGTGCTCACCACACACCAGCTATTGGTGAAGTGAAGAGAAAGTGATAGAGCCAATTCGGTGGATGAGGATGATTAAAAGGCCATGATGGGTAAGTGCCAATAGAGGGACTTTGGCCAGGACACCAGGGTTACACCCCTACTCTTTACGAGAAGTGCCATGGGATTTTTAATGACCACAGAAAGTAAGGACCTTTGTTTAACGTCTCATCCGAAAGACAGTGCCCACTGACAGTGTAGTGTCCCTTTCACTTTATTACTGGGGCATTAGGACTCACACAGACCACAGGTTGAGCGCCCCCTGCTGGCCTCTCTAACACCACTACCAACAGCAACCTCGTTTTCCCATGTGGTTTCCCATCCAGGTACTGACCAGGCTCACCCCCTGCTTAGCTTTAGTGAGTAACCGGTTTGGGCTGCAGGGTGATATGGCTGTTGTCACTAATACCAATCTAATTGAAAAGTGTTTCACTATAAAACTATCAATTTTATCTGTAGCCATTAAAATAGGTCATTAAATAATATTGAAAAAATATCAATTTAAAACCTAGCTCTTCTCGAACAGAAGGATATTTTTTAATATAGAAAATGTTGATGAAATGAAGTTGAGAATCGTTGCTATAGGATTAATACAAATGTGACTATTGATTAGGCCTACATAACATATTCTTAGTGATTTTTAAGGTAGTTGCTAGCTGGTCAACTAAATAGCAAAGTTGATGAAGCATTATATGTACAGCAATAATCATGCAAAGAGGCTTAATTCAGTGTTTCCACCCCTCATAATTGTCATGCCACTCCATCAAGATTTTCTAGATCCTCCCCTGACAGAAAGTCATTTCCAAACTATTTCTGTCCTTGAAAAAGTAGACAAAAGTGGGCACAGCATTTCTAAATTAAATTGCAATTAACTAAATTATAGTGCATCTACTGCATGTCAAACACTTGAAATTTAGGAAACAAAAGAACACCCATGTCGGTTATTTTATCAGTGGAACACAACAGTAGAATTTCTGTAGACATTTAATGGATAAGATTAATTCAGTAAAAGCTGTAAATAAGTTGAGCAAAGTAAATGCTTAAGGATACAGTCTTTTCCTTTAAAGAGTGTTTTTCCATTGAACATTTCACCCATGATGCACCCAACCGACCAGATATCCACTACAAAGAAGAAAATGCAACAATCACAAATATTGAACTATAAACCACCAGTCAACAAAACATACAGGACATACAGTTCATCAACACAGCAACAATCTGGGGTGCGTTTCCTGAAACCATTCTTAGCCAACTAAGATTGCAAGTTCCGTCATTACAAACATAGTTTGTTGATTTGGCATTTCCCAAATCCATCGTTTCAATGAACATTGACAAACTGCATGGCAAACTTGTGCTCTTGCAACTACACCTCTAAAGTTGCAGTCAGAAGTATAATGTCTGGTTGTGTTCTAATCCCAGTTATCCCCCCTATGCCCTATTCCTTTAAAACGTTCCAGCATTTAAACTTGGAATGATTAAAAAAACAAAAACAAACATTGCAGTCATCTCTTTTATGTGTAATTTGCTTTCAAAGTATTTTTACAGTTCAGTTTTAGTGATCTTCATATTGACAATTGCACAGTGCACTTTGAAAACATTGATGCCATTTTGAACGCAGCCGTGGCTCATATAGAAAATTATAGGTGACCCATTATTTAAAAGCAGAATCTGTAACATCTGCATCAGCTTGTGAAAACAAAAACATATAGCATACGTTAATGATTTTGATCTATAGTAGGCTATTTATTATTATTAAAAAACGTATCTGTACTGTTTATGAAATGAGCCTATTGGTTAGAACAATTCTGCAGTGGTTTGAATGTGTCAAACTGTAAAAGTAGACTTTCAAAAAAAAAAAATATATATATAAATATATTATTATTATTATTAATAATAACAGTAATAATAACAAGAATTCTTTTTTACAATGATTATAAAAAAATAATCATTGACTTCTGCTATCTTAACTTCTATCTTATATCTTAATTAAACACAGATTTCTTTACAATTTAAAAAAGAAATACTGTTGTCCTAAAAAAGAAAAAAAGTAAAAAAAAAAAACCTTACATATACAGTAGGAACGGTATAACAGCATATTTTGGCGGTTTTAAAACCTTGACTTTTCCAAACCGCGCTATACCTTAAAATCGGTTATCGTCCCATGCCTACAAGAGGCATCATTGTGGAAAAAATATTTCTCAGCTTTTATTTATATTTGAACAAAAACTTTAAGTCAGAATTTGCCTGGGGTATGAATAATTTTCGGCTTTACTGTATATGTAATTATTATAAACAAAAAAAAAAGCAGAAATAAAAAAACTAATTTAAATACAATATATTACCTCAATCAGAATACACTGCTTTGAAAATATCACTCAATGAAAATAAACTGCTGCAATGATAATACACACAATTACACTGGTTGGAATTATACCAAAGAGATATTTTAGGTGCTCACATAGACCAATAGAGGTGCTATTAGACTGTGTTTTTAAGAAACTACCTGAAAGAAGAGCAGATGACTAAATCATTAATCACTTCACCTCATATTTTAGATACAAAAGTTTTGTCTGATCTGAAAGGCCAGAGTAAACGTAGCTCTTGGGCCTATTTCAACAGGCGTGTATATCTGAATGAATGACAAACATCCTGCCTGTCTGCGTGTAATGCATCCAGTTTAGAATGACCTCCGGGGCTCGATACCACCGCGTCACCACATAACCCGTCATCTCAGCATCTGTATGACGCGCCAGGCCAAAATCCAAGATCTGCAGCCAGACAGACCAAAGACACAGTGTCACTGTCAACAGTCAGAGGTGTGCACTTCTTTTCTCTAATATGGTGAAAGAATGGTGCCACTAACCTTCAGCTCACAGTCTTGATTCACAGCCAAATTTCCTGGTTTGAGGTCCTGCAATGCAAAAAGGTGTGAATCTTCCTACAAATAGGACTGTTCTGAAACAATTGCACAAGATCTTTGTGATTCTTATCTAAATGCTGTTTAATTTTTGACGTTCAAGGAGAGCCAGGCGTCTTTAAACAGATCTGAGCTTGTACAGACAGTGCCTCACCAAACAGGAAATTGCTGGCATTACCTCATAGCACTATGCATGATAGGAAAGCTCACACAAAGCAAAAGAGCCTTGAACCCGCTGATATTATTAGAATCGGAAAGACAAAACAGCACATTTCAGAACTCGTGGTTAAAAAAAAACTGCATAAACTATTTAATCTTTTTTTCTGGAGACAATTTAGTCTGACAACAAGGAGTGTGAATCTGCTATTTAAAGTAGTGACAGAATATCTTCAAAAAAACAGGCCTACAAATCTATGGGCATTTTAAGCGTATTACAGGAAGGTGTTTGTGATCAAAATTCACAATACTATTAATTTGAGCAATCTAAGGAAAAAGAGCATGTGACAATTCTCGGTTTCTCTGAATGTACTGCATTTGCAAGGAATGTGTTTGAGTAAAATTATAATATTTGTTTCATTCTATAAAGGTCTGACAGCAGGGTATATACAGGTATCATAGAGCTAAATTCAATACCTCCTAAGACCTTTTTAAAGACTCTTTTCATACATTTTAAGACAATTTTAGGTTTGAACCAGTAACATTAGTGACATTTTAACTTACAGTATATTTACATCCTGGTTGTTTAGAAGAGTGGGAATGAAGAACAAGAGTATTTTTTATCTGATTACCTCTATAAAAAGGCTCAGAAGAGAGACAACTACAAAACGATAATTAGACTTATTAAAAAAATATATGTGGGGATTTAGCTATTTTATATCTGCTCTACCACAGGCTAAACTAGCTTAAGTAGTTGTAAATTAAAAGCAACACTATCATCATGATCCACACTAGGCATGGGCCGGTATAAGCTTCTGACGGTATTCAATTTATTTTTTTTTCAATTCACCTTTATTTGTATAGCGCTTATACAATGTAGATTGTGTCAAAGCAGCTTCACATAGAAGATTATAGTAAATTGAAACAGTATCAGTTCAGTATGATAACCTTGGGTAAAAATATCACGGTTTTATGGTATAGTGATTACTGCTCTAAAATATATTTTTTTAATGTCTGGGTAAAAAAACACAGTGTCCTCCTTGAACACAATATATTTTATTTTGAGAAACTTTTTAAATATTTTGGAGCTGTAAACTTGTCAGGCTAATTAATTCATATGAATCATTGACTTCTGCTGTCTTCATTAGTTTCAAAAACACAGATTTCGTTGCAATTTAAAATGGCATCTTTGGAGATATTTTCTGCTGGAGATACTGTTGTCCTAAAAAACCTAAAACAAAACGTAAAAAAACTAAACTAAATAAAAAAAACCTTACATATACCGTAGGAACAGTATAGCAGAACATTTTGGCAGCGTGATGTCAAATCTAGCAGGAGTTTATCAATTTCAGAAACCACACAGCATCTCAATACTAGCAGATTTAATTCAACACACAACTATACATTGTATAATCAAATTAAAACTAAATGTCTTACCTTAGGCCTTTAGGGCCTTAAATTTCTTTATCAACTTTTAAATACTTTTTAAATATCTTCCAAACTTTATTTATGCATTCTTTTTTAAGAAAATGCCAAGTGGTCTTGATAAGTAATGTAATTTGCACAGTATTCTTGCGTTGCTAGACACTTTATTTGATGCGTTCATCTTTTATAAAACTTGTTTTAAAATGTAGCCAGTGATCCGCAATTGGTCTTGATGATACTTTTTTATATATTTGTTTTCATAGAAAATCATGATTTTTCTCCCCCCACCAAATAGTCTTAACATTGGCATTGTTGTCTAAAAATGTACAGTGGGGGAAAATGTATTCAACACGTCATGTTTTTTTTTTCTGGAAAAAATATTCTAAAGTATCTGTTGACATGAGTTGAACCAGATTTTGGTAAAAAGCTAAACAATACAAACATAAAAATAAAACAAAACAAAAAAAAATGTTATGCTTAATAACAATTGAATGACACAACAAGAAAGTACTGAACTACTAAAATGTATTTAATACTTTATATAAAAGTTTTTTTTGGTCATGGCAGCTTAAAGACACCTATGGAGAATAAAGTCACGTGAATTGCACTTAGGTGTGAGTTTTTTACAGACTTCAACAGAGTGTAAAATCTTGATGGTTCTGTGGGTGTCATCTGTCAAATCTGATCTTTAATTGTATTTTATCTTGAATTTAGATCAGGTGATTGGCTGGGCCATTCTACAGCTTGATATTCTTTCTCTGAAAGCATTAGAGAGTTTCCTTGGCTGTGTTTTGGATCATTGTCTGAAATGTCCACCCTGATTTCATCTTCATCCTCCTGCAAGACAGGGCAGAGAGTTGCTGAAGTACTACTGAAAGATTTCAGCTGCTGTCTGGGCATTCACTGCCTTTCTACACCTCCCTTTCTTTGTGTGTTTAATACTTATTACCTGCATCATTTCATTTTATTATGCGTAACTTAATTTCTAAATTAATTAATATTGTTTTTTTTTTGCATATATGGATCTTTTGGTTGTTACCAACATCTGGTGAACATTTCAAGTCAGCAGCACTTTTAGAATAGTTTTTTTCTGAGAAAAATGGTGACGTGGTAAATACTTATTTCCCCCGCTATATATAAACATCTGAAAATATACATCTTTTACTATTTGGATCAACTTATTTTATGCTCTTATAAAATTTGTTTTGTTTCACATTTAGAAGAAATGTCATTGGTAGCTTTTTTTCAAAAGTCTCTTTTGTTTACAAAGGCTACATTTATTGTTTAAATGATTATGTGCCACATGATTGTTCTTAAGTCATTATAATAAGCTGATTTGGTGCTCAAGAAACATTAATTAAAATTGTCAATGTTTAAAACAACTGCATACAAAATCAACAGGGTTATTTGATGAATAGAACAGCATTCATCTGAAATAAAATGCTTTTGTAACATTATAAATGGCATTACGGTCAATTTTATGATATAATTTTTTTTACTTTTTTTATCTTTTGACCTTTCTATTCATCAAAGATCCTTGAACAAAAATGTACATGACTGTTCTAATCATTTATTCATTTATTTTCCTTCGACTTAGTCCCTTCGGAATAAATTATCTAAGCATATGTTTTATACAGGGGATGCCTTTCCAACTGCAACCCATCACTGGGAAACACCCATACACCCATACTCATTCACACACATACACTACTGCCAATTTTGTTTATTCAATTCACCTATACCGCATGTCTTTGGAATATGTGGGAAACCGGAACACCTGGAGAAAACCTACGTCAAACACAGGGAGAACATGCAAACTCCAAACAGAAATGCCAACTGACCCGGCCCAGGCTCGAACCAGTGACCTTCATGCTGTGCAGCAAATGTGCTAACCACTGCGCCACCATGTTTTAATCATTATTATATAAAATCTACTCGATTGAAAAATAGTTCATATATTAAAAAAAATAAATAAAAAATGATACTCATGGGGTGACTGCTTTCTATCATCTTTTATGGTTGTTGATGGTCCACTGATTAATGCATATTAGCGAATTAGTAAATGTAATTCAGGAAGATGAAAACTCCCCCATGGACCAGATTTGCATCTCCCGGCGAAAAAAGCTACAGCGATCCCATGAGATGCCATGTGTCTTTAATTCAGCTCTGTGTGGAAATGATAATTATGAGCAGATGCTGTTTATTCACTGCCAGTCTCACTTACTCTGTGAATGATGCCAGCGCCATGAATGTACTGTGGAGTGGAGACAAACAGAGGGACAAAGAGAAAGAAGAAATATCAGGATTATTTCTCACAGTCTTAAGTTTTAGTATTACACAAATAAGGATTCATTTAAAAGATTTCATTACCATTTCCACTGGCAAACATCTTAAGCCTAAAGTACACTTTTGTTTTTATGCATTCATAAATTTCAGTGTCGGGATAGTATGTGTGTTCTGAATCCAACTTTTCTAAGCGTGTGTATGTTAGTGTATGCAATCTGAAGCAAAAATTATACACTGCTATAGGATTGTGCAATGTTATTTTCAACAATAATACTGTGTTTGTTGTTAAAACAATGTACGAGCTCTCATTATAGAGTATGTCACTCACAGAAAAAAAACAAAAAAATATATAATGTACTTAATATTACAATGTTAAACTTTGACAGGGTTAAAAAAAAAATAAAAACTAATGGTTACCATTATAAAAATTTATAAAATAATAATAAAACCAGTGTTGGGGGTAACGCATAACAAGTAATGCAAGTTATGTAATAATATTACTTTTCTAAGTATCCAGTAAAGTAACGCATTACTGTTCAAAATGAAGTAATATTATTTGAGTTACTTTTTAAAAATGTAATGCGAGTTAGTTTAGTTAATTCGCTTCTAAAAAATAAATTGCTGAATTAAAATGAACATCGTTCTGTTGAATCCTGCACACAATGAGAGAATGTAGGAACAAGCAGAAATGAAGCTGGCAGGGCCTGACATTTCTGCGATAGAAATGTTCTCATTATTTTGAACACATGGAAGAAAAGGAAAAGAGGATTATCTGAATGGACTGTGATTTTACTTTTTAATAAGACAAAAAGTAGCAATTCGCATTGCTTAAAGCTTTCATTAACCTGTATATACAGCATGTATACTACTTAACTAAAGTCTTGTCGTCAATCCAAGTTTTAGGAACAACAAATAATAACTTGACTTCTAGTTAATCATTTGGTATCACAAGTGGCTTATATGAAAGGCAAAGGCCTCAAGATTACGCTTATTTTATCAAAATAAAATATGATCATGCCTCGATTTTTAATTATTTCATTAGGACAGTAAGGTCTAACTTTGCTTAGACACAAGTCTTGCCACTTAACAGAAATAATGTACAGTATAGAATATAAATTCATGGTGCAGTGGAAAATTAATATTGTGTATGACTTCCATGAGCTTGGAGGACTGCATCCATACATCTCTGCAATGACTCAAATAACTGATTAATAAAGTCATCTGGAATGGCAAAGAAAGCATTCTTGCAGGACTCCCAGAGTTCACCAAGACTCTTGGATTCATCTTTAATGCCTCCTCTTTCATCTTGCCCCAAACATGCTCAATAATGTTCTTGTCTGGTGACTGGGCTGGCCCTTTCTGGAGCACCTTGACATTCTTTGCTTTCAGGAACTTTGATGTGAAGGCTGAAGTATGAGAAGGAGCGCTATCCTGCAGAAGAATTTGCCCTTTCTTGTGGTTTGTAATGTAATGGGCAGCACAAATGTCTTGATACCTCAGGCAGTTGATGTTGCCATCTACTCTGCAGATCTCTTGCACACCCCCATACTGAATGTAACCCCAAACCATGATTTTTCCTTCATCAAACTTGACTGATTTCTGTGAGAAATTTGAGTCTATGTGGTTCCAATAGGTCTTCTGCAGTATTTGTGATGATTGGGATGCAGTTCAGCAGATGATTCATTGGAAAAAATCGACCTTCTGCCACTTTTCCAAATTATCAACTGGAAGTCAAGTTATTATTTGTTGCTCTTACAACTGGGATCGACGACAAGACTTTTGTCGACTTGACTTTTGTGACTTTTTCTCCCTGCTAGAAAGAGATCAAGCCTCAGCCAGGTCAGAAAAAATAACGCAAAAGTAACGCAAACGTAACGTAAGTCATTACTTTACCATAAAAAGTAACTAAGTAAGGCAACTAGATACTTTTTTGGAGAGTAACTCAATATTATAATGCATTACTTTCCAAAGTAACTTTCCCCAACACTGAATAAAACAACAAGACAAGTCTGGTATGCTCACCAAAAAAATTTGTTAGAACAGTAATTTTGTAAGATATTGATATAATATCATAAAATGAAAAAAATATCATATGCTAATACAATAATATAAAAATCCAATCAATTTGATGTTTTTTAATAGAATTAAACATTGTATTTATTGCTGTAATGACAAGACAAATCATGCTACTTATTCTAATATGCAGATTTGGTGCTTAATAAACTTTTTATATTGTTATAAATTTATATATACAAATTATATGTATAGTGTAATATGTTTTTAGTTTGATGATTTTTGATTAATAAATTGAAAAAAAGAGATTAATAAATAAAAATTTTAAGATTACACATTTATTTACTGTCAATTTTAATCAGTTAAATGCATCCTTTCTGAATGCAAGCATTAGTTCGTTTATCTTACATAAGCATATTATAGTAATCATTAGAAATAAAATCTTATTCATTGATATGAAGATTCTATGGAAAAACAATATGTTCAAACTGGCCGTGTTGCATCACACAGCATTTTTCAATCACAAACCACTGGAAATGTGTTACATCACGCATGGTTAGGAACATTTTGTGAGGAAATGTTTTGACCTTTAGTCCACACAGCATCTGATAGACCAAGAACTGGATACGATCTTCTGTAAGAAGGCCCTTGACTTTAGAGAGATCGGTGTACATGTATGGCATCACCAGGTAGCTAAAACAAATATAAAAAAAATTTAATGACCATAATGTAGTTGTAAATCTGTTACATGACATTAGAAAATGTTTACATGCAGCTCAGAAATCTACATCAGAAATTTAACATTGGTAACTACACTCACATACTGGGATTTTGCATGCACAACCATCTCTAGGGTTTACAGAGAATGGTGCGAAAAAGAGAAAATATCCAGTGAGCAGCAGTTCTGTGGGCACAAATGCCTTGTTGATGCCAGAGTTCAGAGGAGAATGGCCAGACTGGTTCCAGCTGATAGAAAGACAACAGTAACTCAAATAACCACTCGTTACAACTAAAGTATGCAGAAGAGCATCTCTGAACACACAACACGTCCAACCTTGAGGCAGATGGGCTACAGCAGCAAAAGACCACACTGGGTGCCACTCCTGTCAGCTAAGAACAGGAAACCGAGGCTACAATTCACCAAAATTCACCAAAATTGGACAATAGAAGATTGAAAAAACATTGCCTGTTCTGATGAGTCTTGATTACTGCTGCGACATTCAGATGATAGGGTCAGAATTTGGAGTCAACAACATGAAAGCATGGATCCATCCTGCCTTGTATCATCGGTTCAGGCTAGTGGTGGTGGTGATGTAATGGTGTGGGGGATATTTTCTTGGCACACTTTGGGCCCATTAGTATCTATTGAGCATTGTGTCAACGCCACAGCCTACCTGAGTGTTGTTGCTGACCATGTCCTTCCCTTTATAACCACAGTGCATCCATCTTCTGATGGCTACTTCCAGCAGGATAACGCACCATATCATAAAGCGTGAATCATATCAGACTGGTTTCTTGAACATGACAACGAGTTCACTGTACTCAAATGGCCTCCACAGTCACCAGATCTCAATCCAATAGAGCACATTTGGGATGTGGTGGAATGGGAAATTAGCATCATGGATGTGCAGCTGACAAATCTGCAGCAACTGCGTGATGCTATCATGTCAATAAGGACCAAAGTCTCTGAGGAATATTTCCAGTACCTTATTGAATCTATGCCACGAAATATTAAGTCTGAAGATCTGAATATGAAAAGGGGGTCTAACCCACTATTAGTACTGTGTACCTAATAAAGTGGCCGGTTAGTGTATATGATTTTATGAATAAAAAAACAAAAACATTTTCGCACAGAATTCTCACTTTTGGCTCAACTATTTTATTAAACATGTCAGGCATCTAGCAAACAGACAGATTTCTCTTACACAGGTCTATTATTAAAGACTTACAAGTCTTGGAATTCGTCCAGTCTGGTGGCAGGAGTGAAGACGTCTAGTAAGCCTATTACCTTGGGTTGGACAGCAGAATTGACAGGAAAAAAGACAAGAAGTGAGTCACAGTCTTTTTACTAATATTATAATGGTGTTAGATGGACAGACTGACTGAATAAGGCTGCCTGGGTGTCTTATATAAGACACTTACAGTTTATGACACAGCAGTCAATCATCGGTGCCTCCAGGCACCACAAGTATTTCGTTCTGTGCATACATACGCAGTCCGCTAAGCTAAACATTTGATATCCTCGCACTGTTCTCAATGAAAACAATGGTGTGATACAAGTGCCTTGCAAAAGACACTCCAGCTATTGAAACCCTATTGTGGTTTGGCTCTAAACTAGCACTTATGATTTAAGCAACACTTACATTTTCATGTTTCATATGCTTGAGCAGTCTCAATTCACGGTATGCTCTCTTTGCAAAGATCTCCGACTGAAAGGGTCTGTGCAGCTTCTTGATGGCCACCTTCTCTTTGGTTTTGTTGTTGATTGACGAGCTAAGAGAGCAAGGACAATCACAGTCATAATAGGTTGACGATTCAATGACTTGCTATAACACATTGAGGAACTGATACAGAAAGTGCAATATTCAAATAAGACATACAAGTTTTGCTTTGCTGCATGACATGTGGTTTTTACAGCCCCCAACATTTCACTGTATTTGCTGTTGTGAAGGTTTGTGGCATTAAACCCTGAGCAGGAAATGTCAATGTTATACAAATAACATGTAAACCACAATTAAAATAGAACATATACTATAGCACGACTGCATGTATGAATGTATGTTATTTTAAAAATATTTCCCAAGTGCTGTTTAATGGACAGAAGATTTAAGATTTAATATAAATTTCTAATAACTTTTTTTATAACCAAATTCTAATTTCTTTGTAATTAGTTTAAAGTGCAATTTAAAGGCTTAGCTTGGTTATTTAGCTAGGTTATGTTTGGTTAATAATGCAAGTCATTAGCTATGTTTCCATCCAAAAATGTGAATTAAATTTATGTGCAAAGCAGAAATATTGCATAAAAGACATGCAAATAAAGCAACATTGCCATTTAATGAGTCAAAGAGAACAAATTAGTCACTTCCTAATTAACTGGCGCCAAATATCAAAAGTAAAAATGAAATTTGCTGCAGTTGGAGAAGCTGCGTCAATCTTTTCTTCATTTAAAAAATGACTTGCGCCTCGGAAGACAAATGCAAACAAACAAAAGACAAAGCAACATTTCCGATGTTTTACAGTGTGCTCAGCCTGCTGGTTTGTCCATTCACATACATTTTTATCATCACATGACCTTTTTAATGCACATACTGGAATTTGTTCGGTAAAAGTGTTTCCATCGTAGTTTATGCGCATAAAATGTGTATAAAAATAGGTGGATTGAAACATAGCTATTGAAAAATCGTGGTTTATTTTATTGGCAATTGGAAATAAAATATACAAGGGGCTAATAATATTGACTTCAAAAGTTATTTAAATAGTTTTTATTACAGCCAATATAAAACAATAAGATTTTATTTAGAGGAAAAAAATATTACTGGAAATACTGTAAAATTTTCCTTGCTTACTGTGAAACATCACTTAGGAAATATTTGAAAAGGAAGAAAAATTTTACAGAGAGGTTAACAATTTTTCCTTTAACTGTATGTTGTCTGGTTTATCTGAAATACAGTGCATCTGAAAAGTCATCATAGCGCTTCACTTTTTCCAATTTTTTTTATGTTACAGCCTTATTCCAAAATTAATTTAATTAATCTATTTCCTCAAATTTCTACACACAATAGCCTATAATGACAATGTGAAAAAAATATTTTTTGAAATTGTTGTAAATTTATAAAAAATAAAAAAGCTGAAAAATCACATGTACATAAGTATTCACATCCTTTGCCGTGAAGCTCTAAATTGAGCTCAGGTACATTCTGTTTCCACTGATCATTCTTGAAATGTTTCAGCAGCTTCATTGGAGTTCACCTGTGGTAAATTCAGTTGATTAGACATGATTTGAAAAGGCATACACCTGTCTATATAAGGTCCCAGGGTTGACAGTGCACGTCAAAGCAAAAGCCAAGCTTAAAGACAAAGTAATTGTCTGTAGACCTCCGAGACAGGGTTGTTCTGAGGCACAAGGCTGGGGAAGGTTTCAGAAAAACTTCTGCTGCCCTGAAAGTTCCAATGAGCACAGTGGCCTCCATCATCCGTAAGTAGAAGATGTTTGGAACCACCAGGACTCTTCCTAGAGCTGGCCGGCAATCTAAGCTGAGTGATGGGGGAGAAGGGGACTTAGTCAGGGAGGTGATCAACAACCTGATGGTCACTCTGTCTGAGCTCCAGGTTTCTTCTGTGGAGAGAGGAGAACCTTAAAGAAGGACAATCATCTGTGCAGCAATCCACCAATTAGGTCTGTATGGTAGAGTGGCCACTAGATGGAGGCCACTCCCTGTCTGGAATTTGCCAAAAGGCATCTGAAGGACTCTCAGACCATAAGAAACTAAATTCTCTGGTCTGATGAGACTAAAATTAAACTCTTTGGAGTGAATGCCAGGTGCTACGTTTGAAGAAAACCAGGCACTGCTCATCACCAGGCTAATACCATCCCTACAGTGAAGCATGGTGGTGGCAGCATCATGCTGTGGGGATGTTTTTCAGCAGCAGGAACTGGAAGATTAGTCAGAATAGAGAGAAAGATGAATGCAGCAATGTTCAGAGACGTCCTGAATGAAAACCTGCTTCAGAGTGCTCTTGACCTCAGACTGGAGCAACACTTCATCTTCCAGCAGGACAATGACCCAAAGCACACCGCCAAAATATCAATGGAGTGGCTTCACAACAACTCGTTGAATGTCCTTAAGTGACCCAGCCAGAGCCCAGACCTAAATCCTATTGAACATCTCTGGAGAGATCTAAAAAAATTCCCATCCAACCTGATGGAGCTTGAGAGGTTCTGCAAGAGGGATGGGCAAAAAATTCCCAAAGACAGGTGTGCCAAGCTTGTGGCATCATATTCAAAAAAACTTGAGGCTGTAATTGCTGCCAAAGGTGCATCAACAAAGTATTGAGCAAAGGCTGTGAATACTTATGTACATGTGCTTTTTCATTTTTTAATAAATTTGCAAAAAAATTACTTTAAAATACATTTCCAAAAAAAAAATTCACATTGCATTATGGTGAATTGTGTGTAGAATTTTGAGGAAATAAAGGAATTTAACCCATTTTGCAATAAGGCTGTAACATAAAGAAATGTGGAAAAAGTAAAGCGCTATGAATACTTTCCGGATGCACTGTATCTTCAGATGTTTAAAATGTTTTAGACACTACAACACAAACATTGTTTCATCTATCTTTTGAATAACAAAAGGACAATTAATATCTATCTTCCACTTTAAGCACGTGATTTCACTTAGTGAGAAACACAAGCCTAACTGTGTAGATGTCGATCATATCGATTACCAAATCAGACCACAGTTACCAAACCCTTGTGAAGTTGAACTGATTTAGTTCATTACTGTGATGTACTTCCTGCTGAAACTGAATATTGAATAAAAAAAGAACAGAACCTCACACTCACACTCGCACACTGTAAAACCAAAGTTAAGGTAACTCGAACCATTTAAGGAAATCAATTGCAACAAAATATTTAAATTCAAAAGCTAATCCTAATGAGTAGTGTGAACTTAATCCATTTGAGTAAACGAAGAATTTGAGCAAAGTAAAACCCAACAAATGAAGAGAACTCAAACCAACTGAGTACTGTAAAACCCAATAAGTTAAGATAACTCAAACCGTTTAAGGAAACCATTTGAGTTTAAAAAATTATCTATATGAGTACTGTGAACTTACTCCATTTAAGTGTAAGTACTGAGGTATTTAATTAACTCATTACCTTCAACACTGAGTTCTAAACTCTTTTCAAATGAGTAGAATCAATTCTCAGTAAGTTTTAAGTTAACTACACTCATTTCATTTGATAAAGTTGACTGTTGGGTTTTACAGTGCACGAAAATAAGAGCTGGAAAGTTTTAGTACTGTAAAAAATGAAGGGTTCCACACAATTCCTTCCATGTTATCTCAACACAAATCAATTAACTTATTTTTTTTTTTACAAATTTAAGAACATTGAACATTGAACAACACATTTAAGTTGTCCCAAATAATTGTGTTGTTTCAGCTCATTATAAATAAACAAAATATTTTGAGTGGTATTAAGCCCAAGCATTCAAACAGACTTCATCAGAAAAAAAATACCATTCCAGAGTGGAGGCTACATTTTAGATTTGGATTAATGATGAACTTAAGCCAGCCTGTGCAATTTTTAATAGCCTTTTATGATTGTAGCTTGTCAGACTGTACAAACATGATTGACATGTCATACTGTCATACTGTGATCTCGGTTATCATAATGTCAGAACGTACGAAAATCAAGACTTGTACAAAAAAAAAAGACACACGCATGAAGGCTTGTTCAAAGTTTAACATCATTAATTGAAACAAAATGAAATTTAATTAAAGTCATACAATTATTTATTAGGTACTTAAGATAAAATACTGCATTTAATTTCCCCATGTTGGAGGGAAAATGAGATCAGAACAGCCATTAAACTGTTGTCAAATTGTTGTCAAAGCAGATTTTAAAATTAATTTTTTAGTTTACATTTTTTATAACCAGACGACCAAAGCAGGGGAAAAAATCGAACAGCTTAAAATAACTAGGGGTGTCAAAATTAAACATTTCTTCGGTGCACCACTATGCATATAGGGACAATTCGATATTGGTTCAGTAATAGATCATAACCCGTTATTACACACTGACGTTATTTATCCCCTATGCGCGATGTCGTGGTAGAATACTATGGCGAAGGAGGCGAGGGCGAATAAATAAAACACTCCTACTACTTAAAAAGCAAATCTTTCACTGACACAGAGGAATGGTAAAGCACGAGCCACTATTTCACTACTAGGGAAAAATACTGTAAAACTCCATCTCTGCCCCTCCCCCTCTCTCTCTCTCTCTCTCTCTCTCTCTCCCACACACACACACTTTGAGCATTTGAACCGTTGACATGTACGTGAGGTAAAGTTTCCTCTCCTCTCGGCTGTTAAAGCGATACTTGTGGATCCAGACACAAGCGTGCCTGTGGAGCGAGTTTATTGTATTGTATTTATTCTATTACAGATTACCTGATAACCGCGTATTATGCGCATATAGACTGACCTACGGCTGTTTTTCCCGCGTCACTCATGGGTGAACAGCGATTTCGTTTCTAAAGCCAATCGCAGCCCTTTCTGTTGAGCGGGTGAAGACAATGACCAATCATAGGGGTGTAAGAACTTGCCAGCGCTCAAAAAGCAAGCGGGAAATTTATTTACATTCGTTTATTTGTTATGAATGCTTGTGCTGTCTTCTGTGCATGTGTTGGAGTTTTGTCTAAAACATTCACAAAGAGTGTTTTTTTTTTTGTTGAGCAGGTAAAATTAAAGGTACAGTTCATATATATTACTGCTTGTATTAAAGGACAAAATTGTATTACAAATAATATATAAATATAAACTTATTTATAGATTTTAATAAAAAAAAAAGTTATTGTGTTGTAAAGAAAATGTCTAATTATGTATGGAAAGCATCGTCAATGCACCGTGATGCACAGAGATATCGAATTGAGCCGAATCGATGGCATGATAATCGTAACCGAACCAAACCGTGAGACCAGTGTAGGTTCACACACCTAAAAATAACAATGTATTTTCTGTGTACTGTAAACTTACATACATCTCAAGTATATATTCATTCATTCATTCATTTTCTTTTCGGCTTAGTCCCTTTTATTAATCTGGGGTCGCCACAGCGGAATGAACCGCCAACTTATCCAGCATATGTTTTATGTAGCGGATGCCCTTCCAGCTCCAACCCATCACTGGGAAACATTCATACACACTGACTCATTCACACACATACACTATACGGACGATTTAGCCTACCCAATTCACCTTTACCACATGTCTTTGAACTTGTGGGGGAAACCTACACGAACCCGGGGAGAACATGCAAACTCCACACAGAAACACCGTCTGACCCAGCCGAGGCTTGAAACAGCAACCTTCTTGCTGTGAGACGAACGTGCTACCCACTGCGCCACCGTGCAGCCCCTCAAGTATATATATGTAAGTTAAAGTAAATAGTGTAATATTGAATTTCATGAAGACTTTAAAGCAGTGGTCTCAAATTCAATTCCTGGAGGGCCACAGCTCTGCAGTTTAGCTCCAACCACCTTCAACTCACACCTGCTTAACTGTCTCTAGAAGTTTTGAACTATATGGCTTTATTTCACTGACAAATGTCGTGAGCGCAGTATTACAAGTCGAGAACGCATTCATGTATTACGAGCAAGCGAATCCTTTTGCTTGCATGCCAATTTCCTCATTCAATGACGTGCGAACAAAATGGCGACGAGTGGCCAAGCCTACTTTCAGCTTTTTTTTGCGTTCTTCAGAAACCTATGGGTGACTTCACGGATACTACGTCCAAATCTTTTACAGTCTATAGTATGAAAGCACCATAATATGTTACAATAACGTTTTATTAGTTTACATGAACAACATATGGCAATGTAAACTAGGGCTGTGCGATGCTGAAGAAAAACGCAATATGCAATATTTGATATTCGATACAATACAATATTTTTTTAAACGTTATAACCAACATATGTTTCATATTATTTCAGGGAAAATAAAGAATCACTACATCTTCTCAATGTCAACAGTCATGTTTTCCCTATGCATAAACAAATCTGACATTTTAACAATGTAAACAAACAAAAATACACATCCCCAGCACAATACTCTACTGCTATAGTATCAACCAATATCAATCATCAAAACAAAAACAGAGAGGAGTTACTTTTTTTGCTGTCTTGTGGCTTTTTTAACATGGTTGCTTGGTCATACAGTATTTCAGCATCCATACTAAAATCATAACAAATGTTTGGATACAAAAACCAGCATGTCCACTCTGCTTGGTTTCAGAGATGAGCATTGACGTGTAACTACACTGCCTGAAGTGCTAAGAAGTTTTTAGAGGGTGTGCCACTGGCAGGTACACAATTTGTAATGTACTAAAACTAATTTACCATGATATACACATTTCAATATATTGTGCAGCCCTAATGTAAACTAATATTTAGTTGTCTCGCACAAAACAATTGTTTTGCTTCATAAGACCTTAATGTATCGCAAGGAGCCAGTTATTAATTTTTTTGACTTGTATATGTTTTTCTTATCTTAAAATACTGCCAACTGTTCACTTTCATGTTATGAATCACCAACAACCACAGTTTCAGCAAAAAATCCCCTACATGGGGGTATATTAAAAGCATTTTTAAAGGTGAAATGCCTTGAACTCTATCACTTATATCCCAGTTGTAGCCATACAAGTACTGTAACTTCAAAATGATTATTATTTTTTAAGTATCCCATTAGTGACAAATAACTATTCCATGTAACTCTTTATTTTAAGATGGCCTTGTTATGCATGTTTCATGTACTTACTATAGTAATTACAATTAATTTAGCAAAATAACATGCAACTAATCCTAGAAAAAACACATTTTAACCCTAAAAGTATAGGTAGTTACATTCCTTAGTAGTTAAATAAATAGTTACCCTGTAATAAGGATACCTTAAGATAAAGTGTAATTTCATTGTTACCAATGAATTGCAAGTTTTAGACACTAAAAATAACATTTGGGTCTGTTATCGTGAAATAAAACACTAATCTTAGTTACCAACAGTTTTAATATTAATTTATAAAGCAAAAGATGTATTTGTCTATGCTCCTGAGCTAAACATTTCTAAACTAATTTAATCAATGATTAATAAAAAACATTTTTACCATCTATTTTGGTTTTGCTTGTGATATTCTTAGGTACTTATTTCCAGGAAACTATTAACCATTTCATTATAAATAACTAAAGTATTGTATTCTTGCCAGTCAGTGCTGGGTAAAGTAACTAGATGTAAACCATTATTACTGACTAACAGAATGAAAGGGATAGTTCACACAAAAATAAAAAGATGTCATCATTTACTCACCCTTCACTTGTCACAAACATGTTTAAGTTTCTTTTTTCTGTTGAACACACAAGTAGTTATTTTGAAAAATGTCAGAAACCTGTAACCACTTCAATAGTATGTGCTTTTCCTATTATGAAAGTCAATGTTTACAGGTTTCTTCCATTTCTCAAAATATCTTCTTTTGTATTCAACAGAAAAAAACACATGCCAATATTCAATAAATAATAATGAACATGCACAATGTTGACACCATAAGTTCTTCAAAATACAGTAAATAATTATTTATTATTTAAACTTTTTAAAAGTCTTTTAATAATATTTAAACTGCTGTAATTCAGTTGTTTCAATATATCAAAAATCAAAAGTCATAATGGTTGATACATAAAATAAACATAGTAAATAACTAATAAAATTCAGGTTTTTAAAATTAATTTATAATATAACTGTGATTATTTCTCACTGTTGAATCCAATGCATTGACTAACATTTACTAAAATAACTTTACCTAGTTTACTCTGAACATGTATATTACCTAATACAATACACCAAGCAATTTTTGTCATACTTGTTAAAGTAAACTTTTATGCAGCGTTATGCAGCTTCACAAGACTGTTATGACCCGTTTAAAGGTCATCAGCATCTAATACTTAAAAATTTTTAAGGGTGCTTTCACATCTGTAGATAATTGTTTTGTTCCAAAACATGGAATAAAATTGACACATTGTT
The DNA here is from genome assembly GCA_903798205.1 of Danio tinwini. NCBI lineage: Eukaryota > Metazoa > Chordata > Actinopteri > Cypriniformes > Danionidae > Danio > Danio tinwini. The sequence continues at coordinate 7,488,172 of CAIGQZ010033059.1, read as the reverse complement.
TATTTTTGTTCTTGTTGTGGTTCGCTTTCACACGGCAAAGTTTCTAATCAAACCAAAATAGTTAAAACAAGCCACGTGCGAGTAAACTCTCCTCACATTGGTCAGAGTTTCAGGGTTTCATTTCAGAATCACATGGATTCTGCTCAGCTGTCCAGTAGGTATTTTAGTTTATGACAATAATAAGTGAAAATGTGCACTTTAATTTTGACACTCACAGACATCGTCACCAAATATAAATTAGAAAGGTCAGACTTTCTCATACATGGCCTCATTTCAGTTGTCAAGTTTTGTAAAAAAAATCTATCTATTGAATTATTAATCTATAACAAAAAAAAGTTGGCTAGAATTATGCATTATAGGCTTAAATTATAGAGAGAAATAACAGAACCGAGACTGCAGTCAGATCATGAAGCAGATCAATGTTGATCTTTCTTCTAAGGTGTCAGTGCAGAAATTAACAAAATAGGCCTAATACTAATTATTAAAAGATTAAAATATGGAAATGTTATCAGATGGTATTTTTGGTCAATTGTCCTAACAGATAAACAGCACTCTATAATATTTCCACGATGGACGTCCAGCTTCTCCAGCGCCTAGACTGCAGCTTCACACAAGAAGTTTTTCCAGAAGAATAATGGTTGTGTCCAACAGAGCCTAGCTACTCTCAAGGTTTTTTTTTCTCCTTTTTTTTCCTTTCACTTTGTCAATTGGTGAAGTTTTTTTTCCTCGCCACTGTCACCACTGGCTTGCTTGGATCGGGACTTGTCGAGCTGCGCTTTGGTTTATTTTCTCTACAGTGCTTGAACTTTCAGCAGTAAGATTTAAACCACACTAAACTAAACTGACCTTCAACTCTGAAATCTAGACTTTACTAGAACTATGTTAAGCTGCTTGGACACAACATTGTGAAAAGCGCTATAGAAATAAACATGAATTGAATTGAATAATATTTCAGCATGCTTTCACTTTCGTATTTGACATGAAACACACATTTAACTTTAAAAATAATGGCATCCCACCCTACTCATCATTCTCTCTTCATATAGCCATATATATTGCAATTACATAGACATAATACACTGTGAC
>CAIGQZ010033059.1:7455083-7479847 GCA_903798205.1 Danio tinwini | reverse complement strand
ACACACACACACACACACACACACACACACACACACACACACACACATCATTTCAGATTCTCATGTTTTCAGTGTAGAAATAAAAAGAAACTGACCGGTTCCAAATGTGCAGAATTAAAATGTTACTTTTATATCATTTATTTTCCTTCGGCTTAGTCCCTTTATTCATCAGGGGGTCTCCACAGCGTAATGAACCGCCAACTTATCTAGCATGTTTTGCCCTTCCAACTGCAACCCAGTACTGGGAAACACACATGCACTCATTCACACTCATACACTATGGTCAATTTAGTTCATCACCTTTACCACATGGTTTGGACTGTGGGAGAAACCGGAGCACCCAGACTAGAGGAAACCCACACCAACACGGGGGGAACATGCAAACTCCACACAGAAATGCTGTGAGGCAAAGGGATAGTTCAGCTTTTAATGCTATTTTTAATTAATTTGTCACACTTTAGCATGTTGTGAACACGCTCCAGACAGTTTACAGAGGATGTGGATTAGGGCTGCACAATATTGGAAAAGTCTGACATTGCAATATTTAGTTTTTCTGCGATCTACACTCACCGGCCACTTTATTAGATATACCAGTCCAACTGCTCGCTAACGCAAATTTCTAATCAGCCAATCCCATGACAGTAACTGAATGCATCTGGGCATGTAGACATGGTCAAGACAATCTGCTGCAGTTCAAACCAAGCATCAGAATGGGGAAAGGTGAAACAAACATGGCATGGTTGTTGGTGCCAGACGGGCTGGTCTGAGTATTTCAGAAACTGCTGATCTACTAGGATTTTCACGCACAACCATCTCTAGGGTTTACAGAGAATGATCAGAAAATATCCAGTGAGCAGCAGTTTGTTGGTGCAAATGCCTTGTTGATGCCAGAGGTCAGAGGAGAATAGTTAGACTGGTTCGAGCTGAGATACAGGCAACAGTATCTCAAATAACCACGCGTTAAGGCTGAGGAATGCAGAAGAGCATCTCTGAATGCACAACACGTCAAACCTTGAGGCGCATGGGCTACAGCAGCAGAAGGCCACACCGGGTGTCACTCCTGTCAGCTAAGAACAGAAAACTGAGACTACAATTTTCACCGGCTCACCAAAATTGGACAATAGAAGATTGGAAAAACGTTGCCTGGTCTGATGAGTCTTGATTTCTGCTGCGACATTCGGATGGTAGGGTCAGAATTTGGCATCAACAACATGAAAGCATGGATCCATCCTGCCTTGTATCAATGGTTGGGAACAGCAAATAATAAATTGACTTCTAGTTGATCATTTGGCATCAGAAGTGGCTTATATGAAAGGCAAAGGCCTCTAGATTACGCTTATTTTACCAAAATAAAATATGATCATGCCTTGATTTTTAATTATTTCCTTAGGACAATAAGGTCTGACTTTGCTTAGACAAAAGTCTTGCCACTTAACAGAAATAATGTACAGTATAGAATATAAATTCATGGTGCTGTGGAAAAAGAATTAAGATGTGTATGACTTTCATGAGTTTGGAGGACTGCATCCATACATCTCTGCAATGACTCAAATAACTGATTGATAAAGTCATCTGAAATGGCAAAGAAAGCATTTTTGCAGGACTCTCAGAGTTCATCAAGACTTTGGATTCATCTTCAATGCCTCCTCCATCTTACCCCAGACATGCTCAATAATGTTCATCTCTGGTGACTGGGCTGGCCAAACCTAGAGCACCTTGACCTTTTTTGCTTTCAGGAACTTTGATGTGGAGGCTGAAGTATGAGAAGCGCTATACTGTTGAAGAATTTGCCCTCTCCTGTGGTTTGTAATGTAATGGGCATCACAAATGTCTTGATACCTGTTGATGTTGCCATCCACTCTGCAGGTCTCTCGCACGCCCCCATACTGAAAGTCAAGTTATTGATTGTTGCTCTTACAACTGGGATCGACTACAAGACTTTTGTCCAGTAGTGTACTGTTAAAAAAATATTGATTTAAAAACATTTATTTTTGAGTGGGGGCATTATTCAATGTCTGAAAACATAAATACATACATGCATACATGTGTGATTTGTGTGTGTTCAGGTTTGTGGTTTACAAGGACAAAATTGAACAGCGACATTGGTATGACCAGGTATCAATGTTGTAGGTGGTTTAGGGTGGTAATTCAAAATACTTAAACATTAAATTTAATGTCTTTTGAGATTTTTCCCCCTACAGTTCACATGTGAGGGTTGAGGTTAGGGTAAGGCCATTTATTAAGTGTTTTTTTCACAGTATAACAACATAATGCCTGTGAAGAGTCCACATAAATGTGTGTGTGTGTCAGAAATATTATCAGTAGTTTATACAATAAAACAAGAACGCACCTACTGTAAACAGTAAATGCAGTGAAACAATAACCTTGTCATAACACTATATATATATATATATCACATTTGTCAAAATAAGAACAAAGGCATAAACCAAGATTAACATGAGTGAAATGCGTAGATAGTGAAAAGTGAAACAGGTTAATAAATATGTTTTGATAGTATTGCTGCTATCTAATAATAAAAAATATATAGTATTCGTATATAAGCAAATCTGTGAGGCCGAAATTCAATCATGCGACATCATACTAGAGCAGATAAGGGACTAATATTCAGCCTGGCGGGAAATGGAAACTGGCGCGTGCTATTGGTATATCAGGACAGTTATACCAGTGTGATGGATAGTACAGTAAAGGTTATAGTGAGCCATCACAAAATTAAATGCAGTGGAGAATCTGGGAGCAGTATCTCTTGGATATTCCCTCTGGGGCATATTCATTTCTCTACCCGTTTTATAGGCACTGAACCACTCAATTATTGGAAGGCTATAACTGTGAAAGACAAAAATAAATTCTTACAGGCTCTACACTGGCCCATAAACGAAAGCTTATTTATTGAAACTGATTTTGGCCACGAGATGGCACTGTCAGACAGGCGTGATGTGAACAGCAGCACTGGGATGAAGGATGTTGTGTAACAACAGTCATGAAGCCGTACTTACGAACTGATTAGATGTGTTATATATAACCAGGCACCTGATTAGAAACAACTGATTGCATAATCTTTTTTTATTCTGACCCTGTTTTGAGTTTTTTTGTGGCATTGATTCTGCAAGGTGTAGAAAAACATGTCTCAAGGATTTTGGTTCATGTTGACATGACAGCATCACACAGTTTTTTCAGATTTGTTAGCTGCACATCCATGATGTGAATCTCCTCTTCACCATAACCCAAAGGTGCTCTAATGGACTGAGATCTGGTGACTGTGGAGGATATTTTAGTTATGTGAATTTACTGTTATTTAATAAACCTGTTTGAAATTATTTGGGCTTTGTGATGGGGTGATTTGTTACGCTGAAAATCAGCAACAATAGGTCTACGGTGTTCAAACAATGCTCAGTTGGCACTAAATGGACCCAATGTGAGCCAAGAAAATTTATCCGCTCCATTACACCACTAGCAGGCTAAGCCATTGCTACAAAACAGAATGCATTCATACTTTTTGTCCAAATTTGGACCCTAACATCCGTATTTTTGCAGCAGTAATCAAAAATTAGGCTAGGCTACCTTTTTTCCCCTAACATTTCTGATGAGTCTATGTAAATTATCTCACAAAAGTGTCAACTGTTGCTGCATTCAGTTCCTCCTGGGAGGCACTTACAAGTTGACAAGTCGTAATAATGACGTCAAGTGCGTTCAAGTCACTTTCGTCAGCATAAATTACAAGAAATTACAGCAGGGATTGCTAACTCACTGGCCACTGCTTTTTTACGCAAATTTCTAATCAGCCAATCACATGGCAGCAACGCAATGCATTTAGGCATGTAGACATGGTCAAGACGATATGCTGCAGTTCAAACCGAGCATCAGAATGAGGAGAAAGATGATTAAAGTGACATTACAGAGAATAGTCTGAAAAAGAGAAAATATCCAGTGTGCGGCAGTTCTGTGGGTGCAAATGCCTTGTAGATGCCAGAGGTCAGAGGAGAATGGCCTGGCTGGTTCCAGCTAATAGAAAGGCAACAGTTACTCAAATAACCACTTGTTACCATGTCATAAAGCGTGAATCATCTCAGGCTGGTTTCTTGAACATGACAATGAGTTCACTGTACTCAAATGACCTCCACAGTCACCAGAACTCAATCCAATAGAGCACTTTGGGATGTGGTGGAACAGGAGATTCACATCATGGATGTGCAGTCAACAAATCTGCAGCAACTGTGATGCTATCATGTCAATACGGACCAAAATCTCTGAGGAATAATTCCAGTACCTTCTGTTGAATCTATGCCACGAAGGATTAAGGCAGTTCTGAAGGCAAAAGGGGTCTAAACCGGTACTAGTAAGGTGTACCTAATGAATTGACCAGTGAGTATATAACAAGAAATAATAGCATATATAATTTGTTATTATAATAATTCTGGCTTGTTTCTCACCCCCCAGCTCAGAAACTCATAATAATAATATTGCCTTTTGGTGGCATTGATGTGCATTCAACTCGTAAATACGATTTATACAACATGAATTGAACGAACCATGTGTTCTCTTCTTTTTCTTCTGTAGCTCACCTGCTTCATGGTTTGATTTGTTCAAAAAGGCATTTCTGCAGACATTGGCTGTTTAAAAGTTTGAGATATTGCACCTTTCTATCAGCTGAACCAGTCCACTCATATTCTTCTGAAAGCTGAAGGCATTTTAAACCACCAAACTGCATTTTGTCTCTTTTCTTCATTCTCTATAAATCCTCGAAATGTTTGTGTGTGAAAAATAGATAGTATTTAGTAGTATATATGCACGCGCACACACATGAGATTCTAGCATCCATCTTGATTGTATATTGCATCTTTTACAACTCATGGAAACTTATGAGTCACATAATATATAAATATTAATGTGTTGGTAAAAAAAACTGTAGTATGAAAACATTTAAAGCGTGGCTCGTCTAATAAGCCCTTCTAAATCCATCTAACATTTTCGGTGTCAGAGTGCTGGCTGACATGCGCTTGTAAAAATGATAAATTAAAAAAAAGTCACACTTTTACGGCCACGACTTCCTGTGTTGCAGTGCAGAGATAATTGGCTCATTAGCAGCAGACTGCGTTGTGGTGGGCTCTTCCTTCCTGAACTAACGGTTGTAGGGGGGCTTTGGCTCTTTATCCTCTCTGAATAATCACACTGGATCTAAATGTCAGTCGTGTCGCTCTAATATGCATTCATAACACAGGGGGGGTTTATTTATTGAAAGATCTGGGCGGTGGTGTACACGCCAGCTAAAACACACATTTAAACCTGGACTGACACATCGGCAAATCATTTCAAATGAACACACAGGTTTTCTATCTTGTTTCTTGGAAAGCCTTAATAATGCACTATAGTAATGTATTCAGAGGCGTAAATAAAACATGCCGTTTTAAAACATTGCTGCCTGTATGAACAGAAACAATATGACAGGTATGAAATGTACAGTGGAATCCCAGCAATAGCTCTGATTTCACATAGACATCAACTGGCTAACATTTCCGTCATCCTAATTTAGCTAACTAGTAATGAATTAACTTTAAGTCAGGTTTGACTGTCAGCAAGAGATTTTATTTTTTATTTTTTTACAGCCCTAAGTTTAAAGGTGTTGTTTGACTCTTTTAAAGCATAAAACCATATTATATTTGCAGATATGGGGGGTTGGGGTGAGCTGAGCGGCCGGAAGGGGTGCCTGGTCTGCGATCTGGGGGTGTTCCGCCTCATTTACAGAGCATTTATTGAGCATTTTAAAATTAACAACAGTTAGTAAGCAAAAGCCAGGTGATGACAACAATCAAGGGAAAAAAGAATAAAAAAAAACGTGTAAAAGTTTGCATACATTAATACACTTAACAGCTTTCTTACGTCTGCTTCAACGCTTTCCATTCATTTTGAATGGGTGACCACAGGCTTTGCTGAAAAGCATTGTGGATCCGTCGGCGCCACTTTGGGTGTTAATCGCTGCAGAAGTTGGGACTTTCTCAACTTTTCAAGTGCCGACGGAAGCGCCAGCCAATCAGATCGCTGTATACAAATACACCAACTCAGACAGTAGCCGATTGCTAACTAATTTCATTGGCTGATGCTGCTATGACGATAGCGCCAGCCCTAACTTCAGACACGCCCTCTGTCAAGCATTGACGCTGAAGCCCCATGTGAATGGGGTGTTACAGATTGTACCAATCACCTGAGGACTGGGGAAGGGGTTGAAATTTCGGGAGTTTTCCAGGAGAAATGACAAACCGGGAGGTGGGTCTGAAATACGGGAGACCCGGGAAAAATGGGAGTGTTGGCAGGTATGCGCCCAATGTAATACATTCATTCAGTCGACAGGCTCTTAAAGTGTGCATCCGTGATCGAAATGCAACCTTCGGTGGACAGTAGCAGACTCCAAAATGAGATGCAGATTCAGAGTTCCACATGAGGTTAGTAATTACCAAACAAAATAAATATTACGAACGTAAACATTAGGTGAGCCATTTACATTGTAAACCCATGTCCTGACAACACGCTACCTCAGGGGTTCTCAAACCTTTTTCACTTCAGGGCCCGCTTCTTTATCGGATAATTTTTTGAAAGACCACCTGTTTGATATTTTCTCTAAAATGTTTGTGTAAAATGCTCATTTAAACCATTATTTATAATAATAATAATAATAATAATAATAATAATAATAATAATAATAATAATAATAATAATAATAAATATATATAATGTTAAAACATACACAGATTCAAAGACAACCACAGGTCAACAGGGAGATTGCAAAAGACCAGCTTCTGCTTTAAACTTGACAGACTAAATATCTACTATTACTATTAAAAAATACACAGACAAATGTAAAATACAGTAAAGCACCCTAAATCTGTTGAAATATATCGATCTGAGGGCGGTTGAGTTTGCAGCTGGATATTGGGAGATCGCTGACAGGAAAAGTGAACAGCTCCGGCAGAGCACGTCTGAAGCTCATCTGCAAATTTATTTTACATTCTATGGCAGAAACACCATTGAGCCTCACTAGATCCTCCTGTATGGGCACGCGTCTATTACAAAAAACACACAGGACATTAATTTGAACAACTATGTGGATGTATTAAATAGTTCACACAAAAATACACAAAGGGAGACTTTCACTTGAACTTCACGTATAGTTTGTGAATGAACAGACTTGAGTGTACTAGTTGCAGACACGATCATGAGGCTGTTTTTGTGCCGAGTTTGAAGTAATCAATCACAGAACTGGAGAAAGTGCATTACTTCAATCATTTTAATATAACATATTATTAATGAAATACAAAAATTATAGTATAATATTGAGAGTTAATTTTAATTTTAATAATCTTGGGGCCACCTGCAGGATTGCTAAGGCTTACTAGTTGATCGGTTGAAAATCCCTGCGCTACATGAAGAGATATGCAATGATAAGCAATTTGGCTGTTTGCACAAGACGAAACATGACAGAAAATTAAATACAGCCATTCAGAAGCACAGAATAGTGCACTTACTGCACTCCAGCAAAATAGTAAGGTTTATAATTTAATTAATACATATTAAACCTCTTTAACATTATTAAATGTACATTCTGAATCACTATGCGTTTAGTCAGTTCAGAAGTTTTATGTCAAATGGTTTGTTTTATTTTCGAGATCTGAGGTAAACTATCTGCTGCTGCTTTCAGTATGGCAATAAATGTCATGTAAACATAAAACAATAATAAAATATAAATTTCAGGTGTTGGTTAGAACAAAAACTACTTTTAATATGTGAAATATTCCTTCTATCGCATACCATTGCTTTTATTTTAAACACGGTTAAAATCAGCCTTTAGGCTCGATAGTTTGTTCTGTTGATGTTGTGCATCAGGGGTGCATTTCCCAAACACCAAGGTAACTCGTGGCTGAACTATCATAGTACAATGCATCTTTTGGGAAAAGAACGTTGTAGTGACGAGTGTTTCCCAAAACCCGTAGTTTCTCTGTCGCAGACCCATCGCTTGAACCACGTTAGTTATATCGTAAAATGCCCATAATGATGCTCTAAACAGGGTGGAGTAACTTCTTTAGAGAACAACCCCATCATTTCTTTGTGCAAATTATATTGTTTCACACAAACACGCATTTAAAATAAAATCCAATATTAGTTTTGGTAAAAACATGCACTCGTTATCCATATTAATTGAAATATATGTAAATGGCACATATAGGGCCGATGTTTGCTTTACTAATATTATCAAGAAGTTGAACATTACATATTCTATTCTAAAACATAAAGACACTTACAAAAGCTAACACTATTCTAATATCATAAATCATATAAATAAATAATGAGGCTATTTATTATAAATATATTTACTTTAATAATAATAATAATAATGATGATTATTATTATTATTATTATTATTATTAATAAGTAGGCTATTGTTTATTTATTTTTTGAAAAGTCTACTTTTACAATTTGACACATGCAAACCACCTAGCAGAAAGTTCTAACCAACAGGCCCATGTCATATACTGCATACAGATATGTAATAAATAACCTACTATAAAATAATTAACGTAAGCTATGTTTTTTATTTTCACAAGCTTTGGAGACGTATTATAAATTCCGCTTTCAAATAATAGCTTACCTATAGCTTTCGCTATGAGGCTGTGTTCAAAATGATGTCAATGTTTTCACAGTGCACTGCCAAGGGAGCACAATTGTAAATATGACATTGAAAAACTTTGAAAGCAAAATACACCTAAGAGAGATTACCTTAATGATTTTTTTTTTTTTAATAATTCCAACTTTGAATGTTAGAATGTTCTAAATTAATAGGGCATAGGGGGGATAAGTGGGAATAGAACACAGCCAGGAACTATGTTTCTAACAGCTCTAGAGGTGTAGTTTCAAGTCCTCAAGTTTGCGACGCAGTTTGTGAATGTTCGTTGGAACGATGGATTTGGGAAACGGCAAATCAACAAACCATGTTTGTAACTTGCAACCTTAGTTGGCTAACAATGGCTTTCAGAAACGCACCCCTCGCTTGCTCATGTTTTGAACCAAGCGTGCAATACCTAGTTCAACCACTGGGTGCCACACTTACACACAGCACCTTAAATTATGTAGTTTCACCCCATCAGAGCACGTGTCCTAGTCACGACCCTCCAGTTGAGAGCCATTGGGCAATTTAATGGAGTAAAACCAGAATCAAGTATTCACTATATATCAAGTTTTTCGAGTGGAAACTGTATGAAATCTTTGTCTTTTCTTCTAACAACCTAATTTACCCCACTTTCTCTCTAAAGAGAGTTTGGAGAATGGAAGAAGTGTGTCAGGTTAGTTTGCCTCTCAACTCATGAATAAATAAAGAGCATGAGATTTCATATTAGGGCAAATTTAGACATTTTCCGTCTTCCGTCGTAGAAGAAGGACATTGAAGATGACTGGCTGCTTTTCTATGGGGAGCTGCAGTCGTATAGAGAGGGGTTACAACAAACAAACAAAACATTCATTATTTTCACTCGTTAAAATCCCTCTTGTAATCAGATCAACTGTTCGTTCTGCGTCTTGAAAATTACACTGCTTGACTGACATTTCTGATCCTCTTTACAGCTCTTGCGTATTTACATGTGATGCCAGTTAATTCAAAAGAAAGCATTGGATTATTTTGGGGTACATTGTGATCACCTGAGATTGCCCTGCAAAGTCCACTTCATATGCCATTTGGTCAAGTAGCCGGTTTGTAGTGCAAATAGCTTTCCTCTTTACTGCACTTCATTATTCTGAGTTTTTTTTTTACTTTTAGTTGCTAATGAATCGGAAGTCTAAACTAAAAAAATAAATCTACAGTTTAGCATTTCGAACTAAATTTGGATGATTAGGTGTTCATAAAATTGCTCTTGGTTTCTTTCAGAATATACTAGTGTTTTTTTAACAAGTCAGATTAAAAAACAATTGAATTAAATCAATACTCATGAAGGTAGATTGCTTATTTTGTACCAGAATAATGAAATGTTCATATGCATGAATCAATTAAATGAACAAATCCATGTTTTCTTGTAAATACTTGTCTTGGTTCTTGTCTGAATGATCCAATGTAACCCCATGACTCCTTATGGGAGTCAGTTGCTCTAACAAGGACGCTAAAAACCATGGCCTCTAGTGTCTGTTGCTAGAGCACCTTTTAGAGGTCAGAGGAGTGAGGTTTACCTGCACAGCACTTTATTAGTTACATTTGGAACAAATCAAACGAATGGGGGGATTGAATCAAATTCAAATTAAGATCTCAAAAGCAAATATTTTGTTATCTTTCTGAATGAATCATTGACGTGTTGTTGAATGAATCATTTAAATCAGGGGTCACCAATCTCGGTCCTGGAGGGCCGGTGTCCCTGCAGGGTTTAGCTCCAACTTGCCTCAACACAAATGCCAGGATGTTTCAAGTACACCTAATAAGACATTGATTAGCTTGTTCAGGTGTGTTTCATTAGGGTTGGAGCTAAAATCTGCAGGACACCGGCCCTCCAGGAACAAGTTTGGTGACCCCTGATCTAAATGATCAGCTGAAAACTTGAAATGACTTGCTCATAGAAAATTGGTCTTTGTTCTTTTCTTAATAAACCAGTGTTTTTGAACAAATCAAATAAAATGAACAAAGGATGAATCACTCGTATGAATCAGTTAAATAAATGAGTAAACGACTTGCTCATAAAGATGGTCTTGGTCCTTTTCTGAATAAAAAAAATTGTATGAATGAATGAATTAATTCAATGTAAGATCTCACATGTAAAAGCAAATGGTTTGTTTTCTTTCTGAATGAATCAGAGTTGTAAAATTAAATCAGCTGAATGAATGACTCAACGATTTGCACATATACAGTTGCAATCCGACTTATTCAACCCCCTGATTTATTAGCCCCCCTGTTTATTTTTTCCCCAATTTCTGTTTAACGGAGAGAAGATTTTTTTTAACACATTTCTAAACATAATAGTTTTAATAACTCATCTCTAATAACTGATTTATTTTATCTTTGACATGATGACAGTAAATAATATTTGACTAGATATTTTTCAAGACACTTCTATACAGCTTAAAGTGACATTTAAAGGCTTAACTAGGTTAATTAGGTTAACTAGGCAGGTTAGGGTAATTAGGCAAGTTATTGTGTAATGATGGTTTGTTCTGACTATGGAAAAAATAAATAGCTTAAAGGGGTTAATAATTTTGACCTTTAAATGGGTTTTAAAAATTAAAAACTGCTTTTATTCTAGTCGAAATAAAACAAATAAGACTTTCTCCAAAAGAAAAAAATATTATCAGACATACTGTGAAAATGTCCTTGGTCTGTTAAACATCATTTGGGAAATATTTAAAAAAGAAAAAAAATTCAAAGGGGGTTGAATAATTCTGATTGCAACTGTAAAGATGGCCTTCGTTCTTTTCTTAATGAACCAGTGTTTTCGAACAAATTAAATGAATGAATGAAAGATGAATCGCTCGTTTTACCTGAATAAATAATTATGAATGTTATCGTATGAATCAGTTAAATAAACGAGTAAATGATTTGCTTTTAAAGATGGTCTTGGTTCTTTTCTGAATGAAACAAATTGAATGAATGAATGATTAAATTCCTTCAATGTAAGAGATCTCACTATTAAAAGCTACTGGTTTGTTTCCTCTCTGAATGAATCAGAGTTGTTAAATGAATCAGCTGAATGAATGACTCAATGACTTGCACATATGATTATAGTCTTCGTTCTTTTCCTAATGAACCAGTTTGCAAACAGATCAAATAAATGAACAATGAACGAAGTCCGCCAACGTACATGTTGAGCTACCAGACAAACTGGTAACAGCGGAAAAGCCGTCCATACGGAGGTAAGTGGTCAGCTAGTAAGGATCGATGTCTGCCCCATAGCGTTCGTTTTAAAGATGAAATGCAGCCATACATAGCTCTGGCTACATAATTCGCGATCTCCAGAAATGCATATACGGCTACGTTTTCAGAATGAGCCTATGTTGAAATCAAATGAGTGAAAGATTGAATTAATTCAATGTAAGATCTCACTATTAAAACCAACTGCTTTGTTTCCTTTCAGAATGAAGCAGAGTTGTTGAATGAATCAGCTGAATGAATGATTCAATATAAATGCTCATATAAAGATGGCCTTCATTCTTTTCTTAATGAACCAATGTTTTGAACAGATCAAGTGAATGAACAAAAGGTGAATCGCTCTTTTTGCACCTGAATAAATGTGTTATTAAGTGAATCAGTTAAATACACAAATAAATGACTTGCTCATAAAATGGCCTTGGTTCTTTTCTGAATGAAACAGTGTTCTTAAACACATTGCTTGAACAAGTGATTACATTTATCTAATTCAATATCCCAAGGCAAGTCTCTAGTTCTACGTCTGAATGAATGTTTTGAATGAGGGAGTCTTTAGAAAGATTCATTCAGTACTTCTGACCAAATCAGTTGTGGAAACTATTGGCCACCTATAACAATGCAACCTGCAGAAAGAGTGACCAAAAACACCTGCTTGGTGCTAAAAAAAGTGCACAAATGATGTAAAACTTCTACAAATCTCCTTTTTGACTCAAGGACCCAAAACAAATAGCTTTTTACATGTCACGAGGAAGACATTCATCCTCTTTCATGAGTCCCGGTTGCCATGTGACCATCCAGGCAGTGATTAGAAACAAATTAAAGATGTGATTTCACAAGTTCCACCTGCTTTAGCGAGGAATTAATCACTGGCCTCAATCAATGATGCTATCTGGGACTGGCGGTAAAGAGACTCTAGCATGATTAATGGCGATGACCTTCTCCACGACCCAGACTTCTCTCCTCAAATCTCTTCCATTTAGATGTGACCTTAGGACAGGAAGTTTTGCACGGAGCCTTCAGCATGCTAATGCAACCAACAACCCACAGGAGACTGAGCAACGGCACGTTACGGCTCACTAACTGCGCTGCTCATTGCTGTCGGAGCTCAGCATGTTCCTTTTAAGACGACAAGGCTCTTTGGGAGTGATGTTTTAAAACACGAGAACAAGTTACTGAGTGTTCTCGATGCAGAGATTTGAGGGAACGTCCTGCGATCCAAACCGTTCCACCAGGCAACAGGTTTCTTGTTTAAATCGTCTGGTTTATGAGCCGATTTGCTAGACTTTGTGACTTGCATGGTAAAGGCTATGCAAATGCCATTTGCTAAGTTCAGATTAGTCCTGCTTCTAGCTCTTCATTTCCTCTCGTTTCACCTCCACTTCCTTCTCTGCTGGTGTTTAGTCAGCGGCAGTAAAAGGCTCCTTTTAGGGCCGAGGACAAAGATAATGAAAAGTCCCTGGTCTTGTGAATGTTTCATTTGTTTTAAAGAGATTGAAATTGTATGGCAGATGGATAATAAGCTTTCTCTCTATTCCCCCACAGATTCATGCGCACATCCGCACAATCATTCTTTCTTTTTCTCTTAGCAAACACACACACACACATTTTTAATTATCCTCAACAGTGCCGCAGGTCCTGCACTGTCTGACCAGTCAACGTACATTCAGGCAACAGTAAGTACTGTCATTACCACCATCCATTACATTACGAGATGACTCCTTTACCACACCATTGCTAGGGTGTCTCTTTCTCTCTTTCTGTTTCTCATCGTCTCATTGTTATAAACTCTTAATGAGACGCTATTGTGCCGCAGAGGCTGCTGCGCTGGTCATTTATGTATCTCAATTATTTATGCATGAGTTTATTTGCTCATTAATTTGGATTCATTGGGAAATTAAACAAACGAGACATTCCAGGTCTTCCATTATTCGACTACAGCACTTACCCCTCATTGTCATGATTCTCTGACAGAGAATATGAAACAGTCTACAAAAACAAAGGCAGCTATTATAATCCAAAACTGATAAATGTTGATGGCTGAATTTCATTCAAGATCATATACAGTGGGGAAAATAAGTATTGAACATGTCACCATTTTTCTCAGAAAACATATTTCTTAAGGTGCTGTTCACTTGAAACTTTCCCCTGATGTTGGTAACAACCAAAGCAATCCATATATGCAAAGAAAACAAATCTAATTGGTTTACAAATTAAGTTACGTGTAACAAAATGAAGTGATGCAAGGAAAACGTATTGAACACATGAAGAAAGAGAGGTGTAGAAAGGCAGTGAAAACCCAGACAGCAGCCGAAATCTCTCAGTATTTTTAGCAACCCTCTGCCCTTCATCATAGTAAAATCATATTAGCTGCTTTAGTCCAACATCTACATTAGCAGGAGGATGAAGAGGGTGGACATTTTAGCAAGACAATGATCCAAAACACAGTTAAATAAACTCTCAAATGCTTCCAGAGAAAGAAAATCACACTGTAGAATGGCCTAGCCAATCACCTGACCTCAATCCAATAGAAAATACAGAATGAAGATCAGATTTGATAGATGAGACCCACAGAACCATCAAGATTTTTAGACTCTGTTGAAGACTATGAAAAACTCCCACCTGAGCAATGCATGTGACTGCATTCTCCATATGAGAGGCGTCTTTAAGCTGCCATCACCAAAAAGCAGTTTATATAAAGTATTCAATAAGTTTCAGTAGTTTCTCCTTGTGTCATTTCATTGTTATTACATAGAACTCATATTTCAGACGTAGTTTGTTTTGTTTTATTTTTATGTTTGTATTGTTTGAGTTTTTACCAAAATCTGGTTCAATACCATGTCAACAGCTCCCTTAGAAATATTATTATAATATATTAGTCATGTTTCACACAAAACTTATAGAGGAATTACCAACCTACGTCACACGGGTTCCTGGTTGCAAAAAAGACCGGTTGCAATAGCAAACATGTCATGTTGTGTGGTAGGATGCTAAATTCCAAATATAGAAAATATAGAAAACTTAACTTTTACCTTATAACACACTGCTTTCAATGCCAACCACAGACGTCTTTGGCTAAAAGGCAGTTAAATGGAGTGAAGACCTAATTAAAAATGCTGGACTCTGCAGTTCTCATTTTATATCAGGTAAGTTCAGGCTATGCTGAATGATACACATTACTCATTTTTGATTGCAGCAATGATTTCAGCAAAAACAGTTAAACATGGTTGATTAAACTGCAGACACTGAATGCTAAGAATGAAATGTGAAAATGTAAGTTCACATACCCTGCCAAACAGGTGCAGTTCGCTGTCAAAATGCAATTGTTTAGCTTGTTGATGATTACCCAGGCCTTGTATAGCTCCGTCTTTATTCTTTGTTTTCGACTAGGCAGAACCTTGGTTTTTAGCACTACATAGTTTTGAATCTGGTAATCATAGAAATGAAAGCTTTAGCGATAGTTCTGCCAGGAAGACTGAGATGTCACGTCATTCATAATGATTATCTCGTCAGCCTATACAAACAAGCACGCTATATATAAGCCCATCTAAACAATCTGTTTCGCTGTACTTAGGTGACATTGCAGAAGTTTCCCTCCATCCTCCCCACCACCACCACCAGGTCGGCCTCGTCTCCATTCAAAGGGTTTGCTGCGCCCTGCCTT
Source organism: Danio tinwini (assembly GCA_903798205.1). NCBI lineage: Eukaryota > Metazoa > Chordata > Actinopteri > Cypriniformes > Danionidae > Danio > Danio tinwini. Next base: position 7,464,284 of record CAIGQZ010033059.1, on the reverse strand, counting down.
CATCTTCAGGCAGGATCTGCCAGCTCATCCAGAATTCTGCACCACATCTACAATTCACCATAGATGGGGCTTACAGACTTTATGAAAGGACCGTAACAAACTTACATTTATACAAACAATTCACAATAAATGTTAAAACTTTATCTGCCTCCTAAAAAGTCTTTCTGGTAGAACATTATTTCTTGCACACGACCACACAGAACAAAATTGTAGGCATCCAAAGACTTGTAGGCCTTTAACTTCTCTCATGTAAAATCACATGGGGTTCAATGAGATAGTTGTATATTTCAAGCTGGATGCTTGGCTATTTCGTCTTGTCCAATATCCATTGGGAGGGTGCTATCGCAAATGAACCTGTCAGAATGCCACTCATTTTAATGTTAATTTTTGTCAAATAACTGTGCTTATCACTGGGTGACAAGCTGTTATAATACGCTGAAAGCATATGTAATTAATATAAATAATATGTAATCAATATAACTTATTTCTGAGACAACAACAAACTCTGTACCGCATCGGATGTCATTCCCTCACTGTAAATGCTAGCTCTCCCGTTTTTTTTTCTGTTACCTCGCTGTGCACACATCCTGAATGTTTACAAACCGGTAATTCGTCAATAGATATATAGTGTAAGGTCACACAATGGTTATGGAAAAATAATGGCATCAGAGTCTCTAACCAAACTAATGACATTCAGCAAGCATTTCTTTGTGTTTAATAGATATCTAATAAATGTTTAAACAGACATTTGGCTAAAACATAACTAAACTGACTTGGGCTGTAAGTAAAAATCTAATAGATGTCTAACAATAGTCCAAAACAAACTAAGTAGCCCAAATGTTTAGATGTCTATTAGACATATATGAACTCTTTATGTGGCAAGGAACCATGTATGGTATCTTTATTTACATTGATTACAATCAATTTCTTTCAAGTCATAGAAGTGTGAAAATGCTTGTAACAACCCCCAGTAACACCCCAACGCTGTTTTCTGATGAGTATTTAATTTATTCATTCATTTTCCTTTGGCTTAGTCACCACAGCGGAATGAACCACCAACTATTCCAGCATATGTTTTACACAGCGGTTGCCCTTCCAGCTGCAACCCAGTACTGGGAAACACCCATACACCCATTCACACACACACACACACACACACACATTATGGCCGATTTAGTTCACCCAATTCACTTATAGCGCATGTCTTTGGACGGTGGGGGAAAGCGGAGCACCTGGAGGAAACCTACGCCAACATGGAGAGAACATGCAAACTGGTCACTGGTCCAACTGGTCCAGCTGGGACTTGAACCAGCGACCTTCTTGCTGTGAGGCGACAGTGCTAACCACTGAGCCACCGTGCTGTCCAGCATTTCAATAAGTGCCCTATAAAATATTAAACCCAAAATGCTGGTTGTATAAGCGAATGTCAGAGTGCACCAGATGCCCAAACAAGACTGGAAAACTGAAGTCTAATAACAAACTGAATTATCAAACTGAATCAATAATTTCAAAGCATTCAACACCAGGCACACTGGCAATGTGATTATTTTAATTATGCACATTTTAGGCAGGACTGTGCTAATTAGGCCACTGTGCCTTTTTACACACACACACGTTTATGAAAATGCATTACATTCATTTTTAAACATATTAGACACACACCATAAATAAAATGTTGGAAGTGCAAAAATATCCAAGCTAAGCTAATATTCTAGCTTGGGCGTAGTTGAGAATATATTAATTTAAGTGAACAAAGATATGATCAGAAATGTTAAATAAAGGGTTGTTTTTAAATCCAGTCAACAATTAAATCCAGCCAATAATAAAATATATATTTTAATTTGGAGTCAGGATTGGGCAACAAAAAAAGTAAAAAATAAATTCATATTTAGAAAAATATGGATTTAAAAATGTGTAAATACTTAATAAAATGTTTAATAAAGTTTAATGTTTCAAAATTGAGCTTTCAATGAGGCATTTCTTTATCCAAAATTTGCTGATGAAGGCAGTGTTTTTGAAGTATCCATTGCTACCTCAAACAATCAAAATATTGCAGCAATTGAGTTATTTTATTTTTATTTTTTACTCATTTTAGTGGCATGAACTGAAGTTCAGTTCTCTCTTCATTTTTTAGGAATAATCCTAATGACTTTTTCTGTAGCTCTCCAAAGTTCATAACAGGAATAATGGTCTTTTTTTATGTCTGAATAGGCTGATTCAGTTCATGGCAAGTGTCTAAATGATTTTTTCAACATAGGCTCATTCTGAAAACATTACCCCATATACATTTCTCGAATTATGTAGCCAAAAGTATGTATGGCTGCATTTCGTCTTTAAAAAGAATGCTACGAGGTGGTATGACGCCATTTCTTTTCGCACTTACCAGCTGACCGCTCTGTATGGACAGCTTTCCTGCTGTTACTAGTGTCCTGTTAGCTCGCCATGTACGTTGGCGGACTTGAGACGCAGAGAGGAGTTGACCAAGATAACAGGGTTTGAGTTTGGTCAAGAACGGTTCCAGAAAGCAGATAAGACAAAAACAGAAGCCATAAAATAAACAAGTAAATAATTGGGTGAGTATGTGGTAAAATCTGAAAACGTGGTAAACAAATAAGGTGATCCTTTTTCTGCATTGCTTTTGAAAACTGTCGGTTGGGTTTAGGGAAGTGGGTGGGCGGGTCAATCGGTGCTTTTGAAAACACTTTTGGTTGGGTTTTGGGAAAGACGAGAGTGGGTCTGTTGATCAGTCAGTCAGTCAGTCAGTAAGTCGACAGTGGCCTCTAGTGGACTGTTAAGAGAACAGCAGGTGCGAATGGCACTCGTGAGTGAAATCTGAGATCTCAAAAAGCATACACAGCGGCCTCTGGTGGATTTGCGAACACAAAAACTGCAAAGAAACGTAGCTCCTTGGATGAATTTGGCGCTGTCCAGAAATGTATATAGCGGTATGTTTTCAGAATGAGCCTGGGTTGGATTTTTTTATATGTCATGCTCATAAAGCTCTCTGGTTTAAACTCTGATTCACTCACTCATATTACTAGAGTTTACTGTAGATGACTATAATTAAAGTGTTATTTATTTTCCTCAGTCAAAGTCATAAACTGTTGAAAAGTCAATTTTTGCTGGCTTAAACAAAAAAAATGTAATGGCAAAAAGTCAAGACAAATATTTTCATGTTGCTTTAACTTATTTTAAAGAGCCCCTATTATGGGTTTTTGAAAATGACCTTCCATGTAGTGTGTAACACAGCTCTAAGTGAAGTGAAATATCCAGCTAAGGCTTAAATCTGAAAGTGGACAGTGTTTAAAACTATTGATTTATCAATAAAAGTGCATATAGTGCTTCAAATGAATCATCTTGATAATGAGTCTTTAGCCGTTTTGGCATGACGTTGATACAAACCATAAGCCCCGCCCAATTGTTGTGCATGCAAACCTGAAAAAAAATGGAAAACTGCGGTCCCGCCCACTAACACAGTAGCAAAGAAGAAGGAGACAAACAGATCCAAGTTGAATCAAATCGTGAAGATGCTGTGCGAGGGAAAGTTAGTGTTATTTTCTCTACCCAAACATGAGGCTGTGAAGAGTCAGTGGTTGAGGTTTATTTTTGCAAAAATACCTCAGCATTATAGCCCAGCCTGTGCTGTTTCAGTTATTTTTCTGACGCATGCTTCTGCAATCTACGCGCTTACAATAGGAGTTAAATTACGAGAGTTTTCCGAGATAAATAACAAAATGGGTGGGTTGCTGGAGATGGGTCTGAAATATGGGAGACTCCCGGGAAAAACTGTGTTGGCAGGTATGCTGCTCACTCATACACTCTGCACTCTGACTACTTCAATATTGTCAAGCCGTGGTGGGCATTTCACTCTGTCTCATCAGACCAATCGCAACAGCTTGTCATCGGTCCAATTAGCGCTGATTAGTTTCACGCTAAGGAGGGCTTTGGGAACAAATGAGTAGCTGTACGATTCATATGGGAGTCGCTGGGATAATTACGTAAAAATAAATGCATATTATAAGACAATGAAAGTGTTTTTTGACCTTGCATGAATATTAGCCTGTTGTTGGGAAACCTTAAAACCTAAATATAACCCTTTTTAATGTATAATAGGGGCTCTTTAATAAGTTAAGAAGATTTCAACTAATCTTTTTAAGTCATACAGATTTTAACTTAATACTTTTTGATTGGTGTAAATTGAGATGACTAGAAAAGTTAACTTCCCTTAAAAATTAAGGGAGCAATATTTTTTTTTTACAGTGTATTATACTCATTGAACACTGATATTCTGCAGATATGTGTCAATCAGACGTCTCCGCATATATTTGTATATATAAATAGCATGCATATGTCTGGTTTTGTTTACAGTTTGGCAATCAGATGTCTATGTTTCTGACTGAGTGATTGTGGGCACTGTGTGTCACTATATATTTGAGTCAGTAAAAAAAAAATGTGTTACTCACGCCTGTCATCCCCCAGCCGGCTCTGGACCGTTAAGTGACAGTGATGCTCCGTGTTTGACATTGAGGCCCAGGAGGCCACGCAGCACCTGTGTGACAGAGAGAGCGACACTCCCTGTCTATTGCGTCCCAATCATCAGGCCTTGACTTCATGTTTGACATCTGACCTAGCAGGAGATACATGTGACCTACAAGCTGGGTTAAAGCTAAAATTCACTTAATGTATCAATTCCTAAAAGAATTTTCAATATCCTTCTGAGACCCAGGAATAGAAATTAGTGAAATTCTCTGAGACCGTCTGAGAAAGGGGATCTATTATGCAAAAATCATTTTTATAAGGAGTTTAATCACTGTTGTGTAGCAACAGTCTGATTATAGCCAGCTTCTAATATTAGAAATTCATACATTTTATTTTTTAAAATCTAATTTTATAAAAACAGTCTGCAGAAACACTTTGATTGACATTCTCCCTTTGTACATGTCATCAGAGATGGAAAGATCCGCCCATTAGTGATGATCTCTCCCTCATTAGCATAGTACATTAGTCTTGTTTTTGAATCTGCCACTATGCTGACACACAGGCATTTGTAGCTCCGCCCTCTTTTGAAAAGAGCACAATCTCATTTGAATTTAAAGCGACTGTCACTAAAAGGGCACAATTAGGATCAAGGGGCAGTTTCAAAGAGTTATTTGTGGGGTATTTTGGGCTAAAACTTCACATACACACTCTTTTTCCACACTTTTTTACATCTTGTAAAATAAGTTATAATAGGTCCCCTATAAGTCTATATGTCCTGTATGGAGCACATTCAAAAATACCAAATGTTTGGAAGTTTCACTATGAACACTTTCTCTTCTTGGTCTGTAAAAAGGTCTGAGAATAAATTAAGTCACTGTGAAATGGAAGTTAAAATTGTCCTTTTTTTATTGTGACGTGCATTATTTTGACCTTTGGGAACCAATTGGACTGTTGGAAGGTGGGTGTTGCTAACAAAATAAAAGAAGATTGATGAATGGATGAAGGCAAAGCAGAAATGAGGGACCCACTGATAGCTCTTCAAATATTCCATGTGACCAGAAGTGAATAAAAGTCATTTTGAGGTGGGAAGGAAGGTTATGGTATTTGAATAAAGATTTGGAGGGCAATACATTTTTACAAAATAATGAAGTGCAGAGATTCCTTGTTTATAATAAGCACTACTATATACACACACTGTAAAAAATACAGGGTCCCACACAATTCATTCATGTTGTTCCAAACCCAAATTGATTCAAATAACATAACAAACTTATGTGGAATACTTTAAAGTCGTCATGAAACGGAAGTTAAATTTGTCATTTTTTCTGCTTTATCATGACGTACATGATTTCGTCCTTTGGGAACCGTTTGGACTGTTGAAAGGTGGGTGTTGCTAACAAAATAAAAGAAGGGATAAAGACAAAGCAGAAATGAAGCACCCACTGATAAAGCCCTAAAGACATTGCATGTGACCAGAAGTGAATAAAAGTCATTTCGAGGTGGGAGGGAAGGTTATGAGATTTAATGAAAGATTTGGAGGGCAAATAAATTTTTACAAAATAACGAAGTTATTATCATTGTTTATAATAATCACAAATATAAACACACTGTAAAAAAATGCAGGGTCTCAAACAATTTATTCAGGTTGTTCCAACACAAATTGATTAAGTTAACATAACAAACTTAAGTGGATTGAACATAAAACAATTAAGTTGTCCCAAAAACATCTCAAGGATTGTGTTAATTCAGCTCATTTTAAATAAGTAGCTTGAACAAGCAGCTAATATTTTTTAAGTGCATATTCAAAAAACAAAAGTTAATGTTGTGTAAACTTTAATGACCAATTTGAACATTCATATGGAAATATGATCATATTTTGCAACTATCATTAAAATCTGACAAGTGTTTAAGCATTTGTCATAAATAAACATTGAAAATATTATGGAGTTATAAATCAATATTGAAAATATCATGGAGTTATAAATCAAAATATCACTTTCTGCTATATAATACACCTGGACTAAATGCAGGTTTGGTACCCATTTTAGGAGACACAATAAGTGAATAGGGAAGTAAACCATATTCCATTACTTCTATAAAATATAAGATTATATTGAAAATCCTGCCAATTATTATTCCCATTATTATACTTCTTTTTTCCATTTTATGTTGCCGCAAGAATGCATAAATATGCAAATTTGAAAAAGCATATAGATACATTGTATGCAATGGGAAAACCCTCTTAAGGCCATTTTACACACATACACATAGATCAAATTGGTATATCAAATCCTTGTTATTTCTTTCATAACATGGTTGAGAAATCCTGACACTTAAAAAAAAAAAACAATTAAACACTAAAATCCATTTTCCCCCTATTCATGTATTTTCAAGTCTCTTCACCTTTTACACAATCGAGTCCTGATTGAGTCATGCATAAAATATTAATAAAATATACATATTTTTAATTAGTTCATTACAAATTATGTTTTTTATGCTCTAAACAATGTAATGACATGAAAAAATACCTGGACTAAATTCACAAAACTCAGGAGGATAGGATTGGAAGACTTAATATTATTTCAATTTGCTAATCATTGTAAAATGCTTTGGTACAAGTGATTAAAAGGATAGCTCATCCAAACATGCACATTTGCTGTTAATTTACTTCCCAATACATCAAGTAGTTAACTTTTTTTCTTTGATAGAACATAAAAGAAGATAAAAAAGTTCATTTGAATAGCGCTTTTCACAATAATTATTGTTTTAAAGCGCATATTATGGCATAAGGCGCATATTATGGCATTGCAATCAAAATCAGAAGTTAAAGATATTAGTTACCATAACTTAATTAGTTACTAATAACTTTAACTAATTACCAAGTAAATAATAGCTTTCCAGAGTTAAAGTTATATAGAAGCATAGTAAACATGCAGTTAAATAGTATATACACTACCTGACAAAAAAAACTTGTCGTCTATCCAAGTTTAAGGAATAACAAATAATAACTTGATTCTAGTTGATCATTTGATATCAGAAGTGGCTTATATGAAAGGCAAAGGCCTCTAGATTACGCTTATTTTACCATAATAAAATATGATCATGCCTTAATTATTAATGATTTAATTAGGACAGTAAGGTCTGACTTTGCTTAGACAAAAGTCTTGTCACTTAACAGAAATAATTTACAGTATAGAATATAAAGTCCTGGTGCAGTGGAAAAACAATTATTATTGTGTATGACTCCTATGAGCTTGGACGACTGCATCTATACATCTCTGCAATGACTCAAATAACTTATTAATAAAGACATCTGGAATGGCAAAGAAAGCGTTCTTGCAGGACTCCCAGAGTTCATCAAGATTCTTTGGATTCATCTTCAATGCCTCCTCTTTCATCTTACCCCAGACATACTCAATAATGTTTATGTCTGGGGACTGGGCTGGCCAATTCTGCAGCACCTTGACTTTTTTGTTTTTTTAGGAACTTTGATGTGGAGGCTGAAGTATGAGAAGGAGCGCTATCCTGCTGAAGAATTTGCCCTCTCCTGTGGTTTGTAACCTAATGGGCAGCACAAATGTCTTGATACCTCAGGCTGTTGATGTTGCCATGCACTCTGCAGACCTCTCGCATGCCCCCATACTGAATGTAACCCCAAACCATAATTTTTCCTTCACCAAACTTGACTGATTTCTGTGAGAATCTTGGGTCCATGCTGGTTCCAATAGGTCTTCTGCAGTATTGCAGAATATGATTAATATTCTTTCTAATATAACAGACAATCCATCTAAAAAAATCTAACTTCTGCCAGTTTTCCAAATCATCAACTAGAAGTCAAGTTATTATTTGTTGCTCTTACAACTGGGATTGACGACAAGACTTTTGTCAGGTAGTATAACTTATGTCCATGTGTACATGTTTGATGATGTGTATTTGTGTGTTAAGTGTGTGTGTTGTTTCGTGTGTGTTGAAATTATGGTCCTTGTTGATTCATAAAATATAAGTCCAGGACTACCAGCCACTTTTAAGTCTAGATAATCCATACAGGCAAAACTAAATAAATAGAAATGACTGCTAATGAAACATTGAGGTCTCATGACAAGAAACAATCAGTCTGTAGAAGAAAGTGATGACTATTTACAACATTATTATCATTAATCCACAACATTGAAAAGTGTTACTGATTGAGTTCATGACAGTCTGGAGTGTAAGTATATAAATATATATATATAAATAAATGTACATAGGAGTGTAAGTATATAAATATATATAAATAAATGTACATATGAATGCTAAATAAATAACTGGCTGCAGCCAAAAAGCCTTTTCATAAATAAACTTATGGAAATCATTGCCATGTTACCAACAAATACTGAGAAATGAGAAGCATTTGATTTGTACAAAACGTCTGGCACGAAATATACACTCATACAACTGTTTGAGAAAAGGATTATAAGTGAATAAAGTGAGATGCAAGGACTTTAAAACTGTGAAGTGGGAGGGAAGGTGATTTTTTTCATAATGAGGAAAATGCTGATTGTTATGTGTTAAAAAAATGAAGAACAAAGACTTTGTTTGTTCACAGTTGTGCTGTTTGTCACATGTTTGGGGTGCAAATTAGTGCTCACGCTCCTGTTTAATGTCACACCTATAAAAAGTGCTTGAATGCGGCGCGCACACACACACACACACACACACACACACACACACACACACACACAC
>CAIGQZ010033059.1:7445009-7455073 GCA_903798205.1 Danio tinwini | reverse complement strand
ACACACACACACACACACACACACACACACACACACACACACACACAAAGAGGAAGAGAGAATTACAATAATGTGGTTCTTGCACATTACTCTGAGTTACTGGCTTCCGCTGCAGTACTTCTCATGTGACATATTACGTTACCAAGGGAGAAAAGGCAGACTCTTAAAGCATTTTCCTATAATACTGTGAGTAGTAGGAAACCTCAGAACTCAATGTAAAGAAAACATTTAGGTGCAGAGCTTGTTTTCTGGAATAATGACTTGTAGGAATACAATATAATAATGCTGTGGGTTTAACATTCATATGTTATGTGTACAAATTCATGCATCAACAGAAATCCACATGCATCTTAACCGAATAAAAGGTAGTTGTAAACATTCATTTAGAAAAACGCTAGTGATTATTGGATATTTATTTCCCATTTGCAGGTATGATTTTTGTAAATAAATATACACATAAATACGTTGGCTAGAGCTTAAAAGTCCCGTGAAGTGCTTTGAGATGTGCATTTTTATTCAATGTTTGACATAATCTCAACTGAAGAGAGGGTAGGACTGTGTAGCTCCTCCCCTTTTAAAAGAGCATCCAATAGTGTTTTGTTTTATCTCCGTTCTGCCAGTGAGATTGGTTGCGCTCAAGTGCATCAAATGAAAAGCAAATAAGACATGTCTTGAAGGGGGCGGGGCATGTCAGATACTAAAGAGCATTAAATTTGTCAAGATTTGATGAGAAACTGAGGTATGAGGTGACATGAATAAAAACCGTCATTTCATTTAGGCGGAAGTGACAAACTGCAAGCTTTACATGTTTATATCAGTTTTATATCTTCTAAACGTGAATTTTGTCACTGTTTTAGAGCACACTAGCTCATAGATATCCTTGAAGACTAACATACGGATGACAAATAAAAAACACCATTTTAATTTCACTGGATTTTTTAAGTTGCAGCATGTTAAGCTCTCTCAGCCACCATGCTTAAAGAGCTCCTATTATACATTAAAAAGGGTTATATTTTGGTTTTGGGGGACTCTCCCAACAATCTGATATGCATGCAAGGTCAAAAAACACTTTCATTGTCTTATAATATGCATTTATTTTTACATCCCAGCGACTCCCATATGATTCGTTCAGCGATTAATTTGTTCCCAAACCCCTCCTTATTGCGACGCTAATCTCCGCTGATTGGTCTGATAACCCAGTCTGTTGTGATTGGTCGACAGCATTCAGCGTGAGACAGAGTGAAATGCCCAACATGGCTTATCAATAATATTGAAGTAGTCAGAGTGCAGAGAGTATAAGTGAGCATACCTGCTAACACTCCTGTTTTTCCCAGGAGTCTCCCGTATTTCAGACCCATCTCCAGCCACCCGCCCATTTTGTTATTTATCTCGGAAAACTCCTGCAATTCCCCCCCCCCCCCCCCGTTCCACAGCATTTTGGTACGATCTGTGAAACGCCTGGGTCGCCAACATTGGTATAGGTATTGGTATAGGCTCTCGACGAAGGCGGTCGCACTTATTCCCTTTCCGTCCCTTATCTTCCCTGGCTGGCTCTTCTTGTCTCGTCTTATTCTATCTCTGAGGCTCTCCGTGCCCTGCTATCCAAACGAATAAGGAATTATGGATCTGATCAACTGGTCTCTGAACGCGATTGACACCATCTACTCAATGAGAAGTTTAGGCTCGGGAGAGCCCAATTGTCCTGCCGGGATGTTTGCAGCTGGATACATGATGAACGGGTGGGAGAAGTGGCACATCGTGTGCCTGGCTGCTCTGTCCCTGGAGGATATTGAAGATATCTACCTATTCGGAACTTTGATAACAGGGTTTTTGCTGATGGGCTTATGCAGGGCCCTGGGGTATCAACGAATGATGAAAGAGGTCAGTGCTGCTCAAAACCCCACCAAGCTGGCCGGCTTGATTGAAACTATAATGGGCAGGTATGCTGCTAATCAGACTGCTGTATTAGACCGCAAATTTGAAAACATCGGGGTGAAATTAGCGGCTTTGCAACAAGATTTGGCCAGGACTGGAGACCAGTGACGGACATTAAATATCTGTAAAATTGGCAGATATTGACCTAAATTTGAAATACTTTCTTCTCTTTCAGCTCCCAGTGTTTTTCCAGCCAGATGGCCTTGGCTGGAGAAAAACAACTTCTCCCGGATAGCAAGATAAGGAGACGCTCTGAAATTCCTGCTCCCTGTCAAGGACACCTGTTAGACTCTACAGGCTTACACACACACACATACACAGCTACAGATAGACTTTCACTACCGAGCCCCTTATCCAACGCCTTCATGTGCTTTCACCCACTGGAGGGGGTAGGCGGGTCTGTGACCAGCGCTTCTTTCAGCTGCAGGACGGATGGCTGCCCGCCCTTACCGGCCTATATCCACATCCCCTGTTCCAATTCCCTGTTGCGATGTTTTGTCTTGTCTATGTGTTTATGTGCTTGACTGCCAAGGCTTTTTTGACCCCTGGTCTCACTCTGCCCTAATTTAAGAGCAGGGTGAGAGGGAGTTTTTTTTGCCTATCTTTCCTTATGTATCTTGCTTCCTTTTTCTACATAATACCTCCCGCTGACTTGTCTTCCCCTGAAATGTTTGTGTATAGTCGGGGGGGGTCCAATTTCGCTATATGTCAGTGTATGTGAATACATGGAAGTATATGTGACAAATAAATAGCACATCATCATCATCATCATCATCATCATCATCATTAAAGCAATGCAGTTCAACACCAGCATATTGCTCTATTTTTAATCATAAGTAAAATCAGAGACACACATTCAGTATTAATCCACGCAGCGGCAAAAGCTGAACTACTCTGAACCTTGACCGCCTCACATGTGTAAGAACAGCTGACGGTGGCCATAGCAATGACAAATGACAGTGGAACGTGAGCTCACAATGGAGTCTGTATGTTCTCCCCTTGTTTATGTGGGTTTCCTCTGGGTGCTCCGGTTTCCAACACAAGTCCAAAAAACATGTGGTATAGGTAAATTGGGTAAACTAAATTGTCCATAGTGTATGTGTGTGTGAATAAGTGTGTATGGATGTTTCCCAGTGATGAGTTACAGCTGGAAGGGCATCCGCTGCAAAAAACATATGCTAGATAAGTTGGGGGTTCATTCCACGTGGTGACCCCCAGATTAATAAAGGGACTAAGCTGAAAAAAAAAGAATGAATGAATGTTCCTATGTGTTGAGTTTCTTCGCTGGTGTTTTGTTTTTTCTTAACGTTACCTAATTTACAAGTAGCTAAAACCTGCTCATTTAGAGGCGGGAGCCAGTGGGTTTGTGTGGCTCTTGGTCCCACCCACACTGGTCACAGCTACCAAGTGGACCAATCACAGAGCTTGTGCCACGCGTCGTTTTGATGTGTAGTTACATTTTTTGAGGGGTACCTGTCAATGTCAGCCACAGCGAGGGCTATGCAACCAAGCAAAGGCTGCGATGGAGCATATGTGTGTGTTTGACGCAAGAGTATAAATTAGCCTTAAGAAGAAATATAGAAACGTTGTCTGACTAACAAGCTAAGGCCCAATCCCAATTCTATTTTTGTACCCCTACCCCTTCCCCTTCCCCTTGGCTCTTAAAAATGAATGTGAAGGAGAAGGGCTCCAAAATTTACCCCTAAGAATTGGGACAGCACTACAGCACCTGCCCACGTCATCATATGTCATCGCGATCTCTTGCTTCATATGAAATCAGACGATGGCGACTGCTGTAGTTATTCCAGTTGTGTTATTTTTTGGTATTTATCTTCAGGAAATCACTGAAGGCATATATTATGTTATCATAACAATCTAATGTGGCAATAAGATCGTAACTATACTGTGCATTTACACCGCAGCCATATTCATCTATGTAAACACACCCAAAACAACATTAACATTATAGCAGACACTGTAAAAAGCTCATTCCCAGCCAGTAAACTTTTCTGACAGGGTATTCGAGTGTCATCGAGTGTCAGAATGTTGTGGGACTGCTGTACGGCAGTTATTATTATGGATTATATAGATTATATAGATAATAGATCGCAAAATTTAGCGGTTTTTATTTTAGCGTTTTTTTTTTTTTATAAAAGTATGATGGTAAAGCATGAACGCGGTTATGATTATATTAAAACATGTGCTTGTTTGTTGTAAAAATTCGTAATAATGACAAAAAATACTAATTTGTGAATCTCCTTACTTCTGGGTGCAGCGTTGTGGCTGGTGTATTCTGGGAAATTTTCTTACCCTGCTGAAAAATCCATCTTAAATCAGCCTAAGCTAGTTGGCTGGTTTTAGCTGGTCGATCAGCCTGGTTTTAGAGGGGTTTTGGCCATTTCCAGGCTGGTTTCCAGCCATTTCCAGCCTGGTCATAGCTGGAATGACCAGCTAAAACAAGCTAAAACCAGTTTGACCAGCCTGGTTTGAGCTGAACATAGCTGGTTTTGGCTGGGCTCCCAGCTTGGCTAGACTGGTCAAGCTGGTTTTAGCTGGTCATCTCCCAGCCTGACCAGCTAAGACCAGGTTGGAAATGACTAGAAATCAGCCTGGAAATGGCCAAAACCCCTCTAAAACCAGGCTGGTCGACCAGCTAAAACCAGCCAACCATCCTAGGCTGGTTTAAGATGGATTTTTCAGCAGGGTACCCCTTGGTTTCGAGTGTGGTCCTGAAAAATCTTCGATCAAAGGGGTATCTACCTCTTCCCCTTAGCCCTACGCTTTCAAGCTAAAGAGAATTAGGACACCCCTACCCCCCGTTTTGCGCATTCCCGTGAAGGGGTAGGGCTAAGAGGTAGAATTGGGATTGGGCCTAAATGTGTCTGGAGAAGGATTTAGAGCTGTTTATTTTCATAAACGGCTTGGATGTAAATTCGTCTAAATGGTCGGAATAGACGTCAGTGCTTTCTAAATATGAACTATTTTCCTTCTGCATTCACACAGAGCAGCATTCTGGGAAATTACCGGTAATGTTACAACTTTTCTTTCCGGAAAATTGCTGGAACAAATTTACTAGTATTTTCAAAAAGGGCCTGTTCACAAATGGAAGGAAAGGTCTGTATGTGTGAAAGAGGCTAATGACATGTTTCAGAATACCAAGGTACTAAATCATTCTGTTTTGCATACATTTTATGTGCGTGAGTGGAAACAATATTTTGTTTTCTGCAACTCATTTAATGGCCACCGGTGTCACTAAAAACAAATATTTGTAAATCCTGTAACCCATTTCAATTAAACCTTGCCTTTCTACATCACTTTTTTTATTCACCATGTGAAGTGAATAAAACTTTATGCACTCTAAATAAATCAAACTTTATTGGAGCACATTTGATAAGAAATCACTATAGTCTTCAATCTGTATGTTGTAACTATTTCTGATATTTACCAGCAATTTCTAAATGAAAACTGTTGCAAAGTAGATCCTACACCAGAGCTGCATTCTTGCATTAGCTACGGTCATTATCCTGATTTGAAATGCCTTCAGGGGACTAGTTTTCCAGAGTTCTCTCTCTGTTGGTTAGTTCTAAACAGCTGAGGCCTGGACTTGAAACAGCAAATTAATTCTTAAAATCAGGGCACGCCTGCAGGATGATGACACATCCCCCCCCCCCAATTCTTTCTTGCCCTTTGTTTACATGTCGACGGCGTTTTCCCCAGGGTACAAAGTGTACAGAACAGACTGAATCATTAGACTAATGTCTCTATGTGTGCCAGCATGACTCAAAAACTTGTTGCAAATGATCCAGTCCATCATTATTCTCTATTAATTATGCACGTTCCAAAATTCCAGTTTAGTCTTTACGTCATTTTAAGCATCCCAAAGTGAAACATGGCAGCTATGGCTATATAATATTAATTATGAACAATAAAGTTTCTAACACTGGCCATTTATTCCAGGTGTCCCACACCTGTGGTTTGGAGAATGGATGCACCCTAAATTTCAGCTTTATCACTTAAGGTACTTAAGTACTTCAGACTCATTCAGAGAGAGTCATACTGAATCTAAAACTGGAAACTAATGCTACAATTCACACAGGCTCACCAAAATTTTTGAATAAAAGATTGGAAAAATTTAGCTTGGTCTGGTGAGTCTCGATTTCTGCTGCGACATTCGGATGGTAGGGTCAGAATTTGGCATCAACAACATGAAAGTTGGAGTGGAGTAATGGTGTGGGGGATAAATTCCTGACACACTTTGAGCCCATTAGTACCAATTGAGCATCGTGTCAACGCCACAGCCTACCTGAGTAATGTTGCTGACCATGTGCATCCCATACCCATCTTCTGATGGCTACTTCCACCACAATAACGCACCATGTCATAAAGCGTGAATCATATCAGACTGGTTTCTTGAACATGACAATGAGTTAACTATACTCAAATGGCCTCCACAGTCACCAGATCTCAATCCAATAGAGCCTTTGGGATGTGGTGGAATGGGAGATTCGCATCATGGATGTGCAGCTGACAAATCTGCAGAAACCGCATGATGTTGTCATGTAAATATGGACCAAAATCTCTGAGGAATATTTCCAGTACCTTGTTGAATCTATGCCATGAAGGATTAAGGCAGTACTGAAGGCAAAAGGGGGGTACTCATACTAGTAAGGAGTACCTAATAAAGTGGAGTGAGATCTTATACAAATATAAGATAGTAGTTATCATATTTCATTTAGCTATGCTAATTATTCTCTTTATTCCCTATTTCCACCTGGGGGTACTCATCCCGAGGCCCTCAGTCTATGCAGCACCACTGATGCCATCCAAGACCAGCGACGAGATGATCCCAAGGTTTCATAATCCTGGACCAGGCCGTATCCTGAGCAGTTGCTCTGGTGGTCATGGAAGAGTGGAGAGCATAAGACTGATTCCTGTGACGCTCCAGGGACAGACGATTCTTCGCTGAGGTCCAGCATTCTCCAGCGCCTAGACTGCAGCTCTGCACAAGACATTTGGCCATAGGAGAAATGGTCGTGCCCAACTAAGCCTGGTTTCTCTCAAGTTTTTTTTTATTCTTCACTTGATGATGCCAATTGGTGAAGTTTTTTCCTCACCGCTGTCGCCACTGGCTTGCATGGTTCGGGATCTGTAGAGCTGCACATAGACCTCCTCCCTCCTTTTAACTCCACCATATCCATCAGACTCAAAGTCAGCACTCCTCCCTCGCTTAACATGATAAACTTTACCTTTTTTTTGCCCAGGCCTGTACTCATATATTTATCAGTGCACTAACATGCGCAATGCAATCCAGTCCAGATTTTCTGCTGATCTGCATCGCACATGCCCATGAATGACAAACAGTCTTTTTATTATGTGGAATTGAAGGGATTCTAGTCACAGTCTCTTTATTACTTTTTTCTCCCTTCTTTTTTTTCTCGCTGCTATTAAAGTGCTGCATCATTAAGCTGGATAATGCCATTTTTAAAAAGGCTGACAGTCCCAGGGTTTTTATGAGCGGCTGCGGAGACTGTGCCGGAATAGTGATGAAACCATATGGGGAGAAGCGGTGTAAATGACTTCTTAGTGGCGCAGCGGTTCGTGAAGGACACGTTGACGGGCGGCTGGCAGGAAACTAATGATCTACACACATCGCACCACCCTAAACACAGGGATGGGAGGAAAACAGAGCCGTAATTAGAAAACACAACATCGGAAAGGAGAGAGCTTGGAGTGACTGCCGTGTCTGGCCTTATAACACGGTGCGGTGAAGTTTGAAGAAGTCAAACCCTTGAGACCTGTCACATGTGTGGGGTTTTTTTGTGCTCGTTGCCAGAGGCTGCGGTGCAGATGACCATGATAAATGGGAGAATGTTCATGTGACTTTATGGATGTTTATGTTCCTTCGGGAATCGCACTGGATTCATGTTTGCTAGTGCGGTCCCTGGTGTAGTTACTCAGTCTGTCAAAAGTGTCTTTGTGAAGTTTGTCTCTTGTTTACATCAGATACAAAAGAGAAATCTCAGTAGAATCTCATGATGTACAGTCGCACCAATTTCTAGCAGTCATGGCCTAATTTTCAGAGCTGTTTGGTTGACAGATAAACAGCCTCGTTGGCAGGAAAATGTCATTACGTAACCTACAGAGAAAAGCCGAGCTTTCTTTATACAGCAGCATCTTTGACCCCAGCCAATAGACAGGTTTGATAACGACGGCCTGTAATTAGGGTTCTTTCCTTTGTTTGTGTCTCATTCCACCGAATAATTAGCCGCCGTGTTTATTTTCCTCGCTAATTAGTGTATGCTAATGATGCAGAGGTCGTGATGTGTGATCTCGGCCAGCCATGCGAATCACCTGGCACTGGCGCTACACGGAAAATGAAACTTCAGAGTAAACCTTTCCCGTCGACTTCAGACCGCAGATATCGAGTCCTTGTGCCAAAATGCAGATTATTTATCGCTCCCTTGTCCTGCGAAATAGGTTCATAAAATGTATTTCCAAGCAAACACTTTAATCCGAACTGCTTGATTATGGCTGGTATTAAGCCTGCCAGCAAATACACTGATGCCCAATAACAGTTACAGTGGCCTTAATGTCTTGTCTATCTCACCGTTTGACGTAAAGTAGCATGCAATTTAATACAGTTTACGCTCTTTTCTGTTTATAAGGCAATAAAAGGAAAAGTTGAGTGCACAGACGAATGGTGTTGAGTTTTTGTTGAATATTTAGTATCAAGATACTGTTTTAGGTTTATTTAAGGGAAGGTTCAACATAAATTCAACATAATCAAACAACTTTAAATTATGTATTATTTCATATTCTTTAAATAAACACTATAACAAATGTAAATGAGCAGATTTGTTGTTTTGTCGTTCATTCATTTATTTTCTTTTCAGCTTATCCCTTTATTAATAAGGGGTCACCAAAGAGGAATGAACTGCCTGTTTTGTCATTTTAATTAGTAATTTTCTTGTGTGTCGAGTTAATTAAATTGTGAAATATTACCTTGTCAACTAGCTGAACTTATAAATACATTTTGTTAAATTATATATACACACAATCACTGGCCTCTTTATTAGGTACACCTTACTAGTACTGGGTTGGACCTCCTTTTGCCTTCAGAACTGCCTTAATCCTTTGTGGCATAGATTCAACAAGGTACTGGAAATATTCCTCAGAGATTTGGGCCAATATTGACATGATAGCATCACGCAGTTGCTGCAGATTTGTTGGCTGCACATCCATGATGCAAATCTCCCGTTCCACCACATCCCAAAGGTGCTCTATTGGAGGCCATTTGAGTACAGTGAACTCAATGTCATGTTCAAGAAACCAGTCTGAGATGATTTGCGCTTTATGACATGTGCTTATCCTGCTGCAAGTAGCCATCAGAAGATGGGTACAGTGTGGTCATAAAGGGATGGACATGGTCAGCAATAATACCAGGTAGGCTGTGGCCTTGACATAATGCTCAGTTGGTACTAATGGGCCCAAAGTGTGCCAAGAAAATATCCCCCACACCATTACACCACCACCACCAGCCTGAACCGTAGATACAAGGCATGATGGATCCATGCTTTCATGTTGTTGATGCCAAATTCTGACCCTACCATTCTAATGTCGCAGCAGAAATCGAGACTCATCAGACCAGGCAACGTTTTTCCAATCTTCTATTGTCCAGTTTTAGTGAGCCTGTGTAAATTGTAGCCTCAGTTTCCTGTTCTTAGCTGACAGTAGTGGCACTCGGTCTGGTCTTCTGGTGCTGTAGCCCATCTGTTTCAAGGTTCGATGTGTTGTGTGTTCAGAGATGCTCTTCTGCTTACCTCACTGGATATTTTCTCTTTTTCAGACCATTCTCTGCAAACCCTAGAGATTGTCGTGCGTGAAAATTCCAGTACATCAGCAGTTTCTGAAATACTCAGACCAGCCCGTCTGGCATCAACAACCATGCTACTGTACGTTCAAAGTCACTTAAATCACCTTTCGTCCCCATTCTGATGCTCAGTTTGAACTGCAGCAGATCGTCTTGACCATGTCTACATGACTAAATGCATTGAGTTGCTGCCATGTGATTGGCTGATTAGAAATTTGTGTCAACGATCAGTACCTAATAAAGTGGCCGGTTAAAATTT
>CAIGQZ010033059.1:7424702-7444609 GCA_903798205.1 Danio tinwini | reverse complement strand
TATATATATATATATATATATAAACTATGAATTTGAACACAAATAAGAGCTTTAATACATCATTATAGTATTTGTTGTACTGCCTTTAACAAAATGTTGAATATTTAAAAAAACTGACAGCATTTTAATAATGAGAATCCTCATTAAAAATAATGACAAAGACACATTACACTAATGAGTACTGGGGGTTAAATGTGCCTAATTGTCTGAAAATAATGCAACAAACAAATTTACAAGATTACATTTAAGCAAAATAGAAGCAGTGATTTTTTATTTGGTTCGAGGGTAAAATGTGACCGGAACATCATGCTGTCCACAAATGAATTGTTTATTTTTAATTATTCAAGTTCTGCTACAACACTGATGCCACGCAAGATCTCGGTGACACACACAGAGAGCTCAAAGCAGGCAAATGATGTGCTGTTATTCAGCACCGCTGGAAACTGATATAAAGAATAGCAATTTATACATTATTTGCTTATTCGCATTTCATGCTTTTATGCACTATTTCTGTATCATGGATTATTTTGTCATCCAAATCTTTTGGAAGATGCACTGCTTTCATAGCCTCCAGAGACAACGCCCCTGCAATACATTTAATAAACAACACAAAAGACCAAGGACATAGATCATGTTGGCTAGGTTTATCATTGCTCAAATGTGAGAAATTTGGCTCAATTTCAGTGATTTGATCCAAATGTAGAACATGCTGAATATCTAAATCAATTATGGTCTTGTTTTATCATTTTTGTTTTGGCACACAGTGCAATATTTTCCAAGTCTGTCAGGTAATCAGGCCATAAATGAGCAGATGGCTGGAAAAAAAAGACATAAAGCTACAGGTTGTTCATAATCTACTTCATCTTACATCGTTTACTCAGTCCAAACTTGTTGAGAATGTTCTTTTCCATACAACAAAAGCATGCAGTCGTGCTCTGAAGAGGACGGAAAGCACAATATGAGTGAAATAATATTTCATATTCCTGCAGTATTCCCTGTCCGTGTGTTATATAAGTCTTGTGAAGTCATAAAATAGCTTTGTGTGAGGAACAGACCTACGGGGCATTTGTGCTGACAGCCTAAGTATGCAATAATTAACACTTGTTTAATGTGAGCCAGGCAATGCCAGTCCATCATTAAACTGTCAATTAGAGGCCGGGAGTGTTTACCAATAAATACAAAGTGCTCAGCTACAGACTAGCAGAATTATCACTGCGCAGATAAGAACTTTTTTTTGTCCAGC
The DNA here is from genome assembly GCA_903798205.1 of Danio tinwini. Lineage (NCBI taxonomy): Eukaryota > Metazoa > Chordata > Actinopteri > Cypriniformes > Danionidae > Danio > Danio tinwini. The sequence goes on along the minus strand of CAIGQZ010033059.1, from coordinate 7,443,366 downwards.
AAACAGGGCTTTCTCATTAGTGACTGGGCAAAAAAAATTTATCAATTTACGTGTGTTCTGTAGTGGAAAACTCCCAAGTGTTTATGCTTACAAAGTGTGGGACTTTTGAAAGATGCTTAGTCAGGGTTGCCAAGTCAGTTTTCCTTGCAAAACTGGACCACTTTTATGCTTTTGCCATGGATTGGATTTTGTTTTCACACAAACCGGGAGTCTGAAGGTTTTATGACTGATCAAAAGCCAATCTTCTGCATGCAAGTATAAACAGGCAAGAGACTGAAGATACACTATGATCCAATTTATACACACCTTATCTTACTGACAGGTTTGGCCATTTTCCAGGAGTCATATGTTGATTTAAGAAAGCCAACACAATGCTATTAAACAACTTTCATTTTATATTCCTCTTCTGAAGCTAAAATTTCCAACTCCTAAAGATTTATCGAATTGGATTCAAGTTTATTTGTATAGCTCTTTTCACAATAATTAATAAGCTTTACAAAAGGGTGCATATTATTACATTACAATCAAAATAAAAAAGATAAAGTTATTAGTTATCATAACTTTATTAGTGAAACTAATAAACTTACAACTAGCTTTTAACAGTTAAAGGTACTATATATATAACATGTATAGCAATAGTTCACAAAAAATATCTACTTGGCCTTAAGCCACAGATGAATCATTTTAAAACTATAATTGTTTTCTTAATATGCTATTAATAGGTTTTAAGTACAATTTTGTTCATAGCTGTAAAGTCCATATTTGAGTAAAATTCGTGTTTCATTTTATAGAGTATTAATAGTGTCTTTAAAATGTCAAATAATAATATTATACTTTAGACCAGGGGTGTCCAAACACAGTCCTGGAGGGCAGGTGTCCTGGAGAGTTTATCTTCAACTTGCTTTAACACACCTGCCAGGACGTTTTTCGTATATCTAGTAAGAGCTTGATTAACTGGTTCAGGTGTGTTTGATTGGGGATGGAGCTAAACTCACCAGGACACCGGCCTTTCCTGAGTTTGGAAATCTGCTTCCTGGCAGGCGTGTTGAAGCAAGTTGAAGATAAATTCTCTAGGACACCGGCCCTCCAGGACCGAGTTTGGACACCCCGGCTTTAGACTATTAATTTGCTAAAAAAAATGACAATAGGTCAATATGAAATATGAAATATTTTTAGACTTTGAATATTTGGGAGAAATGCTTACAGTATACACAAACACTTTTTATAGGAACAAGCTATCATTAGGGTGGTAAGGGTGTATGATGGTACATTAAATCCCATTTTTGTAAATTTAAGATGGCATGAGAGTCTTTTCATATTTCTTTTCAAACAAATCAGACATGCGGTTTTTCTAAAAATAATCCAATTTAATCTTATAATATTGCAAATGCATTTGATATGACACCTGCACTGGCCTGAAAAAAAGTGTTGTGCCTGGCACCATATTGCACCTTAAGCCCATTAAAGAGCACCTATTATGCAAAAATCACTTTTATAAAGCTAGTTGTGTGATAACAGCATGTGAATATAACCAGCTTCTAATGGTAAAAATTTATTAATTACATTTTTATAATTACAATTCATAAAAACAGTCTGCAGAAACACTTTGATTGATATTTTCCGTTTGTATGTGTCATCAGAAGGGGGGGAAACCTCACCCATTAGTGATCATCTCTCTCATAAGCATTGGAAGTTAGTCTTGTTATTGAATCTGCCACTATGCTAACACACAGGCATTTGTAGCTCCACCCTTTTTAGAAAAGAGAGCACAATCTCATTTGAATTTAAAGTGACAGCCACCAAAATGGCACAATTAGGATCAAAGCCTAAACGGGGCAGTTTCAAAGATTTATAAAACACAATGTGTGTGTTATCTTGAGATGAAACTTCACATACACACTCTAGGGACATCTGAGACTTATTTTAAACATTATAAAAAGAGGCATAATAGGTCTCCTTTAAATCAAACTTTCTGCTCAGATTTTCTCAAGCCAAAAAAGTGATGAACTTGTTTATATGTGTGTTGTTTTTGTATGCTTTTTGGTTATGAGAAATCTAAAGGCTACCATACAGTGAAATTCTACAGAGTGTTTTCTTTGGTCCAAATGGTGGGGCAGATTTTGTGTAGTCCAGTCAAGTTCTTTCACACTAGAGTCAATAAATCATTTCTACATGGACCTTGCTTTGCACACCAGGAAATTGTCATGCAGGAACAGAAAAGAGCTGCTGGAGAAAAAAAGATGGAAGCGCTGAATCCACTACAATGATTTTGTAATGAAGCCTTACAATTCCTTTCCACTGGAATTACTAGAATAGCCAAATCTGTTAACTAGAAAGGCTGTTATACCAGCACAGAGGAGCCGGTCCACTACAAACAAGCCCATTCCAATGTATTTCTTCATTCATTACAAAAGCTTTGCTGGAAATGTGTCTATAATAACACGTTTTCACATAGAACATTAGTCATGATAATGTCAGAAAATCTGCTTTATTTATATGTGGACATCACTGGAATTTTAACAGGCAGTTCAGTTAGTGAGTCACATATTGATTCAGTAACTGCTCAGGAATGCATTTCCCAATAGCATCATTAGCCAGCTATAGCCACAGGTTCTGTCATTTAGTTCAACGATTCAGTGTTTCCCAAAACTACAGCTTAGTTTTCATCTGCTGTTGAATAATTCAGTTTAAAGATTCAACTTGATTCAAACTGCTAAATCATCTGTTTGAACGATTATTTGAAAAGCAGGCACCTAAGATTCACTAGTATTTGGATTGGACTTTTGTTTGGATTTGATTCAACAAGTTTTGATTCACTTAATGGGGCCCTATTATGCAAAAAAATCACTTTTATAAGGGGTTTAAACATAGGTGTGTGGCAGCAGTGTGTGAATATAACCAGCCTTAATTGGTAAAAATTTATTAAGTATATTTTCAGACATCCCAAATTTGGAAAAGTAATTTTCAGGGGAGATGGAAATGATTTGCGGGAAGTTGCGTGGGGGATGGGGGTATTGTGTGGTGTACACAACATATCTGAATATGGCGGGGTGGGGGGCTTGGTATACAAAGCATCTGAATAGCAGTGAGGGATGTGGTGGAGAGGAGTGCGCAACATATTTGAGGACCGGGCGGGAGACACATGATTTCCGGGAGATTATCATTCATTGCGGGCATCCCAGACTCTCTATGCATTTGCGAGAGACTTCCGGAATTTCCGGAAGACTTTGTATGTCTGTATTTTTTATAATCAAACTTGATGAACACTGAAGAAACTATTTAATTGACATTCTTTGTATGTGTCATTAGAGGGAGATAGCCCTGCCCATTAGTGACAATCTCTGCCTCGTTAACATAAACAGCCCTGAGTGAGAAGCATCCGTCTGCCATTAGACATTTAGCACCATACCTGAAGATAATGTCAGCGACTTAGAGGATTAAAAATGTGGAGTTTTAGAATGCGCCAACGAACACTAGTCTCCATAGACTGCCTTCTTCTGAGACACTGTTACGTTTTCTAACTTTGCACGGCTTCACAAAGCAAGCCAGACCAATAACAATAAATTAAATTAAATAGGACACCTCTTAAATTAATAAGGAGCCCGGAGTCTCATCTCCCATTCAAAAGAAAACAACAACAAAGACAGTTGACCAAAGAAATAATGCAAAGTCAAATTTATTTGACATTTAAATTTAAAAGGAGACATAAATCTTGAGGAAGTAAAGCCAAAATAACAAACAAAAACTCAACAACTTACTTAAGTTTTGAACCCTCTAACCTGCACATGAAATAGAACAAATTAAACAACATTCACTTACCTTCCTACTAACCACAAAACATGAGTAAACTTAAAAAACAAAAAGGCACTATCTTCATCACGTCTCCGTACATTGATAGTTTAACAGTCAATACTCAACGTTAAATTTCAACAATATTGCCAAGCAAATACAACACAAATCTTACTTCTCACAAATAAACAAAACAAGCCGGGAGAGAGGAGACTCTAAGAACGATCTTCCAGTCTGGTTTAAATGGACTTCACCAACACGCCTGATTCAGCGCACTTGTGTGCTCATAATGAAAGCTGTCGGAAAGACAGCAGAGGAAAGAGAACCACAACAAAGAAATACATATACAACAACCCCCCCCACCCACACACACACACAAAAAAGCCTTTATATAAAATAACTTTTCTTTTGTATTATTGTTGTAATAAATAAATGAAAAATACACAACATACACTTTTCACAATTTCAGTTTGTTTTTCTCACAAAGATGACGTTAGTCCTGTTTTAAATCTGCTGCGATGCTGAGACACAGGTATTTGTAGCTCCGCCCTCTTTTAAAAAAACAGCACAATCTCATTTGAATTTAAAGCAGCAGTCACCAAAACTGCACAATTTGGATCAAAACCTAAAAGGGTCAGTGTAATGAAGTTCACGGCCACCTGGCCGCCGGGAAGAAGGAGGCGGAAAACCGACGCTGGTTTAAATAAATATTTATTAATAAAAGGGGACGGCAGCTCCTCACGGAGACTGCCGTCTAAATCAAAACAAACGGACGGCAGCTCCTCACGGAGACTGCCGTCAAACTGAAAGCAAAAGTAAAACATGTCCGGGCCCGGTCCTCTCTCTCTGTCCTCTGCCATCGTTCCTCCTCTTATAGTCCAAAGCTCCTTCCGTGGGATTGAAGGCAGGTGCGCGCCACAGGTGTATCTCATCTGTGGCGGGCCTCGTTTCGCTCCCACGGCTCTCGGCCACGCCCCCTCGCCACAGTCAGTTTCAAAGTTATAAAACATTATTTGTGGGGTAAACTGAAACTTCACATACACACTGTAGGCACATCATAGACTTATTTAGCGTCTTGTAAAAAGGGACATAATAGGTCCCCTTTAAAAGAATCAATCCATAATTAATTTGTGAATTGAACTATACTAAATACAACTGCCCTATCTGGAATCATGTGTTTGTGTATTAGGCATGGTCAATCTTTATGTTTTTAATACACCAAAAATACTGGCCTAGGAATAGTACACCCAAAAAATTTAAATTACCCTATCATTTATTTTCCCTCATGTACATTTAAACCTTTATGAGTTCCTCTCTTCTGTTAAACAAAAAATGTGATATTTTGAAAAATGTTTGTTGCTGGAACTCATTGACTTCTAGTAGAAAATAATCACAATGGAAGTCAATGGGTGCCAGATATCAGCATTTATTCATTTTTAAATATATTTGTTTGTGTTCAACAGAAGACATAATTTTCTGTATTGGGTGAACTATCCTTTTAAGAGTCGATCCTTCATGAATTGGACTACATGTTTTTCAGTACTTGACAATTCAATACAATTATCTTGCCGTCTTCACACATGTTTTGTTACATTTAATGTAATCAGTGGTGTAAAGTAACTAATCACAAATACTCCATTTACTGTAGTCAAGTAGTTTTTCTCTGGAATTGTAATTTGTTACGTAGTTATTAAATGAGTACTTTTACTTTCCCTTGACTACATTTTTAGTGCTGCTGTTTTCCTTTAACCTGCAGCCACTACTTTATTTTTTTGTCTATGGTGATTGGCTAAAGTAGAAAAATCAGTCCTGTGATTCCTGTCCAATCAAATCGCACATACTGTAGAAAGTAAATCACATCATAATAAACAACTTCAAGTCATGGGCTTTATAAATGCAGCAAACCTTTTGGAAGCATTAAACATGTCCAAGAAGGTGTCCAAAATCTTTACACGCAATGACCCAAAGACCCAGTTTATAGACCGCATGTCACTGATGAGAAGAAAAGGATGTCCACTGTATGATGACTGAAGTCACCAAAGAGCCTTAAACAATCACTAAATGGAACGAATGAAGAATGGAAGGAAGGACCGAATGAAGAAAGAAGCGAACGAAGGAAGGACCGAACTAATGAAGGAAGGACCAAATGAAGGAAAGATTCAAGGAAGGACTGAACAAACTAAGAAACGAACGAACGATTGAATGAAGGAACAAAGAACCTAATAAAGGAACAAAAATACGAACGAACAAACAAAGGAACAAACGAGAGAACAAACGAGTGAATGAATGAACGAACAAACGACCTAATGAAGAAAGGAACAAAAATACGAATGTACGAACAAACAAACAAAGGAACGATTGAGTGAATGAACGAAGAACAAAAAACTAATGAAGGAACAAAAAATTTGAACAAACGAATCAATGAGCGAACGAATGAAGAGAGGAATGAAGGAAAGAACAAATGAATGAAGGAAGAAAGGAACAAAAGAATGAATGAAGGAAGGACAGAACAAACAAACAATGGAAGAAAGGTTGGAAGGAAGGGACGAATTTAGGAAGATCAGTAAATGCACTACAGAATGTTACGTTTACACATCACTGCACAAACTGCATGTAAACGCATCAACTTTTCACAATGTAATACTCACTACTTACTACTCTTGAGTACTTTTAAAAGGGCTGATTTTAGTCATACTTTGAGTAATATTTACAACAGATACTTTTGCTCTAGTTGCATTACATTTTTGGGTAGGTAATGGTACTTTTACTTGAGTATGATTTTTCAGTACTCCTTTTCCCACTGAATATAATCGATAGCAAACCTCCATTCCCAACTCTTATTTCAAACTGAACATACAGTAAATGCAGTTGGATCCTTGGTTTAGTAAAATGTACCACTACATTTAGGATTTTAATAATAATGTGTTATATTTTCACAATTAATCATTTTTGTTTAATTTCAATTAGAGTATATTTGAGAATAAACATTTTAAGTATTAGTTATTACTTATTTCAAATAAATAAATAAATCAGAATTTGAGTGAGTTGGTAATATATAATTGATTTCATTACTTTAAAAAGCATTCAATATTTTAAGTAAAAAAAAAAATCTGGCCCAAAAATTGACTACATGCATTTTTTATAGTTTCTTCTGCTAAAATGTAGCTTAAATATCACTTTGTAAATAATACATGGCATTATTCTGGAATGGTTGTGTGTGTGTGTGTGTGTAATGTTTTTGCAAATGTTTAATGCTGCTTCTTACATTTTATAGTAAGCCTGTATATGAGAGGATCAGAGATGTGAGAATCAGAGCTGGTTTGGATTGGTTATTGGGCTGTCTCTGTCACACAGACTGGCAGCTCTGGGTTTGGTATTGTTTATGAAGTGTGCTGAGATGCGGTATATGTAATGATTCCACATTCGCCCTGCTCATCTGGGCTCTGTGAGCCGCCTGTCTGTTTCGAAGCGTAAATTATTCCTCTGCTCTTCCGCCTGCTGGCTGCTGCCTCTGCGTTACTGAGCCGAACTAAATGCATTTCAATGAGAGAACGGTTCCAACTTTTCCACTCCTCAGGGGGGGAACAGGAAAGCGAAATATGCAGACATTTAAAGTTTTAAAGGAATAGCCAATAGTTCACCACAAAATAAAAATTTTGTCATTTTTTTTACTCACCCTCCTCAAGCCATTTCCATCCCATATGAGTTTCTTTCCTCTGTGAAAAACAAAAGGAACAATTTTAAATGTGCTTCACCGCTCTTTACAATTACAATGAATGGAGAACAGAGCTTTCAAGCTTAAAAAATGACTCAAAGACAACATAAACGCAGTCCATGACTTGTTTGCTATGTTCCAAGTATTATGAAGCTATGAAGCTTGGGAACAGATCCGAGATAATGTCATGTCAATGCAACACAGGCTCATTGTGGATCCGTACTCCTATCTACATTTCTGGAGAGCGCAAATTATGTAGCCAAGACAACAGGGCCTAAAGGGTGCCTAAAGGGTGCCCTATGCGAAATTTGACTGTGGTGCCCCCAAAGAGGAACAAAATCAAACAAACATATGTATTTAAACATGTATTTATTTATTTATATACATAAATATGCATATAAACACTCAAAACTATACCTAAACGTTCAAATATTTACATTATAAACAGTTTACATTAAAATAAACATTGACATGTCTTTTGCAGAAGCATTCCTAACTTCAAACATTTATTTCAAGAGTTCACACTTAGCTGATGATTGATTATAAAGCTTGTTTGGCATGCTGTCCCGGGAGAGAGCCCTGAGCCCATGAGATCCTCGAGCCCGGGGCTCCCTCCCGTTGCAAGGCGAGAGGGGAGATTGAGCTCAGGTAGATCTCGAGAACTCCCCCATTGTAGTGATTGAAGAGCAGATAGTAATTCTCTTTAATGAGATAGGTACTATATAGTGAGCAAGTCTATAGTGTTGGTTAATCAATAACTTAGGTTGCATGTTTTTAATCGGTGGGAGGAAACCGGAGAACCCGGGGGAAACCCACGTGAGCACGGGGAGAACTTGCAAACTCCGCACAGAAATGCCCGCTGGTTGGTAAAGCCTAGAACCATTGACATTCTTGCTGTGAAAAAGCGAAGATAGCAGTGGTATGAAACCCAGGGTATTTATAGTAGCTTAGAGATCATCTGATAGGTGTGTAGTGATCCTCCTGAAATTAGTTTATAAATAAACTTCACAAAAGGTAGGAAAAAAAACCCTCTCTGTACCTGTAGAGATGGATGGTCCTCAGTGCTGCATCCTGTGTCTGTACCTGTGCAGCTGCTGGTGTCTCTGGAGCATTGCTGGATCTTCTTTTGTGACAAATTACAGCATTGAACATCCATGTACAATACAAAAGAAATTAGTCTTTTAAAGAAAAACTCATGACATACCATTGAGACAATGATCTAGTCGAGCACTCTACATAATGTGTCTAAACTACAACCAAAATGTGGATTTAAAAAAAGCTGACCCTTGCTTTTAGTATAAATTAAAGACATTTGTGGTTTTTAAGAATTAATGAGTGTATTTTTAAACAAAAACTTTGATTGACTTAATGAATTCATGCAATAAAATGGTTTATGGCCTGTGGCTTACAGTAATTTGACTCATTTTATATTATTAATCTTTCAGAAATAACAGAATATTAGTCAGTTTTGTTATTTCATATAGTAATGTACAAAAACGACAAACCGGCCAATTAAAAACACCAATCCACCAATGTAAAGACTAAAGAGACTTTATTTTCATTGCAGTGATACAAGCAATAACATCAGCAGCAAAAAGAAATGTATGGAAATAGACGAAACAATAAACAATGATAACTGTAAAGAATTATATAATACATAATTATATAATATAATAAATATATAATAATAAATACAGTGAAATAATTGCACAGTGCTTGTGTATGTAGCTAGTGTGCAAACAGAATTGTAAAGTACTGCACAAGTTACTAAAAATAATTGAGTATGTGTATTTATCAGCAACATCGGGGCAAATGCGAAGTCATAGAACATGTCCGGTCATAGTTTAAGCACAATGCATAGCAGCAAAGCAAGAAACTGAACGTAAACAACAACAAATAAGGCAGATTCGGTGCAGTTGTGGCGAAGTTAAACGTTAGTCTCACTAATTTACTTTAACAACCCAAAATATGTTTTCCAGATTCATGGACACAAGTTACCTGAAAGTGATGCACGCGATCATTACGGCAACACTGCTGTTGTCTTTTCCCGAGCATAGAGATGCAACTTGCATAAATTTTAATTATATGTTGCTAGCAGCCACAAAGATAAGTGGACCGGGTTGGGTCACGTGAATGCGGCTATGCGCAAACATACAATAAAATAAATTACGTCACGTTTTTTTTATTGCGTTCGTCATAAAAATTTTTATTTTTAAATGTATTTAACAACATATTATTAATATATATTTTATTTACACTCAGTTTATGGTAATATTCTAAAAAAATATATATATATATATATTTTTTGAGCAACAGAGATTGTGCCCCCCTCCAGAGTGGATGCCCTACGCAACCTGTGTACTCTGCGTTTAGGGAGCGGCGATATGGCAAGGCAAGTTTATTTATATAGCACATTTCATACAGTGGCAATTCAAAGTGCTTTACATAAACAGAAATAAAAGAGACAGTGATTAAAACATATTAAAATCTGTTAAAACGGGTTATAAAAGAATGAAAAAAGAAAAGAAAGACATAATAGTGCAATCTGTCAGATGTAGCACAGTGCTCATTCAGTAATGGCACAGCTACAGTAAACTGATGTGTTTCCAGTCTTGATTTGAATGTGCCTAATGTTGGAGCCCATCTAATACTCAATGTAGTAGCTGAAGGTGGATTCACCCTGCTTTGAATGAAGTCTTGGAATTTCTAGTTTATATGATCCTAAAGATCTGAGTGATCTGTTAGGTTTGTATTCAGTGAGCATATCTGTAATGTATTGAAGCCATAGTGATTTATAGACAAGTAATAATACTTTAAATTCTATTTTGAATGTAACTGGGAGCCAGTGTAAAGACCCGATGACAGGTGTGATGTGCTCTGATTTTCTGGTTCTGATTAGAATCCTGGCAGCAGCGTTCTGGATCAGCTGCAACTGTCTGACTGATTTTTTGGGAAGGCCAGTGAGGAGGCCATTAGAGTAATCCACTCTGCTGGTGATAAAAGAACGAACAAGGGGTGTTTCCAGGTGATGAGTTGTTTAGGAGAATTATAGAGGAACTTTTATTATGTAATCACTATATAATCTGCCACTATTAAAATATAGATTATTATTAAAATACACTTATAGAAATACATGGATTCAAGAGATGCAGAGGAAACACACAGACATGCAGGGTCTTATAATTGAGGGCCTTATAATTGAAGCACAACAGGTCATGCGCCTAAGTAAGAATGCAGACAGAGCGCATGCAATACATTTAGGTAAATGCATGTATTGATCAAGACAAAAACAACCCTCACTAAAATAGCATACATAAACTAAACAATTTAATAAGTATGGAAACAACACGATCATGTGCAGCCATTAATTAAAAAGCTAGGATCCTATTGGAGCCAGAAGTAGGGTGATGTTACATCATGTCTAATGATAACTATGCATAAGAAACTGTATATAAACTGTGGGTTTTTGAACATTGAGAGGGAGAGAGCTCGATCGACCATCTCTGCTGTAACAATAAACTGCTTCAACTTGAGAACTTCGAAGACCTCAGCTTCTTTTTTGAAACCTAGAAGATGTTTGTCGAGATCCAGTGCAACTTTCCACAACAGTTGCAGCTGGAAGGGCATCCGCTGCGTAAAACATATGCTAGAAAAGTTGGTGGTTCATTCCGCTGTGGTGACCCTAGATTAATAAAAGGACTAAGCCGAAAAGAAAATGAATGAATGTAAACGTGGTGAAATTATGCGGCCGCGATGGCTTTCATAGCCATCAACCCTCCCATTTTTCCCAGGATTCTCCCGTATTTTACAGTTCTATCCCGCTATCATCCCATAAAGGTATTTCCCCGTATTTTGAATCCTTCTATGAAGGGTTGAAATAACCATTACAAAGCGATCCTTCCTAAACACAACCCATATCGCCAAACCACCAGGGGATGCCCATAGCTCTTAAATGAGAATCTGTTCCTAGCTTTCGTTTTATTTAGGCATAAAAACACTTTGAAATATTTTATAACAGGTGCCGTCACCCCTCTTATACAATCCTCAAAACAGTCATATAGCGATGCGTGACTGTCAGCTGACGCGCTCCATAGTGATATATAGAAGCTGTTTCCCAAACGGATTCTGTACACGTTTGAAGTGGAGTTAAAGTCTGGGTTTTAGGTGCGTGTTTAAACAGACATATTAACATAATTAATAATAATAACATCTAAACATGTCGATCTTGGTGTTTTTTTTTTCAAACACCACTAATTTTGTCCTAAATGAGCAGAAAAAGTTAAGAAAGCAATCGAATGCTTTCATTGTAACGTTAGATGTGTGCATTTTTAAAGTGACACCTCTGTTATTTAATGTAGTTAAACGAAAAATCGAAATAAATGAGAGATTTAATCAGAACGTGTAAGTTATACAGTGACAAAAAGATTAATGAGATTTGATAACTTGATTCTATTTCTTTATAATAGCTATTAATTTTAATAAGCTTAACTGTTTGTTAATTTATTTGCTGCTAATGTATACCATTTTTAAAAACATATTACTGAACGTTTAACTGTTTATTTACGTTTTTTGTGGGTATTTACGTTTATGGTGGGCATGTCCCTTATTTTCACATCCCAATTATAACAGGTACACTCTCAGAAATAAAGGTACATGAGCTGTCACTGGGGTGGTACCTCTTCAAAAGATATAAATTTGTACCTAAAAGGTCCATATTAATACCTCAAGGGTACATATTAGTACTTTAAAAAGTACAAAAGTGTTGCTCTTAAAATGTTTAGGTACTAATAAATACATTTGAGGTACCAATATGTACCCTTTAAGTACAAACAAGTACCACCCCAGTGACAGCTCACATACCTTTATTTCTGAGAGTGTATGGGCTTTTCTTTTTCTAGATTGCTTTTGAAAACACTATCGGTTGGGTTTAAGGAAAGGGGTGGGTGGGTCAGTCAGTCAGTGGGTAAGTCAGTCAACATCAACCTGGCCTGGTCAGCTGAAGGGTATATTGCACGCTCTGGTAGATTTATGTGAGAAGAGAGAAATTTGAGTAAATCAAAAAGCCTACACAGCGGTGGATTTGTTAGCAACTTGTTTGTGCAAGCCACAAACCTTATTTAAGCGATTTAACTGAAATCCCATTGAAAAAACCCATTGACTGTGGGACGAGGGAACCGGAACTGCTAAAATGCTAACTCGCTTTCAGGTTTTTGCATACAAACTGACATCATAGTTCTCCCACTCTATTACAGATTTATTAAAAAGCATGTCAAACATAACTCCCTTTAATTTAGACATAGAACTGTTATGCTTTTCAATAAGGCTGGATCTAAAAGTGTAATAAAAAAAAGTGTAGAGCTAGTGACTGAACTAACTACTGAAGCGAAATGTTTGACTGACTGTGTTGTGATGAGAAAAAACATAAAATTGGTTGATATTGTGTAGAGTGAACCCAGCTTGATGGGTTTGACAAGGTGTTGTGGTGATTTGTTAACAACGGTGGGCTTTGGGATGCAACAATCGATCCTTTTATCTCATACAGTGTGTCATAGTGGATGACAACCAACACTGCATCTGATGCTTTACAAAATCCCAACAAAAAGGCTAGATTGCAGCTTTTTCAGAGGTTTTCTTGACAAAGACGGAGAGTTTAAAAGCATTGTTTGTTTAGTCAGTTTCTTATAGTCAGACATTAGACTTGCCTTCTTGATGACATCGTGCATGTTGTTAATGATGACAATCGATGATTGGCTGATTAAAGCAATTTATAGTATGACGTGTGTACGTCACAACAAGAAGAAAAAGTCACATCATCTTACACAGTGACAATCATAAAAGACAACAATATTATGTGGTGTCAAAATATAAGTAGAAAAGTTCAAAGACAAACTTTATGGTGGCTTGAGAAAGCCTCGTCTGAAAGTTTGAGGCAGTTTTAAAGTTGAACTCATTGAAGTAGTTTTTAAGACATTTGAAACAGTCATTACTACATATTTGTTAGCATGTTTCTAGTATGGATTGACATGTTTCTTGCTAGGCTGTTGATAGGGGGTTCTGAGTGGTTGCAAAGGTGTTGCTAAGTGGTTGTTATGGTGTTTTGAGTGGTTGCTTAGATGTTGCTAGGCACTTCTTAGGGTGTTCTGAGTGGGTTTTTTGGACGGTTGCTAGGTGGTTGCTAAGCTGTTGTTAGACGATTTCTAAGGAGTTGCTAGGTGGTTGCTAAGGCGTTGCTAGGTGGTTTCTAAGGTGTTGCTAGGTGGTTGCTAAGGCATTGCTAGGTGGTTTCTAAGGTGTTGCTAGATGGTTGCTAAGGTTTGCCAGGTGGTTGCTAGGGTGTTCTGATTGGTTGCTAAGTAATTGCTAAGGCGTCACTAGGTGGTTGATAAGGTATTGCTAGGCGGTTGCTAAGGTGTCGCTAGGTGGTTGCTAAGGTATTGCTAGGGAATTGCTAAGATGTTCTAGGTTGTTGCTAGGGTTTTCTGATTGGTAGCTAGGCAGTTGCTAAGGCATTGATAGGTGGTTGCTAAGGTGTAGCTAGGTGGTTGCTAGGGTATTCTGAGTGGTTACTAGGCGGTTGCTAAGGCATTGCTAGGTGGTTGCTAGGCAGTTGCTAGGGTGTTCTGAGTGGTTGCTAAAGCATTGCTAGGTGGTTGCTAAGGTGTTCCAAGTTGTTGCTAGCGTGTTCTGAGTGGTTGCTACGGTGTTGCTAGGCGATTGCTAAGGTGTTCTGAGTAGTTGCTAAGCAGTTGCTAACATAAATTAGCATGGTTCTAGTTTTTTTTTTAAATTAATTTTTTTATTGAACATTTTGGTTTTGAACAAAGCCCGAGATCCACCCCAAAAAACTAAGTAAATAGAATAAAAACAGCAATACTGTAATAATAGGTACAAAATCAGGATTGAAACATATCTGAGCATGGTTCTAGTTGAAATGTATGAATTAAGTTTATTTTACGTGGATATGTAAACACATGATAAAAAACAAAAAGAGTATGACATTTTACTCACTCACTTTACTAAAGAGTGATTTTATGTAATAAATATTGCCTCGCGATATTTGCAAACAAGTCATATGAATCATATTTATTATCATTTGACAGTAATGGAGGAACGTCACCAAATGTAACGAAGTCAAATGAATGATTTTTCTCTAATAATTTACTTGAGTAAGAGTAAAAGTACACATTTTTAAATGTACTCAAAAGGTACACATTACCCAACAATTTTACTCAAGTAAATGTAACGAAGTAAATGCAATTCGTTACTACCCACCTCTGATAACTAGCACGTCTTTGTGTATTGCCTCTTCTTGTTGAATCGCTGAATGCCTTCTCAATTGTAAGTAGCTTTGGACAAAAGCATCTGCTAAATGACTAAATGTAAATATAAATAAAACATTTCCAATACATTACACATGCTAAAATCTCAACTTTGAGTTGATCAAGCTCTAAACGTTGTTTCACTTCCATTGTGATGTATAAAGCCGCTTCTTTGTGCACAAGTGAGTTTTCAAGCTCACGGCATTAGAAAGACTGTTAATGCCTCGCTGCTCTCAGAGCTGGTGCCAAATCAGGATGGAGGTCTCAGACACGTTAGTCTGAGCCAAGAGTGCATGGCTAAATTTCCAGCAAACATATATTCCATCATGCAACCAAGTCTTAATACGAGCACTCTGAAACTCTCCTGAGCAGTTGTGCTTTTAAACCTCTAGTGCAATTAGCTTGAATGTTTGCTGAAAACAACAGAAAGAAGATCACCACACATTGTTTCTCTTTAATTGCGAACCAACATGTTTGGTTTTAAGGTTGATTTTTCAATGCACACAGGAGAAAAATTAGGAAAACAAGCCCCAAGCTGTAGAATGTAAAACAGGAGGGGTGCATGAGAAAACAATGAAAGCCTTTGTGCAATTTATGTAAGCAAAAAGAAGCGTCTGCTTCCTCTTTGTGCTCAAGTGTGTCACTCTGTATTGGATAAAAACCTCCATTTGATTCTCTAAGCCCTAATAAAAGTAGTTCTTTAAAAAGCTCTCTATTTTCTTTCGCTTACAATCTAAGTTAAGAGTTCATTACTGTCACCTCAGTGGTTCATTCATTAATTTAGGCCCTTGTCCGTTTCATGCCAGACCGACTGGCAAAGGAACAAATAGCTTGTTACACTATTACTTTATTAGGATCAAGTGTTCTGTTGTTGTTTTTTTTCTTTTGGTCTCCTTTGATCTCTTTCTCTCTTATCAAAATCTCGTTCACTATACATCTGTGGATTTCAGTGAAGCATTCATATCTCACAATGAGATACATCTTGCAATCAGTATCAAACAGTTTGATGCAGCCTCCCAAAATCGATGCAACACAATCAGTGCAGCTCTATAGCGGATCTTCCATTGATTGTAATGACAACAAATAAAAGCAGTGTTAGAATGTGGCTTCTTGTTTTTTCAGGACTTTCTTACCACCAAGAACAAAAACATGATGGAGTGATATTAGAGCAGTGCTGATAGCTAGTAAAACTAAAGTAAATAACTGAAGTGGAAAAACTCACTTTGAGACTACAACAAATCAGAAGGTTGTAAAGCTGGATTTCCCCCTAATGCCAAATATTACATTCCCTGAGAAAAAAAAGCTAAATTTCCATGACATCGAATGGATGGAAAAAACATGGTGATGCTGTTCTTATACACTCAATGGCCACTTTATACAGTACACCTTACTAGTACCATACCTTTTCTAACTTTGCTACCAGTTGCTGTTGCCTTTCTATCAGCTGGAACCAGTCTGGCCATTTTCCTCTGACCTCTGGCATCAGCAAGGCATTTGCGCCCACAGAACTTCCGCTCACTGGATATTTTCTCTTTTTCGGACCATTCTCTGTAAACCCTAGAGATGGTTGTGCGTGAAAATCCCAGTAGATCAGCAGTTTCTGAAATACTTAGACCAGCCCTTCTGGCACCAACAACCATGCCATGTTCAAAGTCACTTAAATCACCTTTCTGCCCCATTCTGATGCTCGGTTTGAACTGCAGCAGATCATTGACCATGTCTACATGCCTAAATGCATTGAGTTGCATTGAGATGCAACGAGTAGGTGCAAAAGGCCACAACTGGCCCATATCTATCAGCTAATAACCATTGATAATGCCTATTCAATCGAGTGATAACATTCAAAGCAGGTGGTCCAAAGACATGCCCTATAGATTCATTGAATTAGCTAAATTGCCCGTAGTATTTTAGTTTGTGAAAGGGTGTCTATGGGTGTTTCACAACACTGGGTTGTGGCTGGAAGGGCATCCGCTGCATAAAACATATGCTGGAATAGTTGGTGGTTCATTCCGCTGTGGCAACCCCTGATAAATAAGGGACTAAGCTGAAGGAAAATTAATGAACGAATGACTCTTAATGTTTGAAATAAATCTTTTAAACCCCCATGATTTTCTAAAAGTTGTGGAACCCTGTAAAACTCATTTTAGATACACACCATTGGTCAAACACCTTAGGAAATATAGTTCATAAAAATAATAAAAAGTGCAATAAAAAGTGTCATAAAAGTGAAATGTCAAAGTGCTATTTGACTAGCAATTGTTGAAGTAATTTTTATGTGAAAAAACAAACAGTATAGATATAAATAAGCATAGTCAGTATCAGAGGTGGGTGTAACGCGTTCCACAGTAACGCGTTACTGTAGTCTAATTACATTTTCGAGGAAAGCAGTAATGTAATGAAGTACATTAAAAATTTGTGCAATTTGATTACAGTTACTAAAGTCAATGTAATTGCGTTACTTATGTTACAGATACAGTTTTTAGAAAAAAAAAATGCTTCTTTTAAATCACGTTTTCCACTGCACTGTCAGTTAATAAGCATGCGCTTTTAAATTGCTGGAGAACGCAAGCTGAAATGGTTGCTGTTGAGAGTGGCTGCTTCTTCAAGTGGAAATACAGACATTACTTTGATTTCATTAAGCGTAAAAACAAAAGTATTGCTGTGAAATTTTGTCTATGTCCAGTCTTAAAGAACTTTCGACTGCTTTCAAGTCGACCAGCAACTTGTTCAAGCACTTGAATAGAAAGACAATACTCGTCACCAAGGAGGACACTGGCGCCCAAAAACACTGTGGCCTAACTCAGCCTAAATTGGATTTTTGTGTAGGATCGGGAGAAAAGGTATCTTCTGAATGTGAGGAGAAGTGTCGCTGCTTGTGACCGTTCACATATCTCATCTTTTGCACGCATGCGCATATTGGGAGTGCATATTGCACGCATATGAAGCGCATATTGACCGCGCTCGCATTCCCAGGCGCACCAGTTAAAAACTGCGAGTCACGTGACAAGAACTGACCAATCAGCTTCATACTTTGTAAGGAATATACACATTTAGGTAGACTAATTACCTCAGACAAACACAGAACACTAAAACACTACAGTGCTTTTTTCATACTATGGACGTCAGTGGTTACAGGTATCCAGTTTTCTTCTTTTGTTTTAAAAAAAGACAAACAGGTTTGGAACAAATTAATGACGAGAGAATTTAAAGTTTCGGGCGATCTCTTGAATGGCTCGTTTCCACTGACTGGTACAGTACGGTACGGTACGGGTTGGTACGGGTCACCTTTATCAAGCTTGCGTTTCCACTGCTAAAAGGATACCAATGGTACTCTTTTGGTGGGCGTGGTGTACGACAGAAAGTTGCAGTCGACGTCATTTTCACTCAAGAACATGTCTAAAGTAAAGCTGTACAGGTCGCTCACATATCATATGAGAAGCACTTTTCACAAAACAGATGCTTTACACACATAAATACTTCTGTATAAATGTTTATTACTAACTTTACTATGAACACGAGTTGATTATAACTGCAGACCAATGACAGTGTGAAAGCCTACTGTAACGTCTGTAATTATATAAAATAAATAGATGCAGCATATCTAAACACATACAGACCCTTACAGTCTCCGATATGTTACCAATTACAGAAAAACTACACACAGCATACATTTAGTCCTTATTTAGGTTTAAAACAACACAAATTATAGCCCACAGTCAGCAAACCTCTCATGATGAAATGTGTCTTTAATCTTCAGCAGCACGTGTAGCCTCTTGTTAAAAAGTAATTCCATCATTCTGAGTTCATAATAGTCCAACAGGTGATGATAATAGTTAAACAT
>CAIGQZ010033059.1:7360956-7417120 GCA_903798205.1 Danio tinwini | reverse complement strand
GATGGATGGATGGATGGATGGATGGATGGCCAGATAGAATGACAGATCAAATGATGGATGGATGTATAGATAGAATGACAGATCAAACAATGGATGGATGGATGGATGGGCAGACATATAGAATGACAGATCAAACAATGGATGGATGGATGAATGGATGGATGGACAGATAGAATGACAGATCAAAAGATGGATAATTGGACAGATAGAATGACAGATCAAACGATGGATGGATGAATAGAATGACAGTTAAAATGATGGATGGATGGACAGAATGACAGATCAAATGATGGATGGATAGAATGACAGATCGAATGATGGATGGATAGAATGACAGATCAAATCTTCTACAGATAATCTGTGATATACATAAAAATATTTGACCTAAATTCACGGTAAATTATTGGCTAAAAATTGCATTAATGTCACAGTAAGGTAGGGTAGGTGAGTTAGTTCACAGTAAGTCACTGTGTGTTTTTTTTTTTACTTTAAATTACAGTGAAATTACAGTCATATAATGTAACTTCACTGTAGATAGTAAAGCCCATTCCTGATTACACAGAATTTTCCTGTAGAATTTACAATTACTTATTGTAGAAGTTACAAGTAATGGCAGTATGATTACTGTGATTTAGCAGTAGGTTGCAGTTGAAATACTTAAAGGTGCTGTATGTAAGTTTTTGACTCTTTTAAAGCATAAAAATACTATAATATGTTTGCAGATATTTCAGAAACTGGTGGTTCATTCCGCTGTGGTGACCCCAGATTAATAAAGGGACTAAGCCGACAAGATAATGAATGAATGAATGAATATTTAAGAAACATGGCAAGTGAATATTCTTGTTTATCTGAAAAACAATGCTGAAGTGCTTTAAAAATGTGTTTTCTTTGCCGGAACGCTGTCTTTGTTAACCTGCCCAATGCCAGTTTAGCCAATTATATTTCAGCACCCCAGGTTGGTGGAAAACCAAGCAAATTTCATTCGTTTAGTCAGGAAGGCTCTGAAAGCATGCGTCCGTGACCAAAATGCAACCTCAGGTGGACAGCAGCAGACTCTGAAATGAGATGCAGATTCAGAGTTTCACATGAGGATATTAATTAGCAAATAATATAAATATTACTAACGTAAACTTTAGGTGAGCAGGTTATATTGTAACCCTGTTTTCTAACAACATGCTTCGTGACGAGATACACAGTTATAAGCAATTTGGCTGTTTGCACCCAAAACACGACAGAAATTTAAATACAGTTATTCAGAAGCATATACATATTAAACCTCTTTAACATCATTAAATGTAGATGCTAAATCACTGATATGTGTTTAGTTCTAAAGTTTAATTTCAAACGCTTTATTTTATTTTCAAGATCTGAGGCGAACTATCTGCTGCTGTTTACAGTATATGGCAATAAATGTCACGTAAAATGTCAATCAAACTCACATTATTAGCATTTAACACAGAATAAAGCACATGAGGTAAAACATAGCCAGTTTTCTGTTGTTCAGCTGTGAGAAATAAAAGCTGTTTCAAATATATCAATTTGAGGTGTTGGTAAGGACAAAAACTCAGTTTAGTATGGAAAATATTCCTTCTATCGGGTGCCGTTGCTTTTATTTAGAACACAGTTTAAATCACTCACTCCTGTCCTCAATCTGGCAACCTGCACTTGCATTTGTTTTGATCCAGGAATGCAATACCTAGTTCAACCACTAATGTGTCAAACTTACATACAGCAACTTTAATTTAACTGTAAAGTTACATTTATATACCAGGTTACTGTCATGTAACCGTTTGTTGCTGTTGAATTTCAAAGCAAAATCACAATTCTGTCACGAATAAAAATCTATCAAAAATAATATTAATAATTATAAATTAAAAGGTAATTACAAATTAATCATATGCTTTTCTCCCCCTCACAAATGTTTATTCCATGCTTTTTTATATTTGAGAAAAACATAATTTTATTAACAAAGTCCTGATAATAAATATTTAGGTAACATTTTTTTTTCATTTATTTACTTTACTTATTTACCTTAAATTCTGTCATGTATGGACACTTGTTTTTTAGTATAATGTTAATTATGACATTACTTTTGCAATTGTGAATTTCTGTGAGAACTATGAGATACTGAAATTCTCAGTTTATACTTTCCAGTTGTGCATTTAAATTGGCAATATAAAGAAGAAACATGAACAATGGAAATCTGAATAGTTTTTGTCTTGTTTATTTCATATTGGAAATGAGCTGCCAAAGTGTTTATCAAGAAGGATGAGTAAAATTTGTATTACTTTAAACTTTACCCAATCTAAACACAAAGCTCCACTTCACACTGAAATAATAATAACACCCAAAACTCATAACAGAATCTCAACATTAAAGAAACTTTCGAAATCCCACCATAACAGAACATTAAACTCTAACAAGTCCCTCGCTCTAAAACACATACAATAACATTAATTTCAATATTTAGGCCAACTTTCTCCATCCGGTCTTATCCAAAGCAAGCTGGGATTCACAAAAAATCCCCTGCTCACTTTCAGCAGTGCTGTTTTTAACACCCACAGAAAATATTCATAAAGTCCCAATGCAAATTCATAAAGTAAACTTCAGTTGGACAAATTTTAATAGTGTGTGCTCCGATTGCAATGAAATTAAGTTGAAGAATCATGTTGCATTAGCACATTTTAATTAAGTAAACCGAGCATGCAGGGGGGGGGGGGGGGGCATTATTTTGGAATGTTCTAAAAAATTCTAATTAAGCTCCAAAGGAAACTAAAATTCACTAATTAAATTCAGCTCCTGCACACTGTAATATTTAATTAACCAAAACTGTTAGCCACTTTTTGGGTCAAAAGAAATTTAGGTGTGTATTTTTGCATTTATATGACATTATTATTATTATTATTGCTGTAACAGTGGCGAGGATCCATGTGCAGTTTATTAAACAGGTTAGTCAGACAGGCAATGGTCAAACAGGTAACAAACAGGAGAGTAATCCAAAATCCTAGTTAAAAACAGGCTAATGAGTAGTACAGGCGGCAAAATATCATGCCGTGGTTTCCAGCTTTTCTCTTAATGAATTAAACTCATTCGTTAAGTTAACTGGAGGTTATGAATATCAGAAGAATATACTTTATTGCAATATTTTCCAAAAAACAGAGACAGCTGGAGCAAACCCATCTCAGTCTCTCCCCCGGACAAATCCAATGTGTCTGTCTTCACAATCTTTATACAATTTTTTTTCTCCTCCCCACATCTAGGTGTTCTTGTTTTAACAACCATTTGTTAAAACAAGTTAAGAGAAACCATGTTTTCTCCTAACTGAGAGGATCAGTATATCTTTAGGTGCTCATGTTATTCTGGGCCCTGTCCCCTGCAATGGAAACACCTTTTATCAAACCAAAGTTATCTCACCATAGATTTAATCTCTTCTGAGTGTTTACAAACATTGGCTTGATGGTACATTAATTATATACTATGTCCCTCATTCTCCTGAAAGCCTCTCACAGAAATAACTTCATGTGTGTTTTACATATAAAATCATTCTCCAGCAGCTCCTAACAATAGCTACCTCACACATTCCTCAGCAGAACACCCATTCCACACACACCACCAGTTGTCACCTTTCTTCTCAAAATACACCTTTTTCCTCAAAATACATGTCTATACATCTCTAGATGTTTATATAGAGGTTGACATATTTACTACACACTTTTAAAGAAGAAAAAATCTTTGTCAATCACAACCCAGGCTCATTCTGATTACTTACCCCTATATACATTTCTGGAGAGAGCAAAATACGTCCCAGGAGCTACATTTTTTGTAGTTTTTGTTTTCGCGAATCAAACAGATGCTGCTGTGTATGCTTTTTTGAGATTTAAATTTTCTCGAGTGCCATTCACACCTGCTGTATCAGCGTAAAACCACCAGAGGCAAAACCCAAACCCAACCGATAGTGTTTTCAAAAGCACAGATTGACTAGCCCACCCCTTCCCTAAACTCAACCACAGTGTTTTAAAAAGCAATCCAGAAAAAGAAAAGTTCCCTGATTTTTACCACGTTTTCAGATTTTACCACATTCTCACCCTGTTATTTACATGTTAATTTAATTTAGCTTTAGTTTTTGTCTTACCTGCTTTTTGGAATCATTCTTCACCAGACTCAAACACTGGTGGACAACTCTGTTCTGCGTCTCAAGTCTGCCAACGTACATGTCGAGCTACCGGACCATATGGAGGTAAGCAATCAGGTGGTAAGTGACGTATGCAGCTCTGGCTACATTATCCGCACTCTCCAGAAACGTACATAGGGCTACGTTTTCAGAATGAGCCTGTGTTGATGAATCAATAACGAGATAACAAGGCTATGATCAAACCCAGAAATACTATACAAAGATATGCTTTGTGGTGCTACAGACTAACAAGACTCAGCAATCAGGTGTGTGCAATTAGTGAGAGAGCTAGAACTGGTGTGTGTGTGTGAGTTGCATGACGAGAATTGTAGTTCATAAAGTGACAGAATTGTAGTCTGGGTGAAGGTGCGTGTTTACCAGCGATTTGCAAGCCTGGGTCGCTGGTGGTTGTGACAATTGTCATAGGCATGACTCGATTAACATCTAAAGAAAGCCCTCTTAGTTGATCACTTTATTTTGATGGTCCGTTAGTTGAATTTAAGTTGCATTGCAACTAATTCTCATTAGATTAAAAGTAGACTGTTAAGTTGGGTTTAGGGTTAGTGTAAGTTGACATGTGCTTGCAAAGTTTCTTATAGTCAGTTAAATGTCTGTTGAAGGAGCAGTATCAACAGATATTAAGCAGACAGTCTACTAATACTCAAATGGACCATCAAAATAAAGTGTTCAAATGCCAAACAATTAGTTTTGTTGGGACAACATGAAGGAATTAATTTTTATTCAATTCATCTTTATTTGTATAGCGCTTTTACAATGTAGATTGTGTCAAAGCAGCTTCACATAGAAGATTATAGTAAATTAAAACAATGTCAGTCCAGTTTTCAGAGTTTAAGTTCAGTTCAGTTTAGCTCAGGTCAGTGTGGTTTAATAATCACTACTGAGAGTCCAAACACTGAAAACCAAATCCATCGATGCGCAGCTCTACAGATCCCAAACCATGCAAGCCAGTGGCGACAGCTGTGAGGAAAAAACTTCACCAATTGGCGTAAGTAAAGAATTAAACAAACCTCGAGAAAAACCAGGCTCAGTTGGGCACGACCATTTCTCCTATGGCCAAACGTCTTGTGCAGAGCTGCAGTCTAGGCGCAGTAGCTGGACCTCAGCGAAGACACGTCTGTCCTTGGAGCATCACAGGAATCAGTCTCATGTAAGTCTCTTTTTAAGTGTACATGATCTGATTCTACATGTCTAATTAATTATTTATTATTTACTAAGCAGCAAATTAGGGGTTTATTGAGGCAAAAGTCATAGTCAATGGTTTGGTAATAGTAAGAATTGTACCTTATGACATTTTATTTCCCACTGATCACAGGATAAATGGATACAGTAGGTCAGTGTTTCCCAACCCTGTTCCTGAATGCACACTAACAGTACACATTTTCAACCTCTCCCTAATCAAACTTGCTTAAATCAACTTTTCAGAACATAAGAAGAGACTCCAAAACCTAAAGTAAATGGGTCAGATAAGGAAAGACATCCAAACATGGTATTGTTGGTACATATATTGTTGGTGTGCCTCCAGGAACGGGGTTGAGAAACACTGCAGTAGATCACACTGAAGCTTTAGATTGTTTTGTGTTTTCAAAACCACTAATAAATTACAACCGAGTTTGTTTGCATTAGTTTTGTCTTTTACTAGAAAGAACAGTCTACTCTGGGGAAGGAATCGTGGCACCGAACCCCACCCCTAACCCCAACTGGCATTGGGTGATGAGCAAATCGTACTAATTTGTACAAATTAGATCGTACAAATTCAAATGAATTAGCCACTAAATCAAAAAGTTACGAATTGCCGTGAGATTGCGTTGACAAATTAGCTTACTCAATTCACCTATAGTGCATATCTCTGGACTGTGGGGGAAACCGGAGCGCCCAGAGGAAACCCACATGAACATGGGGACAACATGCAAACTCCACACAGAAATGCCAACTGACACAGTCGAGACTTGAACCAGTGACCTTCTTGCTGTGAGGCAACAATGCTAACCACTGCACCACCGTGCCACCCTAAGATATATATATATATATATTTTATAAAAGTACTGAACAACAAATAATGCTACAGAAAAAAAGACTTTTGATGAGAAATAAAATTTATGCAAATAGAGTGTAGGAACTATGACGTTACCTTGTAGGTTAATCGGCTGCTAGCATAAAACTGGTTCCCTCGATAAATTCCCTATAGGATTTTCCCATAGGCTTTTAGAAAATTCCAAATAATAAGCGCTGTGTGTTTAAACAGTTCATTACACTTACACGTTTTGTCCAGCCGGATAATCCTCACACAAAAATACAACTTTTAGCACTTTTGGATCTTAAATGCAAATGCAAGAACTGAAAAGCTAACATTAGGCTATAAACGGACTACAGATCCTGTGGGCCGCTCGCCTGTGACGTCAGCACCACCCTGCTACAGACAACTCTTCAAGTTTATTTTTAGAAATATGATCCATGACAAAGGTTTACTCTCTTGGTTTATTATATTATAATCCACGCTATAATATTATAAACAAATAAATACGCAAAAGCACATAGACCTATGTGCCTTTTGGATAGTTTTTACGTGGAAAATACATTTTGTTTTGCTTTACGGTTGTTGTAAAAGTTTTAAAACTGTATGTATAAATGTGCCTACGGTATTATCATAAGACATGTTTAAATAAGTGTATCGCTTATGTGCATACAGCCCGCTTACCTTAGTAACAGGCGACAGAAACGAGGCGTGAGGGACAAAATCTAATGTTATATGCCTGCAAGTTCCATCATGGACACAGATCAACATTCAATATGTTTTTTTTTGCCACCAAGTAAAGCGAAAAGCAGCCCGTACAGTCACATATGCTACACACTTTAAAGAGGAGTGTAAATATTGCAGTTATGACAGAGTAAAATGTGTTCAGATGAAGAAAAACACAGACGAGAAATCAAATGATTACGTTAAAATGACAGTTAACATGTATGTATTTTTACATGTTTATTCACACATTTGCTTTACTGAGAGCAGGCAAGAGACAGGCTGCACTGGTAAGCAGTATCTTCATAATATTGTTTAATTAAAATAAATGATCAACAAATAAATCTGTCTTGGCAGTCTTTACAAGTAAAGGCAATATTACAAACTATAAAAAAAAACTACTCATGAAAATACTTAAATCACAGACAAATCCAAATGCCCAACGCAAGCAGGCAGCGTTCCAGACCAGCTCAGCTCGATGACATATAATCAGGGCGTGACATTAACTTTTCTGATCACCGGCCACAGTGGTTAGTAGTTTTCCAACATTACTAGCCACTCTGCATTTTCACTAGCCACAATTTTGTTGTTGGGAAAATGTTTTTTATATGCATAAATATGACTTTGACATGCTAAAATTACTTGATTTTGATTTTGTGTTTTGTCCACATGCCTCCTCATTAATTTCACGTTTTGTGTGTCGTGTATGAGTAAATGGGTCATGGTTTCATAGTGTTATACAGCAAACAGTTTTAAAGCAATGTTATTGTAAAAAAAAGTGATAATTAAACCATATTAACAAAAATACCGTAGGCAAAAGAAAGCAGGTGAAAAACATACTGTGTGTGATAATGAAAGGATGATCACACGGTTAAGGCCAATTAATAATCTGTTGAAAGCGAAAGCAACCGGTGGTGCTTACAAAAAGACATATTTAAAGCTCTTGAAAGCAACAAGACTGTGGGTAACTTTTTGTCTGGTCTATATGAAAGAGAACCGATCACAGTTGCGTTTCAGGCACGGTTGCTTCAAGCAAGAAAACTGGAGCGCGCACGCGTTTTAGTCGCGCGCATCACATCAGCTGTTATTCTTTATTCACCTGCATTCTGCTCCCGCGAATACAATTATTTTTGTTGTGCTGTTTCTCGATTCTAAGATTACATTTGCACGCATATTGGGCCACCCTTATAGTCGAACCCTGCTTTTAAGAAAACCACAATTTAAAATTATTTTCCATCAGACAAAGTGGTATTTGGCAGGTTGGCGGGTGTTAATGTTAAGCCCTGCATATAATGTCTCTGACACCGCCTGTAGTCCCATTTAGCAACTTGATAGCAACCGTCTTTTTAAATAAGAGTAACAGATTTAAATAAATCAAGAGTGTGCTGTAACTGATGTGTTTTATGTTGTAGAATAAAATGTGAAAGTATCTTGAGTTTGTGTTAGCCACGAACCTTATTTAAGCGATTTAACTGAAATCCCATGAAAAAAACCCATTGACTTTGGGACGAGGGAACCGGAACTGCTAAAATGCTAACTCGCTTCTGGGTTTTTGCATACAAATTGACGTCATAGTTCCCCCACTCTATACTTTGAAAGCATTGTTAAAGGCACAGTAATTTTCGCCACTAGAGGGTGAAACAAAAGTATACCTTAAAGATGCAGTGACTGAGTTTGGAATCATGGGAGTTGTGGTCTTCATGACATCCTACTGGACTCCTGCAAAAGTCATGTTTAATAACGAGCTAAAGGTTGCTTTTACACCTGTTTCCATTGGTCCAGAATGAGGTTAAAAATTATACATTTATGTATTTTTCAGCCATTTTGGTATTGTTTTACACCAGACCGTCCAACCCAACCCAACCAGTTGAAATTAACCAAAAAGCAGTCATGTGACAACATCCTCATCGGTCCTTGGCTAGATGAATTTCCTGAACAGCATTTTTATTGGTCAGAAATTAACACATGCAAAACTTGCGTGCTCAAAACACGAAAGTAAACAAAGATTGGAGGAAAACTCAGCAGGCAGTATGAACCTCCTCATAACTCCACATTTGTCTGCACCCTGCCATAATTGCTCTGCACAAGATGTTTGGTCAGATGAGAAATGGTCGTGCCCAACTGAGCCTGGTTTCTCTCAAGGTTTTTTCCTTCACTTTTGTCAATTGTTGAAGTTTGTCACCACTAGCTTGCTTGGTTTGGGACTTGTGGAGCTGCACATTGATGGTTTTGCTCTTCAGTGTTTGGACTTTCAGCAGTGGAAATTAAACCACACTGAACTGAACTGAACTCTGAAAACTGGACAGACACGGTTTCAATTTACAAGAACTTTTATGTTAAGCTGCTTTTGTAAACATTGTTTTACATTGTAAAAGCGCTACAGAAATAAACATGAATTAAATTGAAGTAAACTGTTGAAAAATATTTCTCATTCTCATCCCAAAATGCACATCGCAGCTGACTACCACAGTTTGGTTAGTCCAAAAAAGCTAAGTACTTTTTGCTTTAGAATCTTTAAGTCAGTTCACGTTCTCACCACAAATGAAATGCACCAGAATTAATTCGAAAGCGTACTGAGACCACCTCTTCAGGCAGGTCTCAGTACACTTATTAGGTCTTCCACGAGTACGATTGCTACCTTCAAACCTGCCAAAACGAAACACACCATGAAGGCAAACGAACTCTGGTACATTTTAACCAAACTAAATGAGGCAGGTCTGCAAGCACCAAAACTATTCAACACTTATTATCATGGTATATGAAGCAGAGTAAAGGCTGATTTATACTTTTGCATCAAGTGCATGCATATGGTCCGGCACAGCCTTCATGCGGTCGCATAGTCTTTGCCGTGGCTGATGCGTACACCTCTCAAAAAATATAACTACATGTCGCAACAACGCGTAGCACAAGCTCTGTGATTGGTCGGCATTTTTTTGTTTTTAAAAGATGTCTAATGGATATCTTATAGACATCTAAACATAGTCCTCTTGGCTAAAACAAGGCTAAATTTGGGCTGTCAGTGAAAATCTAATAGACGTCTAAGAATAGGGCAAAACTAGACTAGTTATCAAATAAACAGAAATGAATGACCACATATAAAGTCTGTCTAATCTGTTTATTTGATGACTAGTCTAGTTTTGGGCTATTCTTAGATGTCTATTAGATTTTCACTGACAGACCAAGTTTAGTCTTATTTCAGCCAAGATGTCTACGTTTAGATGTCTATTAGACATCTATAAAACACAAAATTGTTTGCTGGGGAGTGTGGCCGGTGCTGAGAGCCATGAGCCCGATGGAGCGAGTGTTTACATCTGTCAACTTTCATGAAGGAGCTCCAGATGGAAACCTTTGTTTTGCGATTACCTTATGATTAAAGTTGTTGCACATCCGCCGGTTCCTGCCTCTGAATGAGTTTGAGCTACTTGTATATTAAGGTAGCGTTTGGAAAAAACAAAACACCCACAAAGAAACTCGTTACAGAGGAACATAAAAACCTACTGCCAGCTAGCATTTCTGAAGTGTTAGTGCAGAGCAACACAACAGCACACAAAAGTTTAAATGCACGACTATGCCCAAGGCATGCATCGTGAGTCACGGCGATCACTTGATGTAGAAGTATAAACCAACCTTAAGATGGAAAGCTGCTGAAGAGAAATAAGAGCGTTGCAACAGTTGCTGAGAGACGAGCTTGATGCGGCAGGAAAGTAGTGGAAGATGCTTCTGGTTCTTCCACTCAAGAGAAGAAGCATCTGTCATTTCTGTCATTCTGTGCAGTATAATAAAATGTACAACATATTAAAGAGTCTTTGGTGTTTTCCCGCTCTCTATAAAACTGAACTGGTGTCCTGACATTTTATCCTACCCATCAGATTATGCTATCAACACTGTATTGGAAAGCTTCTGAGGTTGGGGTTAAGAATTAGGTAGGTTAGGATGATATTACAGCTTCATATCACACTACTCCACATTACAATTTACACTAGTAGCAAAATCTGATGGGTAGCATATTGTGTCATCAAAATGTGCTACCTACTTTTTGAATGGGAGGTAGGACAATCTGACAAGGTAGGACAAATCGACAAAACACCGGAAATCGAGGGTGTATGTAAGCATAAACTCACAGGACAGAGTATAAGTTAGTAGAAAATTCTCAAGTCAAATTTCTCCAGATTTAACCATTCTTTAAAACATTTTGTCAGTCTCCTGTGTTTGTATCATGTGATCCCTTTGTTCTGTTTCCCGCCGTTTCTTAATGTTCCACCTGTGTCTCACCCATTTGCAATCAGTTGCATCATGTCATGTGTATTTATATCCCTGTGTTTAGTTAGTCCATCGTCTGGTATTGCTTTGTCAAAGACCCCATGTTTCTTGCGTGTCCATGTTCCAGCGTTTGTAGTAAGGTGTTTCGAAAATAAATTTGAGTTTGGTTTGAGAACTCCCGAGTCTCCATCGTCCTTGGTCAAAGAGCAAACATGTCACATTTGTGATAATATAAGTACATACGTCAGCAAAATATATAACATTTTTCTAATGGTTTTTGGATGTTTTAATGAAAAAAGTCTATATTGTGCATATGAACATTCTATAAACATTACTGGTACTAAACAAAAAAAAAAATCTGTCATTTCTAGAACGATTTTTGGCCAGGTCAGATTCCCATAAACCAGAGTTTGCAAATTTGTCATTATCCAAAAAAACATTCATGATGTCATTTTGTGATTATTTACATGACATTCACAGCTTAAAATTCTGACTTGAATAAAAAAAATCCTTGCTCAAACATGCTGAACTGCACAAAACCTAAGCAGCTGCTACCAAAATAAATGGGAACACTTCTTCTGTGCATTACAGACCACTTTGGTCCTTATCATAATTGCGATTATTAAAAAACCTTACTCATATATCTTAATTCCATAAATTGGCTTTTCCTTATTTATCTATTTGTCACGCCGCCCTATTTAAACTCAATAACAAGCTGCTTTCCACTTCATGAAGTCCTTTGCATCTCAGGGTGACAAACACATACAGCGAATTGCTTGTAGATTGCATTATATTTGTGTTTATTAACTTCCTGAAGAGGTGTAATGAGGGCAGTAGGGGTAGATTTGGTTAGCGCGCACACAGATCCACCGCTTGGCTCTGAGATAGAGAGAGATGGGAGAAAAGGAGGGAAAGAGAGAAAGACCGAGCGAGAGAAAGAGTGTGCGAGCGAGCCATCTGGACATGGCCTGCCTCTGGGGACAGGGGGCACCATATTGGGTCTGGCTCTCTCTTCAAGGCACATTTCACAACATTTGCCAAGAGACCCGGATAACAGCAGCACTGCGACCGAGACCACTGCTTATAATTCATCCAAGCTGTTGGGTTGCAGCTCGCAACATCTCTCAGTGTTAAAGCTGTCAATTTCAGCAGTCCTCCAGTCCTGCGGGTACTGATTAGTTTCTGGCACACACAGCGTTACAGGGATTAAGGAGAAGATGCCCAGATATGATCCACCGCTCGTACCTCATGTTTGCATTAGGACTGAAGTGAATTGTTTTCATTGTTGAATAGGCTTTTGATCTCATATGAGTCACCGTAAGGGTCTGCGGTATCTGCTTCCACCAGTGAGGCGCTCTAGCACAAGACTAAGTCATTCAGGCCTCTGGAATGACGTCCAATAGGAGAAGACACAATGCTTATGCTGGGCCCTGTCCCAAAAGGCATGCTTCATAGGCACTTGCAGATTTACAGTGTGATTTGGGACAGAGTACAAATGAAGCCAAACTATAACTGTGGCTGGGAGAGCTCGTTGTAACATGCTATTAGAGCAAAACAATTCAGAAATGATGGGTTTATCTGTTGAACGACACAACAAGTGATGCAAATATTCACAATGCGGCTAAATACTAAAATACAAGATATTTAGCACACACTGCAAACATTTTAAATAACACCAAATATGGAAACGTGCTGCAAAATTCACAATGCAACTAAGTATAGAAACACATTGCAAAAATTCACAATGCAAACAAATATATAGAAACATTCAAAAATGTATAATGGCACCAAATACAGAAATGCACAAGTACTTTAAATATTTACATCACAACCAAATACACAAATGCACAGCAAAAATTCACAACACAACCATAAAAATTTTAAATGGCACCAAATATAGAAATGTGCTGCTAAAATTCACAATGGCACCAAACACAAATACAGATATTGACAACCAGCCAAATACAGTAATGCACACGTAACTACAAATCAACTAGTAAAATCAACATAGCCTTATTCCGAAATTGTAGCCCTATATACATTTCTGGAGATCGTAAATTGTGTAGCCAGAAGTACGTATGGCTGCATTTCGTCTTTAAAATGAATGCTATGGGGCAGTATGATGCTGTTCCTTTTCGTGCTCACTAGCTGACTGCTTACCTTTGTATGGACGGTTTTCCCATTGTTACCAGTTTGTCCAGTAGCTTGCCATGTACGTCGGCGGACTTGAGACGCAGAGGAGTTGACCTGGGTCAATCGGTGCTTTTAAAAACATTGGTTGGGTTTAGGGAAGGGGGAGGGTGGGGCAGTCGATCGGTCAGTCAGTCAGTCAGTCAGTCGACAGTGGCCTCTAGTGGATTTTTTTGAGAGAACAGCAGGTGCGAATGGCACTTGCAAGTAAAATTTGAGATCTAAAAAAAAGTGTATACAGCGGCTTCTGGTGGATTTGCAAAAACTGCAAAGAAATGTAGATCCTGGGACATATTTGGCACTTTCCTGAAATGTATATAGGGGTACGTTTTCAGAATTAGCCTGGGTTGAATAAAATACAGGAACATGCTGCAAAAAGTCACAATGCAACGAAATGCATACATGAGCTACACTTTTTTTTTATAAAAAAAATAAAAATAAAAATCACAATACAATCAAATGCAGAAACGCATTGTAAAAATTTTCACATAGCAAACAAATTTGGAAACATTCTGCAAAAACTCTAAATGGCACCAAATACAGAAATGTGCTAGTATAGATTTTTACAACACAATCAAATACAGAAATGCACTGCAAAAATTCACAACGCAACCACTACCAAATACAGAAACATGCTGCCAAAAGTCACAATGCAACCAAATACAGAAATGCACTAGCATTAGAGATATTTACAACATAAATATAGAAAATATACCAAATATAGAAATTCACAGCTAAAAAATTACAATGCAACCACAACCAAAAACACAAACAAGCTGTAAAAACCAGCATAGGCTTATTCTGAAAACGTAGCCCTATAAACATTTCTGGAGGTAACGAATTATGTGGCCAGAAGTACGTATGGCTGCATTTCATCTTTATAACGAATGCTACAGGCGGTATGATGCTATTCCTTTTCGCACCACCAGCTGACCGCTGCGAAACACGGTAACACTTTATTTTGATGGTCCATTTGAGAATTAGTAGACTGTCTGCTTAATAGCTGTTGATATTCAACAAACATTTAACTAATAAACTGCAAGTACATGTCAACTTACACTAACTTAAACCCCAATCAAACAGTCTACTTATAATCTAATTAGAATTAGTTAGCATGTAGATGCAATTTAACTTAAATTGAACAAACAGACCATCAAAATTAAGTGTGACTGTGGCGAGGGGGCGTGGCCGAGAGCCGTGGGAGCTAAACGAGGCCCGCCACAGATGAGATACACCTGTGGCGCGCACCTGCCTTCAATCCCACGGAAGGAGCTCTGGACTATAAGAGGAGGAACGATGGCAGAGGACAGAGAGAGAGGACCGGGCCCGGACATATTACTTTTGCTTTCAGTTTGACGGCAGTCTCCGTGAGGAGCTGCCGTCCGTTTGTTTTGATTTAGACGGCAGTGTCCGTGAGGAGCTGCCGTCCCTTTTATTAATAAATATTTATATAAAGTTTAAAGTTCTCCGCCTCCTCCTTCCCGGCGGCCAGGTGGCTGTAAACTTCATTACAGTGGGATTGAAGGCAGGTGCGCGCCACAGGTGTATCTCATCTGTGGCGGGCCTAGTTTCGCTCCCACGGCTCTCGGCCACGCCCCCTCGCCACAGTGACTAAATTCACAACGCAGCAAAATACAGAATTTTGTTTCAAATATTAAAAACTACTGTAGATACAGAAGCCAACTGCAAATATTTACTATGCAACAACCAAATGCAGAAATGCACTGTGAATGTTCATACCCCACTAATGCAGGCCTAGTATGCATCCATGATCACATGATCTCAGAGTTGCCGTTTCCAGTTGTTTAACAAAACATGGTGATATTTCCTCGCAGGGATTTGATCTGTGTAGATAATATACTCTACTAAAACAGCTCAGCTGTTTAGCCACAATATCTTTAATCTATTGACTCTGATGGTGCATTGTATACTGCAAAAATAGCCTTCCTACTTATCAGAGGGATTTAGCATATAAAGCATACAGCATGATAATGTCTGCACAATGTTTACTTCAGATTTCATAATCTAAAAATTATGCTCTTGATAATAGAAAGGGAACTTTTAAGCTGACGTCTGAAATTTCTTGGTTGTTAAAATACTTTCTTCTACCCCAGTTTTATGTGCAGAGAGAACCATGAGCAAGCCATTTTACAGATTCCTTGAAGAGAGGGAACACTGTATGTGGAGTTTACCACAAATTACCCAGTAGCTCACACAAAACAACCATCTAGTAAACACACCGCAAAATGACACAGCAGCAGCATTTCAGCATCAGAATATAACAGAGACCAGCAAGCATTTTAACACTGCAGAAACACTCACATCACCCTATAGACAGAAAAAAGGGCAAATGAATCATTTATTCAAAACGGCTGATTCATTTAAAATGATTTATTTACTCAAAACACTTACTTATTAATGGCAAATCCAGAACACAGAATACTGTGTCTGAAATGTGAATATATCATAAAAAATAATGTGACTAATATACACAGGACTACTGAATCATCTCACAGAAGGATTCATTTCAGGCACTCAACTGAAGCTTTGAGAGTTTGCAATAAAAACATTTTATTAAATATGGTATTTTGTCATGCGCGTGTCACGTGGCACAGTGGGTAGCATGATCGCCTCACAGCAAGAAGGTCGCTCGTTCGAGCCTTGGCTGAGTCAGTTGGCATTTCTGTGTTCTCCCTGTGTTCGCATGGGTTTCTTCTGGGTGCTTTGGTTTCCTCCACAGTCCAAAGACATGGTATAGGTGAATTGAATAAGCTAAATTGGCTGTAATGTATGTGTGTGAAAGAGTGTCTATGGGTGTTTCCCAGTTTTGGGTTGCGGCTGAAAGGGCATTCGCTATGTAAAACATATGCCAGATAAGTTGGTGGTTCATTTTGCTGTGGCAACCCGTGATTAATAAAGGGACTAAGCCAAAGGAAAATGAATGAATTAATTAATTTTCACATGCTTTCAGATGTAGCAGCATTTACTACACAGAGTCAAAAGATGTGTCCGAAATCGCATACTTCCATACTATACAGTATAGTACTCATTCTGAAAATGTAGCCCTATATACATTTCTGGAGATTGCAAATTACATAGCCAGAAGCACATATAATTGTATTTCGTTTTTAAAACGAATGCTATGAGGCGGCATGATGCCGTTCCTTTTTGTGTTTACCAGCTGACCGCTTACCTCTGTATAGATGGCTTTCCAACTGTTACCAGTTTGACCAGTAGCTTGCTACATACATTGGCGGACTTGAGACGCAGAGAGGAGTTAACCACGACAACAGGGTTTGAGTCCGGAGAAGAAAGGTTCCAGAACCCAGTTAAGACAAAACCAGAAGCCAAAAAAATTAAATAAACAAGTAAATAACAGGGTGGGTTTCGGGAAGGGGGAGGGTGGGTCAGTCGATCAGTCAGTCAGTCCATAGTGGTCTCTGGAGGATTTACACGAGAACAGCAAGCACGAATGGCACTCGCGAGAGAAATTTGAGATCTCAAAAAGCGTACACAGTGGCTTCTGGTGGATTCGCGATAAACAAAACCTGCAAAAAAACATACCTCCTGGGACGTATTTGGCGATCTCCAGAAAGGTAAACAGTGGTATGTTTTCAGAACGAGCCTGGGTTGGAAAAATCAGTCCTGTGATTCCCGCCCAATTAAATAATAATAATTTTGCATCATAAAACAATTTTAAGACATGTTTAGAAAGTGTCCAAGAAGATGTCCAAAAACATGCAATCATCCTGAGACTGTTTAGTCTGTTTAGCCTACTGTATGATGACTGAAATCATCACATGGCCTTTAACAATCACTAAGTGAAGTTTATCTATAAACTAATTTTGAGAGGATCACGTGCTTATGACTGACCACGGCTGGTCCCGCATTAGCTACAGTATCATATGATTTACCAATCAGACGAATCCAAACACACATAAATAACTAGATTTCCCTACCTTAGTCATCTTTGCCTTGAAGAATGCCCTTTTCCACCTCTACTTCTGCCCTATTTCCTAGATTAATCCAGGACAGGGCGGCATTGCAGCTCAGAGGTTAGCACTGTCGCCTCACAGCAAGAAGGTCGCTGGTTCAAGTGCAAGCTGGGTCAGTTGGCGTTTCTGTTTAGAGTTTACATGTTCTCCCCATGTTCTCATGGGTTTCCCCCGGGTATTCCAGTTTCCTTTTACAGTCCAAAGAAATGCAGTATAAGTGAATTGAATAAACCAAATTGGCAGAGTATCAAGATTATAATAGTTTTAGATTTTTCATTAGCTTTAGTTTTTATTTCATTTTGACTTTTTGTTTTAAAATTCAGTTAGTTTTAATTAGTTTTTAGAGGTAATTTACTAGTTTTTATTAGTTTCTATATTTGGAAATTGCTTCGTTTTAGTTTAGTTTTCACTTTCTCCTTAATAATATTATTTCATAAATGTATTATTTGCAAACTCTAAATAGGGAAATCATATTAGCAGCCAATGACTATCAAAGTACAACATTGTTCACAGTCAAATAAACAGTGTTAATGTTGTTTTCAAGTCACACTTGCAGGTTATTTCAGACGAATATTTAAAGTGCCGTGGTAAACAACATAGGGATTGTGTCACAAGTTGTCACTGAATGAATGTGTGAATAAAAAACTAACTTTAATAACTTACACTTTCACATTTCATTCTTAGCATTCAGTGTCCGCAGTTTAATTAACCATATTTAACTGTTTTGCTGAAATCATTGCTGCAATTAAAAACAAGTAATGTATATGATTCAGCATAGCCTGAACTTACCTGATATAACATGAGAACTGCAAAGTCCAGCATTTCTAATTAGGTTGTCAATTCATTCAGCTCCCTTTTAGCCAAAGACGTCTGCAGTCGGCATTGAAAGCAGTGTGGTGTATGGTAAAAGTTAAGTTTTTTATTTTTGGCATCCTACCGAAAAACACGACATGTTTGCTATTGCTGCCGGTCTATTTTTGCAACTGGGGACCCATGTGACGTCATGTGTGACGTAGGTTGGTAATTCGTCTATAATAACCTTGTGCAGTATATTTAGTACTGGGCATTCACCGCATAACCATATGATGATATAGTTGGCATTTACAGTAATTCCGCTGTGGCAACCCCTAATAATCAAGGAATAGGCCAAGCAAACAAATTCAGGGATCTCTCGAGACCTATTTGACCTCAAGAATCTTCTGAGTTCAGGGCCCTCTCCCAAGACAGCATGTCAAACACGCTTTATTATCAATTGAAATGCACTACAGAATGTTACGTTTTCACACACATGCACAAACTGCATGTAAATGCTATTTTATACTTATACTTTGAGTAATATATTTTTACTCTACTTACACTACATTTTTGGGCGAGTAATGGTACTTTTACATGAGTATGATTTTTCAGTAATCTTTCCACCACTGTTTGTGTACTATAAGTGTACTATACTATAACCAGTTTTAAGACACTGAAAAATACTGTAAATTAATGACACTCTTAGATTGCCCAAGCAAAGCACAAAGAAAGATCACTTGACATTCACATTTTCTTTAAACAATTTTTCCAGTACTATGTATCTAAAAAAAGAAATAATTGCAAATGTAAGTCATAAGCAATTCTGCTTACGCTTCAGCAGCGATCAGCTGTCTGTTTGTCTCTGTCACACGAGGTCTGTTTCCTTGCATACACAATGACCTGCTTCTAAATGCTCTGTGACATTTTGTTGCTCTTGCAATGTGCATGAGTCGTGAACAAAAGCACAGCGCGCAGCAGATGAAGGGTAAAGAAAAGCACAAACACGGGCCGATTTCCTCAGGAAACACTACAGCAGCAAGCATCTCAGAAATTCTCTTTTCTCTCTGGTGATAAAGGCATGACTATTTGAAGCTAATTAAATGCAGGCTAGTGGCTCAATCTTGTGCTTCTGAGTGCCGCATGCGGAGGGTTTGTTTCAGAGCAGCGAGATGGAAATTGCGCCTTTATCTTGTCGTAGCAGTGAGCTGTAAAGGGCTCTGTTCATTCAAGCACGCTTTACACTTTGTGCATACAGGACTCCAGGAATCCAGAGCCCTCAGGGACGGTACCTGTTAGCTTGCGAAAAACAGGACGTATGTTTGTGTGTAAGTGAGAGGGAGCAAGTGGGCAGCTCACGGCGTTCAATGCAAGTAGAGTTTGTTTGCAGAAAGCAGTAAGTCAGGAATAACCAATGGCAGGCCATTGAATTGTTAAAAAAATAATGCACACTCGAGGTGGGGATGGGTCTGCATAGATAGGTCACACTTAGGTGCAATTTTCACTCTTAACAAACCATTTATACAAATTTCAGCTCATTCATTCATTTTCCTTCGGCTTAGTCTCTGATTTCTCAGAGGTCGCCACAGTGGAATGAACCGCCAACTATTCAAGCATATGTTTTATGCAGTGGATGCCCTTCCAGTACTAAATTGTGACCATACACTCTCAGAAATAAAGGTACAAGAGCTGTCACTGGGGTGGTACCTTTTCAAAATGTACAAATTTATACCTAAAAGGTCCATATTAATACCTCAAGGGTACATATTGGTACCTAAAAAGTACAAAACAGTTCCTTTTAAAATTTGTAGGTACTAATATATACTTTTGAGGTACCAGTATGGACCCTTCAAGTACATATGTGTACCTTTTGAAAAGGTACTACCCCAGTGACAGCTCTTGTACCTTTATTTCTAAAAGTGTAGTTTCTATTAATTCAACGGACTGGAGTCAGTTTTTTTCCACTTATACTATGCTAAGCACACATAAAAACATTGATCAGTGTATTTTAAGAAATTAACATTTAGCAGATGCTTTTGTCCAAAGTGACTTAATTATCAGGTTTAATTCGATTTGATGAAATTTGTAAGGTTATTGTCCTGCTGTGTGTTGGATTAGTTTCATCTTAATTAATGCCTTTTGTATAGTTTTGATGAGTTGTTTTGGCTGTTGTAGCTGCAAAGTACTTTCTAAAAACTGAAAACATTCAGCACAGTAAAAGGGTACTACAATGCAGTCAAGACCTGCCTGGAACTACTTTAATTGTAGTCCATAACCTATTATCTTTGTTGCCTTCCATTACCTGTTACACATTATTCATTCATTTTCTTTTCGGCTTAGTCCCTTTATTGATTTGGGGTCACCACAGCAGAATAAACTGCCAACTTATCTAGCATATGTTTTACGCAGAAGATGCCTTTCCAGCTACAACCCATCACTGAGAAACACCATACACTCTCATTCACACACATACACTACGGACAATTTAGCCTACCCAATTCACCTGTACCGCATGTCTTTGGACTTGTGGGGGAAACCGGAGCACCCGGAGGAAACCCACGCGAACATGAGGAGAACATGCAAACTCCACACAGAAATGCCAACTGACCACAGAAGTGCCACTGTGCTGCCCCCTGTTACACATCATATCTAATGAAAAAACAAAAACCATACAGGCATGTTTTGGACTTTTGTAACAAGAGATGTTTTTTCCTTTATTGGGCTGACTGGTTCTCTTGCTTTAAGGTATGCTGAAAACCTGCAACCATTGACTTCCATACACTCTCAGAAATAAAGGTACGAGAGCTGTCACTGGGGTGGTACCTTTTGAAAAGGTACAAATTTGTACCTAAATGGTCCATATTAATACCTCAAGGGTACATAATGGTACCTAAAAAGTACAAAAGTGTTCCTCTTAAAATTTGAAGGTAGGTGTCTTTCTATTTGGGCTGTCACATTTGCCTTTTTGCAATGAATTGGATCCAGAATAAGAAATGCTTTGATTAAATTTATATTGAATTCATGACAATTTTTTTCAAACTGTGGCTGAAAACTGAAATATTTTTTTTAAAAAAACAAACCATACAAAAATAATAAAATACTGTAAATATTAGAGAAAACACATGTAAACCAAAATACAGTCAAATCTATCAGAGTAGAAGACATACAGTATTTTGTTGTCTATTGTGTAGTGATTGCTTAAAAAAGCTCATACAAGATTGATTAACAAAAGCTCAGCTTTTGTTGCATATTTTAAATGTTTTGACACGGTTAGAGAATTTTGCAAGTAAAATATGTCATTTTAACCATGAGCGTCGCTGTTTAAACCCGTGGTAACTGTTCTGAAAATGTGGAGTTTCAATTGATGGCTGCATCAAAGCAATCAAGAAACACTGTAAGTAAGAAAGAAGAGCGAGTTGATCAGGCCACCCTCTCTCTCAGCTAGATAATAATTTACCTTCTGAAAATTGGAGAAAGTTAACCTTAAGGTCCTGACACCCTTCTCTGGTCATTTGGTCATGCTCGATGGTCTATATTTTACCTCCTGAAATTTGGAGA
The DNA here is from genome assembly GCA_903798205.1 of Danio tinwini. Classification (NCBI taxonomy): domain Eukaryota; kingdom Metazoa; phylum Chordata; class Actinopteri; order Cypriniformes; family Danionidae; genus Danio; species Danio tinwini. The sequence continues at coordinate 7,395,399 of CAIGQZ010033059.1, read as the reverse complement.
AAGATGTGAAGTTACCCTTAAGGTCATGAGACCCTTCTCTGTTCATTTGGCTGTTTGTTAAGTGCAACAGGAGAAAAACAAAAAAATAACTAATTTCTTACACATGCTAATGATGGAAACATTCAAATAACAATCACATTATATATCAAGCAATTTCTAACATTTGTGTGCAACATGCAAAGGGTTTGTTTTAAAGCAGCGAGATGGAAACTGCGACTTTATCTTGTCTTTGCAGTGAGCTGTAAAGGGCTCTATTCATTCAACCATGCTTCACACATACAAGGCTCAAGGAATCGTACCTGTTAGTTTGCGAAAGAGGACGTATGTTTGTATGTGAAAGGAGTGGGAAGCTCACAGGGTTCAACACAAGTAGCGTTTGTTTTGCGAAAAAGCCTCGTGAACTCTTCTTTGATGAGTCGAGATGTTCCTTGTGGCTAGTGCATACTTAAATTAATTACTGTTCCGAGCACAAATGAGATACAGTACTTTGATGTGAGCTATTAAACAAATGAAAGAAATGAGCTGGAAAAAAGATTATTCACAGATAAACAGCAGCGGTGTATGAGGACGGAGCACAGCTGCTCAGTGCTGGATGTCTGAAGCGCTGTTGCCATGGAGGAGCCGTTTTTAACGCGGCTCCAGATTCATCATGAGTCATCATGCCAGTCTCTGGTATATGTTTAAGCAGTTGAAAAGGGTCACTTCACCAGAGACTGAAATTTCTTTTTAAAATGTGTGTTTGATGTGGTGCGGAAACATTGTTACTTCAAAAAAAAAGAAAAAGAAAAAAAAAGCATTTATTAAAACTAAGCTGCAAGAACGCTGTGTTGTTCATGCAGTTTCTTTTCTCAGACTTTTGGGTTATTATATACATCAAAGCACTTATATAGGAAGCATTTATAGTTATTTTAAAGAAATAGTTCATCCAAAAATAAAAAGGGCCTCATCATTTACTCTCCCTCGTGTAGTTTTCAACCTTTTTGAATTTATTTCTTCTGTTGAACACAAATAGTTGCTGGGACCCATAGTGACTTGCATAGTGAGAAATAATATAGCTATGGAGGTCAACTGGTACCAACTTTCAGCATTCTTTAAAATATCTTCTTTTGTGTTCAACATAGAAAGTAAAATAAGTTTTGAGAAGTGAAGGGTGGTTAAAAGATTACAGAATTTTTTAGTTTTGGGGAAATTATTCCAGCAGGCACAGGGCGTCAGATTGACATTGTATGTCGCATTTTGTTTGGAAATTAAAATCGGGTGACATCAGAACCCAACATCAGGTTGATGTCAACGTCCAACATCCAACCTAAAATCAACCTTATATCAATGTCTAATGAACGTTACAGCCAGTAACCCCCCCAGCCCCCCCCCCCCCCCCCCCCCCCCCCTCCCGCAAGGATTATTGATGGGGGTATGTTGGATGTGCGCGTCAAACCGAAAAGTCATACCTTACGAATACATGAAAGCATTTAATATCGATGTGACGTTGGTTTAAGATGTTGGCTCGATGTTGAATTTTAGTCACTTTACAACATAACCTAAAATCAACCAAATATCAACGTCATTTGACGTGGTTATTGGGCGTCAAAATAACGTTGTCCTTAGATGGTGGCTAGACATTGAATTTTGATCACCTGATGTCACGGCCTAAATCTAACCTACGTCTTTTGATGTGTGCCTGCTTTGTCACTATGCTTCAAACCCCCAGGTTTATCCCATCTGTCAGCTAGTTTCGAATCATAAAAAATTTTTGTATGACCCCATTTTGTATGTATTTTATGCCTTCAGGCCAGAAAATGAATGTCTTTTTTGTTTTACATACATTGATTACACTGATTTTTTTTTATTACCATTTGAATACCCTCAGTTTTACTATAATGCCATAATTACGTTACTGGTTAACCATGGTTAGTTACTGTAGTTGTTACCAAACTGTAAAAAAAGTTCTTGCTGCCTTACATTTTTTAGTTGAATCAAATGAACTTTTCTAGTCATCTCAACTTAAATCAATCAAACTGACTAAAATATAACGTTAAACTTTGCATAACTTATAAACATTTGTAGAAACATGATTAAAGCAGTTAAACATAGTTAAAGCAACATAAAATATTTTTTTGTCTTGACTTAATGTTGTTATATTTTTTACAGTGCATGGTTTAACTTTAAAAAACATGTTTCTTTGCTTTTATTTGTAGTGAAATCATGGTTTATATTTTTGAGCAATGAAAGCTAATTGTTTTTCAGCCAAATATTGACATTTTGTTTTACTTGAAACTAGCACCATGATATTATAAACATCTTGCTATACAGTAAACTAAGTAAAGTGAATATACCAACTTTTTAGAGTAACATTTAAGTTAATAGCGCAGGCATCTGTAGGGAACTTTATTGCGAGCAGCAGTGAAGCTTGTTTCGTCTGTTTTCAGCATCAGCATGTGCGCCCTCAACTCCCAAATCACACTGAACCTTTCCGTCTTTATGACTGTCTTCAAACATAAGGCCTTTTCGCACCGCTCACATAATTAAGATGAGATTTATCTCTGTAGCAACACCACTTTCTAAATGAGTTTCTGACATTTTCCTGACATTTTGCTTCCTCAAGTGGCCCAAACTCAAAATCCCCACCCTGCAAAACACAGCTGTGCCAATTCCCCGCGCTGCACCGGTGCAACGGAGACGTGTCAGCTTGATAGACATTCACAGACTCAATTATACCATATTGATCTCCAAGGCTAAGAGGTTTAAACAACATAGACTTGCCTCAAATGGCTAATAGTCTGTGTCACTGTCAGCAAACACGACAATCCACACACACACACAGACACACTTGTATATGTGGTAAATGAGGACACTCCATTGGTGTAATGTATTTTTAACTGTAAAAAAACCCCCACTTATTTTATGGCCCTATATCCTACCACTAAATCCAACCATCACAGGAAACCTGTAGCAAATTTTTTATGTAAAAAGACCCCATTAAGTATGATTTTTAAGTTTTTTATAAATACGAGGACAATACATGTACTCATAAGCCACTTTAATAGTGTAAACCTAGGTCTTTTTACAAAGTTGTGACCTTATAAACCACATAAACAAGTACACACACACTTCTGATTTTACAGTAACAGCTTGCTGCAAACAAAGACTTGGCTGCATTTTACAGACAATTGGGGGTAGCAAGTTATGCAAATCCATCTCGTTTTGGCCAATTGCAGGTTCCGATGGTTATTATAACTGCTAATCTGTGCCCACCTGTACCTACATCTTGATTCTTGAGGAAATAAAGAGCAGAGCTGGGAGTGGCATTATGGCTGACAGAGGAATTTGCCGTGCATCAGTAAACCGCAGCTGCTGCCTTCTTCCTCCACGTGTTTACAACTGCTTCAGTTTGATTAACAACTAGTGATCCAGAACGCCTTATGTCTGACACTGAGAAGTCACTTTCATTCTCAGTTTTCTCATCTGCAAAGACTAAACGAACCAAAGATGTTACATTTATGCATGAAAACACTTACTCCTCTGAAGTTTATTTTCAAGTTGGCTACATACAGTTGAAGTCAAAACGATTAGCCCTCTTGTGATATTTCTCTTTTTGTCAAATATTTCCCAAATGATGTTTAACAGAGAGAAATATTTCACAGTATTTCCTATAACATTTATTTTCTTATTTGTCTTATTTTGGCTAGAAAAAAGTGGTATTTAATGTTTGTTTTTTTTAACAACCATTTAAAGGTTGTCACGTTCACACAAGGAAGACAAAGGTGAACTTCAAGGGTATTTATTAAAGCGATGCAACAACAGTAGCAAGGTGAAGCAGGTGAATGGTGTTGTAGAGGGTGAGCGATCTCACACACAAACAGTTCAGCTGGTAAGTTCAGTTCTTTGGTAAACCAATATAAGAATAGTCACATCCCTGAAACAGGTGTATATGCATTCACAGGAGGAGAACATCTATGGAAGAGCACAGGAGAGTAGACAAAGAGAACCATCCGTCTTCGATTCCAGACGGTGAGAGAGTGAGTGAGGTGAGTATATATAATGTGCTGGTAAATGCAGGTGCAGGTGATTAATAATCAGGTGAGGGTTCATGGGTGTGGTGGACGGAGATTGAGAGGGGTGATTGGGACTACGGGAACGAGCAGAGGGTGTGACAATTAAGGTCAATATTATTAGCCCTCTTAAGCAATTTTTTTCCCCGATTGTCTACAGAAAAAGCCATCGTTATACAATGACTTGCCTAATTACTCTAACTTGTCCACTTAACCTAAGCCTTTAAATCCCACTTTAAGCTGAATACTAGTATGTTGAAAAATATTTTGTAAAATATTATGTCATCATGGCAAAGATAAAAAAATCAGTTATTTAAAAAGTAGTTATTAAAACTATTATATTTAGAAATGTGTTGAAAAAAAAATCCGTTAAACAGAAATCGGGGGGAAAATATACAGGGGGGGGGCTAATAATTCAGGAGAGCTAATAATACTGACTTTAACTGTATATAAGTCATATCAAAAAGATTGTATTTGACCATTAAACCTACAGGAACAGCACCGCCAAATGCCTTAGATTAGTTTTACAATTTGCTAAAATGTTAGATTATGTCACATGTAATCAGACTATTTGTTATGTTATTGCAAGATGATTAGACATTAAAAAAGTGAGCGATTGCTCCATGTTTTTAATTTCTGTCCAGAGAGGTCATGTTTTGATTCTCCATTGGTCTCACGCAGTCAAGTGATGCGATTTCGCAGGTCAGAGTTCACCAAGCTTGAACTTTGCACTGCAGTGAACTGTGAAACTTGAAGCATGACCCTGTGTTTCCGGTCTGACGCATTCGCGTGCGTATGAATGGGAAGAAAAGTCCAGTGTGACCGCAGCTTTAATCTAAAAGAGTTGTGCTTATTTGTGTGTTTTGAGAATATCGTGCATTAAACCAGTCACAGTCTCATCTCCTATTCCCTTTAAAAGTCAGCTGAGTCACGCCATGGCGCATTTGCTATTTACATGGTGGACTTTTTGTGGAAAAACTGAATGCTTCACTAGCTAAAAACAATAAAACAGACCATCTGCAGCGCAAGGATAAAGAACAAGCCTCCTCCATTCGGCCTCTACTTTCTCTTTACTTTTACTCTTTACTCCTTTACTTTCATGGATAAGGAAGCAGTGGAAACTCACTCCACTGAAGACATCCATTAGCCTACTTATTTAGTTTTATTTGTTAAGTGCAAAGATTTGTATTGAAACTATTTCAAAATTCAGTTCTAATTTCCAGCAAATGAATAAATGAACAGTAATAATGAAGTGGGGTCAAAAAACTGAGTTATATCCAAACACACGTCCTATTCTTATGCCCCATATGGTCCAAAATCCGATAGATGTACACATCTAAACTTGTTTTTATTAAAACAAATATAAATATGCATATCATAAATAATACTCAAAATAATAATAATAATAATAATAACATTATACAAAGGCAAATTGTCATGAATAAACTTGAAAAAACTGAAAATAGCATACATTCCTTGCACCTTTTTGCGCTGGGTGTAGGGCCTAAAGTCTCAAAGTCTGTAATTTTCTGTGAGAAAATGTGCCGGAGGCAAACCCCAAATAACATACAGTATAAATAGCTTCCGGTTTAGGTAAATGGAGCCATTTTGCTTAAAATGCTTTTAAAGTAACCACCATATGTGCATTAATAATGTCCGTCACAGTGATTTTCAAAAAACAATTTTTCCCACCCTCACAACAGTTAAATAAAATAAAATAAAATAAAATAAAATAAAATAAAATAAAATAAAATAAAATAAAATAGCAACAATAAAAAACTGGCTAGGATGCAATGAGAGTTTTTCTGTTTGATCATAAATAAAATATGCTTGAGTGAAGTAAAAAAGAAATTTGACTGCAGTGAAAGCAGATCTGCTCATTTTCACTTTGACAGGAGTCAGAGCAGCCCTAGTTGCTTTGTACAACTAAAATCTTGATTTTTAATACTTAAGTAGTGCTTGATGAATGTTTAATTTATTAAGCAAAAAATCATCTGATAATTTTTCTAAAGCCTAGTCAAACACTGATAATTCAAGCATGCAAACTAGTGAAAATATTCAAATATACCACAGAAAAATCTGTAAAAATGAAACGTTTACACACTTTGTATGCAGGCAAATGTACAGTAATGAAGTAAAATTACTCTACCGCTAAAATATGCTTAAATACAGCGTTTGAGTTGCAGTCAGCAATCTGGAGCACTGTCCGCTGTTGCTGTGGCTGTTGTTTATTATAATACAAATTTTGTGCAGTTTCTTGGCTGAGGGTGTTTTTATTGCTTTCTATTTTGTTTCCATGGGGAGAAAATCATGCGAGTCAAGCCCTGCAGCTAAAATATATTTCAGAATACATATAATATTATCAGGTGGCCATGACCTTCTGAAACCAGAATGCACTAGTACATAAACTATTACTTATTTGCTCCATAATTCAGCTGAAGTCTGTCTCTCTTTCTCTGTTGCAGTGCAAGGTTGCGAGGTAAAGTGTTATATTATCATTTGATGATGTATGTAAACTGTATGTATACGTGTGTGTGTGTGTGTGTGTGTGTGTGTGTGTGTGTGTGTGTGTGTGTGCCCTGCAGCAGCTGCCCGATCCGCTGTGTACAAACGCACAGATATTTTACACAGCATGCCATAATGAATCGATGCAACTCTGTGATTTTTTTTTCTGCAAAGCCTGCTTTTTTTGCTGTCTTATTTATGCCTCCTTGATTTTAATCACACGTCTTGTTCCATATTCACTCTCATTGGAGGCTGTTTTGCAAAGCGTTTTTACACTTTGATCCTACCCAAGCCTATGTTCCCCGTGGAATAACAATGAAGATGAATTTACGAATTAAAGATTTGATGTCAGGGATATTTGTGGGTGCTTTTAGATATATAAAAATCTCTTTAAACACACACGGCCTGCTTACTGTCTCTTGTTCAGTATACCCCGTCAAAGGCAACAAAAATCTCTTCTTTTTTCTACCATTGTGACAAATTATTATCAAAACAGAGTTTCGTTTTATCTCGGTCTCTGCGGCTGATGCAGGATTGACATCAAAACAAAAAACACATGCTCAAAAAAAGAGAAAAATAATGGAGCTGCGAAGTACAATCCAATTTGGCATACCAGCGTAAAGATGGCCGAGTGCCCTGGAGAAGACAAATAATATTAAACACAGCATCAGTATTTCCAGGAAATGCATTTTGAGAGACGTCCTGAGGCTACGTAACACTGTTATTGCACTGAAGTGAAGTTCGGATGCCAAAAAAGTGAGCTGGCTGATTTGCAAGGGTAAACTAAGGCAGGGAAAAGAGCACTTACTTCTCACTGACTCATTGGCTTTTTACGAAGGAGAATTCCCATGTATAATTAAACAGAGCGCATTATACCAAAGATAAATAGGTTTGTTTACATAATCAAAACATAATCATTTGCACAACTCTTTGGCACGTCATCCAGGCGGAGCAATGTTTCATCAGAGTTTTGGATAAAAGCATCTGCTAAAAGCATGAATACATGCAAATGTTTTTAGCTGCTTTTGCAAAGTAGCCTAATACAGACTTTCAGAGCATGCTGTTGGCAGACTTTATTATTAAAATAAGGGTCACATTTAAGGATTATTTCAATTCAAGCTAACTCAGTGGTCACTATGAAAATCAGGTCAGAATACTTTCTGGTTAACTTTTTATGTAACATTTTTAGCGTATAATAGAACTTTTGTTGTAAATAAACATAATATGCATAATTTGCTTGTGGATACAACTACACTAAGCATATTTTTAAGTTAAAAATGATGAATACATTTATATTATGCACAATTGCAGTACTTACATCATGTATATATATATATATGTATATTGTCACTGGTGAGGCACTAAGGCACTCAGCCAACGCACGCCTCCTGCCAGTGCCGATATACTCAGCATACAGTACAGTGTATAAGTACACTCCTCACAAATATAGGATGCTTTATATTATTATATTTGTGCATATACATTAGATTAGCCAGTACTGAAGCCAAATCTGGAGCTAATCTAACAATATAGCCATAACAGCCAAAAATTAGTAGCTCAAATTAGCATGTTAGGGAAAAATATTAAATAAAAAAGTCCAAAAAAATCAAGTGAAAATAAAAATGTATAACATTTGATTTAAATATGATAGTTTGTCTTTTTTTTTTTGCAATATTTTGCATGTATTTAAATGTAATATCTTTCTATTTGTAAGGAGGTTCTGTGACTAAAATATTATTTTAATAAATATATGTTTAATAAATCTGTTTTCTTCAGATGCACCAAAACATTATACATATATTCAATAAAAATGTATACAAATATTCGTTTTCAAAATGAGTTGTAGTCATTTATGCTGAGCACTGTATGTATATACAGTATTTTGTTTACCAAACAAGTGTTTCGAATAGGATTTTTATTGTAAATATTAAATAAATTGTGTTAAGTGTTTAGTTATTAAAAAACAAAACAAAAAAAAAGTCCATAGATACTGTCTGGCCTTGGTAATAAGTTACTTATTGCTAAAATAAAAGGTATGCATTATTAGAGAGTCTGTTTTTTGGATGCAGTCTTAAATTTAAAACAAACTTGACATTCGAAAGGTTACTTTTAAAATGTAGTATTTAATTTTAATACTAATAAGGTATGTACGACAACGTGAAGAATATTTAACATCAATTGAACATTTCATTCCACAAAACTCATTTCATAATGTGGAGTAAATGTAAACATTAGCTTGGTGAAATAATTTATTCAAGAATGTACTAAAAAATATGCTTTTTTTTCAAACTTTTTTTTTATTGTTGATATAATTAACATTTATAGTAAATATTTGTACAAATTCATATACGGCTTCTTTTGTACTTTGTAAAGTTTTATAGTGAGATAGAGAAAACGTCACTAAACAAAGCACTACTGACTCAAATAGTGACTTAAAAATGAAACTTCCACTGTAAAATATAATTTAAAACCAAACATGGAGAGAAATATATATTTAACCTCTGAATAACCAATAATTAAGTCATCATTTAAATCACAAAAACACAAATGATTCAAATGCACCTTTACACTGTAAAGAAATACCTGTAAATTAGCAGTTTTCCGAATTTTGTGATTTATGTTTCATGCATTTATGCTTTTGAATCGTATTATGAGATCTTTCTTCTGACAACTTTTAACTTTTAAAAGTTAGAAAAAGGGACATGTTAACATTTTTAATAGTTTAAAGTGATATATTGGCTGGGTTGGTGTTGTACAAAAACCCAGTGCATTTTCTGTTATTTTACAGATTTATTTCTCTATATATTAATTTTGATACATTTTATTATTTTAAACAACTAAATTGTCAATAAAAGTCACTTTGTTAAACTGTAGAGTTTTATTTTTAACATCAAACGTCTACAGAGCAGAGATCAAGGTCCCATAATGCAATTCACAACAGTAAATAAATGGATCTTGTTGAGTATTTTAAGTTTCACATAAAATTGAGCCTAAAAGTTTTGGTGGAATGTTTTTGATACTTTAATCAGCCTTTAAAATAGCATTTCTCTGATAAAATGAATGCTGGATATGGTTTGAAATACAGGAATGCAATAAATAAAAATAAATAAATAAGGATTTGAAGAGCTGAAATGGCATGGGAGGTAAACTTGACCTTTAATGTTCTTGTTTCAGTCATAAAGTCATCTACAATCCACTGCAAACTCACATTCGGGTCAATAAATTCCCAACAGATAAGATGAAGCTCCGTCTTACATTCGCTTCTCGCAGAACGTCCTGTCTCACTTGGAAATGCATCATAGTTTGGAAGTGAAATGAGTTTTGAATGGCATTTCATATATTTTTGGGATTGTTTTGCGACCGAGTGCTTTCTGAAATGAGACGTTATGTGAATCACAGGCTTATAGCTCCTCATTCATATTTGCACATATAAAAGTAAAATGTATGTTCACATGCTATACTAATTCCATTGAAAAATGCATATATTAAAATTTCATGGAGGTGTCAAAAACTGACTACACGCGTATGTAGGAAGTGTCTCGAGGGCAAGCTGTAGGCGAACGTCGGGTTTCATTCTCCACACCGGCATGGCTGCATATATGAGTGTCTCTATGAGAGTGTGTTTTCCGAGTGAATGCTCAGAGTGGAGAACAGATTTTTTTTTCATACTCACAGCTCACGGGCCAATGGATTCTTGCAGGGTCACTTGTTGTTTTTAAGGGTTTCCTTGCCTTTTCTATGTCCCTTTGTTCATCCAAATAAACAAGCGCATCTCCTGAGACGAGTCAAGAGCTGTGGTTTTCTCTAGTGGCCCTAAACTCACTGTAAAGAAGTGCAACTGCATTTAAATCCAGCCATTAATTCCCTAAAGCATTATTCTTTGTGTGCAGAGAACTCAACTCGCTCCTAAAATTACAATGATTGACACAGTAGTCACTATGTGATACAACTTTCTAGCATATTAGGTAGTTATCTAGTTTTAACCCAAAATCGGTAGCACTTTATTTTGTAGTCCTCTTCCCCATGTATGTACTATGTATGTACTTATCGTAATTATTAACCAGGCACTATTCTTAAACCTTCCCCCTTAAAACCTAACCTATGTAGTTACCTTAAGCAATACTCAGGGGTGGATTTAACCAATAAGCGAGGTAAGAGGCCACTTAAGGCCCCGGGAAATTTGGGGGCAGCCCAAAAATAGCTAGAAGTTTAAGCGATACCTATAAATTATACACTACCTGACAAAGGGCTTGCCATTGATTCCATATGTAAAAGCAACAAATTAAAACTTTTAGTTGATCATTTGGAAAAGTGGCAGAAGGTGGATTTTTCTGATGAATGATCTGTTGCATCACAATCATCACAAATACTGCAGAAGACCTATTAGAACCTGCATGGACCCAAGATTCTCACATAAATCAGTCAAGTTTGGTGAAGGAAAAATCATGGTTTGGGACTACATTTACTATGGGGTTGTGCGAGAGATCTGCAGAGTGGATGGCAACATCAACAGCCTGATGTATCAAGACATTCGTGCTGCCCATTACAATACAAACCACAAGAGAGGGCACATTCTTCAGCAGGATAGCACTCTCTCTCTCTCTCTCTCTCTCTCTCTCTCTCTCTCTCTCTCTCTCTCTCATACTTCAGCCTCCACATCAAAGTTCCTGAAAGCAAAAAAGGTCTATGTGCTCCAGGATTGGCCAGCCCAGTCACCAGACATGAACATTATTGAGCATGTCTGGGGTAAGATGAAGGAGGAGGCATTGAAGATGAATCCAAAGAGTCTTGATGAACTCTGGGAGTCCTGCAAGAACGCTTTCTTTGCCATTCTAGATTAATAAATTATTTGAGTTGTTGCAGAGATGTATGGATGCAGTCGTCCAAGCTCATGGAAGTCATACACAATATTAATTCTTTTTCCACTCCACCATGACTTTATACTCTATACTGTACATTATTTCTGTTAAGTGACAAGAAAATTTACCCACTATTTACTCAACCAATAAAATATATTTTGAAAAGTGCTGGAAATCTGTAACCATTGACTTCCATGAAAAACAAATACTATGGAAGTCAGTGGTTACATGTTTCCATCACTTTTTAAAATATTTTATTTTGTGTTTAACAGAAGAAAGACACATATAAAGGTTTAAAACAAGTAAATAGAGAGTAAATGATGATAGAATACATTTTTTGGGCAAATATCCCTTTGAGGTTTGTTTTGTTTTGTTGTTTTTTTAGCATAATATACTGTAGCAAGATCTGGCAACAGGGGCGGACTGGCCATAGGTAGCACCTGGACAGTTCCCGGTGGCCTGACGGTCATCTGGCCTGCCACCGTGATTCCGTGATATATATATATATATATATATATATATATAAGAAAATAAATAGATTCATATTTATTTATAATAAATAATTTAAATATATGTTTTTGGGTAGTGGGGGGCATGTCCATTATATCTAGCAACGCCCCCGGGTTAATTTAATGGGTTATATGATGATATAATGACTTAAAAGGCAAGAAAGCGCCAGATGTAGTGAAATATTAGTAACATTTCAGTGTTTGTATGCAGTCTGAATTGTTTGCGTGAAACAATTTCTTGTGTTCCAGTGACAGTGATAAAAAGTCAACCACATAGTTTGTATATAGTTCTAGTTTTTTTGGAGGGGCAGGGGGAGAAGGATGGTTGTATATGGGGTGGTCGCCCAGGGTGCCATTTGAACTAGAACCGCCACTGCGCCCCTGTCTGGGAATGTTACATGAATGGTCTCGTTACATTATTTCATTACAAAAGTAAATCTAATTGTAGTCTGTTACTGTAATTGAGAAAAAAAAGTATAATTAAATTACATTTACTCATGATAATGTTAACAATTACTAAGGGGGCTGCATGCTAATGCAGTTTAAATGCCATTTAGTACAGTTGTTCTTTTATTTTGTATTTATTTGTTTTTACATTAACTGACATTGCTAGATTTCCTGTCAAACATGCAAAGATTTGCTTTAAAAAAACAGGTCACACTTTATTTTAAGGGACAATTCTCTCTGTTTGCAAACCATTAAGACTAATTTAGTACTACGTTAAAGTACTAATATAGTAAGGTAGTAGTTAGGGGGTTTAGGTACTGAATAAGGGACGTAGAATAAGGTCACACTTTATAAGTACTAATAAACATTCAATATTTTAATAACAGTCAGGGGTGACACAGTGGCTCAATGGTTAGCACTGTCGCCTCACAGCAAGAAGGTCGCTGGTTTGATCCTCGGCTGGGTCAGTTGGCATTTCTGTGTGGAGTTTGCATGTTCTTCCCGTTTTCGTGTGGGTTTCCTCCGGGTGCTCAGGTTTCCCCCACAGTCCAAAGACATGCGATACAGGTGAAGTGTGAATGTGAGAGTGTATGGGTGTTTTCCAGTACTGGGTTGCAGCTGGACAGGCATTCGCTGTGTAAAACATATGCTTGATAAGTTGGAGGTTCATTCTGCTGTGGCGACCCCAGATTAACAAAAGGACTAAGCCAAAAAGAAAATGAATGAATAAATAATAGTAAGAAAGTAAGCCAGTAGTTAATAAAGTTAATAATAAAATAAAGTGCTACCAAAAACTTTATCATATCTATTAAACTATTTCCTATGATCTAAAAAACAAGAAATTGTTCAAATTTTTGTATTCAATCTAAAGGTAAAAAGAGGTGCTGAAAATTGATTTTGTTGGAGTTCAACCTGCATTTTTGACAATTTTAATTCAAGTGATGTTATTTATTTGTAACATTCATATTATATCTTATTAGAAAAAATATTATTTATTTATTTACATTTATTTGAAGAGCATTTTGAAGCCTGAAAGTACACAGTGTTGACTCCTGTAAGGTTAAAGGCACAGTAGGTGATCTGCCTAAATGCTAACCAGTTAGCATAATATGTTTGAAACACAGTCCCTCCCCTGCTGTCCAAAGCCACGTCTCCTGAAATCGTGAGCGTGCACATTAAAGATGACAGAGAGTCACTACATCGTGTCATTCGTCTGTTAGAAAACTTTATAGTACTTTAAAATACTACAATTTTGAACAAAAAACATTTTCAGTTGTGTAGTGGCTTCATAATGTGCAATATTTCATGCATGCAAAGATCGCTGGTTTCACTCTGTCATGCGCTTTGTCCTAAAGCGACTACTGTATGATTAGTGCTTGGCTGACGAGGTGCAGAAATTACACTTATTACGAAGCCACACTTACATGCTATTTCAGACCGAATATTCAGAGTAGCATGGTGAACAATATAGGGAGCGCCTCACAGGTCGTCATTGTTCAAAAATGAACCAATGTGAATATAAAACCAACTTCAGCTCAGTAAAGAAGGCTATTTACTTATGTTTTGTTGTTAAACTAAATAAAAATCTACATTATCGATGCTGTAAAATGCTGATCATCAACTGCCAGCCCGCTGGCCAAATCCGGCCCGTGACTGGATTTCAAAATTGTGAGTATCAATCAGAAAATAGTGGTCCACACTATTTAAAGCAACTAAAAATAACAACAACTGAGCCTCTTGTCAGAATAACCACTATTTATGACTATATTTAGGCTACACTTCGAAATGAGGACAGACTCCGAAAGACTATGCGGCGTTAAGCATTTATTGTTTCAAACAAGTTTTATGTGTGTGATGAAGAGCAAGGAGGGATGCGGTGGAGAGGGGTGCGCAATGTATTTGAGGAGTGGGAGGGAGACGCGCAATTTCCGGGAGATTATCATTTGTTTGTGGGCATCCGGGAGTCTCTATGCATTTGCGGGAGACTTACAGAACTTCCGGGAGACCTGGAATGTCTGCCTCAGGACAAAAAAAAGAGGAAAAACAATCTGGCACAACTTAAAATAGCATGGTAAATAAATAACCTGGTACCAGAACAAAACAGGTCACAAATATTGTTCGCACATCAAATGAAACATTAAGTGGGCTTGAATTCAAATCTCAATGCTGAAAAGGGCTACTCACAGTGCTTAATCAATAGTGATGTGCGGATCGATATTAAAATATCGATATCTCCGATACCAGCTTTGTACGTTTTAGAATCGATTATCTTATAAAAATATCGATATTTCAATAATCTGGAGCGAATGTGTATTTTATTGGAAATAGAAATACAGCGTGAAGTAACCACAATTACCCTAGTTGATCTGAATAATGCCAACTTTGTCGGAACTACTTGTTTTTCCGCCTGCCAAGTCATGTGCGTAATATGGTACTGTACAACTGCAGAGCACGCTAGCTAGCCACTCAGTCCGCTGGCACATGTTGTTCAGTCACGCTGTCATTGGATATGGGTGATCGCAAGGGAAGTTATGTGTGGAGCTACTTTTATAAACTCAAACGATTCGGTTTGTGACACGTGTAACAAAACAGTGAGGTACTGTGGTAATACCACAAACCTAATCGAACATCTAAATATAAATCACAAGATATAATATGACAACGTCATAAATAGGCGGTCAGAAGAGGAGGAAAGGAGAGGCACAGGTGCTGCTAGGGCGAGACAGACATCACTTTCAGAGTCCTTAGATACAGCAGGCAGGCACCATTTAGGTACAGAGGAAGAAAATGTGGCTGTATTTTGGGGGATTGGGTTTTTTGTGAGTTTTTTGTGACTTATCAGAATTATGAGAATATTCGGCTTGACAAATTTTAATAAAATGAACATTTTTTTGTCTTATGCCTCACCCAGAATATAAAAATAAATATAAATCATTTTAGATCATTTAGTTTAATCATTTAAGTGACGTGACTTTAATCAGTGACGTGCGGTGAGGTGGCTGGTGAGGCACAATCCCTTCAGGGTCATATTTACAAATATACAGTACAAATATCAGCATTCTTTCTATACACACACACACACTGGTCTTACCTGTACTTTAAATTATGTCTTGAATGACTTGAATTACTTTGAAATGATAGTTATCTTCTGTCCCGTCCTTAGTCCTTTAGCTCTCGCATTGGTCGTCCATGGGTAGCATACACTGAGTGAGCAAAAGGCACATGCTCAAGCCAGTGTGTATGGGATTGCTCAATCTGACGTGAGGCACAGCTCGGTGCTGCCTCACATCGTTTCCTACGCTGTAATTAAACAGAAGATACGCAAAACACAGCGGTTTTGGTAATAAAAATGCTTGAAATCATTTGAATCATACAGAATTTGCATTTATAGCACAGAACAGTGGACAAATATTTATTTTATCATTAGTGTACATCTCATGATGGTATGTAAGGATGATGACAGGTGAGGCACTCCCCTGACCGCACGTTCTTGAATCATTACTATTGGAATGTGAAGAGACTTTCAACCAGCACAACCAAAAAATGTTTCGGAAGACAATCACCTACTGCACCTTCAAGTCTGCATTTTAAAAGAGTGAATTGATTAATAGTTAAACACATTTGTTAGAAATAAGAAAAGTGTTCACCCGTCTGGCAGAACGTCCACAAACACACCAACCCTTTCCTGCTCTGGATTGGACTTGAGAAAGATTAGCGGTACTCATGGTTGCCT
Organism: Danio tinwini; assembly: GCA_903798205.1. Lineage (NCBI taxonomy): Eukaryota > Metazoa > Chordata > Actinopteri > Cypriniformes > Danionidae > Danio > Danio tinwini. The sequence continues at coordinate 7,379,297 of CAIGQZ010033059.1, read as the reverse complement.
GTATTTTCATGAATAGTAATAGAATGACATTAATTGCACCAAGCAAACAGCACAGAATTAAGTAAACAGGACACAATCTATAATGAGCTAATTTATGTGTTTGCTCTCAGTGTATTATTACTAGCTGGTTAAACAGATTTGTGTGCACTGCGCTTCGTAAATGTTTAGTGCATTCAACCCTTTAAGTACATTTCTGTTGCAATTTAATGTAAATATCATAAAGAAATATTCAGACTGGAGTGCACTTTAATAATTCTCTGTGTAACGATATAGTCCTGGTCATTTTTTATGCTGCACTCAGACAGATTCCAACCAACTCCAGCTTCAATTATATGTGGGTTTCTGGAGAGATGCAAAGTGGTGCAAATGCATGCAACACAGTCGGTGGGCAGTAATGTAATTCACATGTACATGTTCTGCAGTGTTATTAATGCAGTGCATTAATCAAGTCTTATACTGAATTTTCAGAGTGCTCAATTTTTTTTTTGTGTGCATGGATTAAAGAATCCAGTGCATGTAATTTGTATATCAGTATCTTAAAGACGACAAAACATGGTAATTATGTCTCTGCATGCTTCACTCGTTCTCACAGTATCGTCTGTTTTATCTGCTGGCCCAGACATCTTAGAGCACCATGATTCGTCGTAATTAAGTGTAACGATCTCTTAATCCGGGTATAAACCGCAATTACGCTTGTATTATATAGACTTAATGACAGATGCCTTGGGCTGGATAACTACCAAAGAGCCCCGGAAAAGTGATGCTGCACATTCTGAACTCTTTCAACATCAGTATTCCGCAAACACACAAACCGGCCACTTTATTAGGTACACTTTGCTGCGCAATACCCTTTCTACTGCTTTAATTCTACATAGCATTGGTTTAAAAAGTTGCTGAAAACATTCCTCAGCAACCCAAGCTCATTGGCAATACTTGCTCTGGGCTGTTTTTGAGAACTGCGAAATATGTTGCTTCGATGACGTTACTTTACAGTAGTGTTATGATACTGGAATTTGATACCAGTCTGTACTGAAATTTAAAAAAATGGCCATTTCCCGCTAACATTTGAGCGCTGTTGCGCGCATTCTTAAGCGAATTGTGTTCAAATGCCCAACAGAATGACTGTGAATGGCCGTGAAGTTCATCAGTTTGCCAAACTTAACGCTGTTTACTGAGTATAACCATAGATACAGGAACACTGGAGCATTTCATTGCATCATTTCAGTCATTTCTGTTGAGCATGTCAACACAATGGCAAATCAGCGCTGTTAAAGAATATAGTTCTTAAACAAATATAGTTGATTACCCCTGCTATACACTATGCACTTATGCACTATGTACTTATGCACTTACAAACTCAACAGCATAGTATATGAATGTAGTGTCGTCCCAAATCAAACACTAATTGTTTTTTTTACTAAGCGGAAATTTTAACAGTTTCACTGATGACGTTTGACGGTTGCCAAATTAGTGAAATAAATGACTGAACTACCAAATAATACCTGCCATGAGCATAACCGCATTCACCATCGGGAGGCGCTATAATCACTCTTGTAGGAGAATTTTGCTTTTACAATCTAAAATAAAGTAATCTAACATGTGCATCTGATAACCGTTACGTGAGCAAAGCAGTGGCCGTTGTGTGTATGTAGTGTGCAACATTTCACACTTAATTTTAACGGTTAAATAAGTGCACCATCCCGGTAATTAAAGTGCACTTATTATTTGTTGAGTTTTCAGTGTGAACGCACTACTTACACTACTTATACTACAAAATGGCGTAGAATAGTGCATAAGTATGCGATTTGGGACACATCTAATGTTTTGGCGAATCCATCAGAGGCAGCTGTGTATGCATTTGAGATCTCAAATTTCTCTCCCAAGTGCCATTTGCGCATGCTATTCTCTTGTAAATCCACTAGAGGCTGCTGTCGACTGTTTGACTGACTGACACTCCTCCTTCCCTAAAACTAACCAATAGTATTTTAAAAAGCACATATTGTTGTGGTCATCTCCTCTCTGTGTCTCAAGTTCACCGACATACATGGTGAGCTAACTGGAAAACCTGGTAACAGCCGGAAAGCAGTCCATACGGAGGTAAGCGGTCAGCTGGTAAATGTGAAAAGGAAAGGCATCATACTGCCTCGTAGTGTTCGTTTAAAAAATGAAATGCAGTCAAACGTACTTCTGGCTACATGATTCACGATCTCCAGAAATTTATATAGGGTTGTGTGCTCATCATAATGAGCCTATGTTGCAAATGTATTCTGGTGTATGTTCACTTTTAGGAGGGTTTCTATGAAATGAATGTTTTAGTTCAGAAGCCTGATCAGCTTCACTTCACAGATATGACATCGTACAAGATGAGCTACTTAGCAAACTGACCACTCCGGAAAAGTTGTCCATACGGGTCACAAGCACGTTTAAGTTGTTTTTGTGGTATTTATTCGGTGCTGCATGAAGAACCGTGCGAAAACAACCCTAATTAATTGATAATATGTCCCTGTAAAATTCAGTATAGTGCAAAAGTGAACAAAAGAAGCTTTCGTTTCACCCAAAAACTGCAACCAAACGTATGCTGAAGAACGTTTTTGAGGTTTTGCTAAAATGTAGCCATGGGCACATATTTTTCAATGAGCTTCTGTTACAAAATGGGTTTAACTGCACATCCATAACACAAATTTCCCATTTGCCACTTCCCAAATGTGCTTTATTGGATTGAGATCTGGTGACTGTGGAGGACATGTGAGTGTAGTGAACTCCCTGTCCGTGTTCAAGAAATCAGTTTGAGATGATTTGAGGCTTTTGACATTACCCTTTATTACCCTGCTAAAAGTAGCCATCACAGGATTGGTTCACTGTGGTGATAAAGAGATGATCTGGCTTAGCAACAATACTCAGGTGACTGTGGTGTTTAAATGATGCTCAATTGCTACTAAGAGGCACAAAGTGTTCCAGGAAAATCTCCCTCACACCATTACACCCCACTTTCACACCATTTACACCAACTTCTGACCCAAACCATTTTGAATGACATTGCAGAAATGATACCAGGGATCTCTTTTTTCAAACTTCTGTTGCCCAATTTTGTTGAATTGTAGCCTTGGTTGCTGTTTTCAGCTGACTAGAGTGGGAAAATGCCAGCCTGGACAAGGAGTGTTTTTATTCTAAAACAAAATTGCAATAGCGTAAATGAAACCTAAAGTCTTGCTCGCACTGTAAGATTTCAGCCACTATTTGGTAATCTGAGAAAAAAAAGAGAAATCCATGAAGATTCCAGTAATCATAGCCTAAAATCTGTGGTCTTTGATCATTGGTTTGATATGTTTACCAACAGTCGTTTAATGGCAGTTGTGACCATATTTTCCCTCCGATGAAGTTCTAGCAGTGTCAGAAGATTTTAGCCTCTTTCCTGCAGTGTGACTTAACCAAGAACCAATTGGAGAGCAACATCTGACAATAATAACTGGATGCAGACTTGGATTTGCAAGCCGAGACTGCATATCTCAGACTCCTGTCTCGCTACATTCCAACCCGCTCTTTAAGGTCTCAAAACTCAGGGCTTCTGGTAGTACCTAGAATAGCAAAGTCGAGTAAAGGAGGTCAAGCCTTCTCATTTATGGATCCTAAACTCTGGAATAGCCTTCCTGATAATGTCCGAGGCTCAGACACACTCTCACTCTTCAAAACTAGATTAAAGACCTATCTTTTTAGTAAAGCATACACTCAATGCATCACATAGCGGTATGAAGCATGAATGTACAGCAGCTATGCTAATTATTCTCTTTATTCTCTATTTCCACCCGGGGATACTCATCCTGAGGCCCTCAGAGATTATGCAGTGCCACTGAAGTGATCCAAAACCTGTGTAGAGATGATCCCAAGGTTCCCACATTCCTGGACTAGGCCGTAGCAGCTGCTGTGGTGGTCATGGAGGAGTAAAAAGCCTGAGACTGATTTCTGTGAGACTCCAGGGACCTCCGAGTCTTTGCTGACGTCCTGACGTCCGGCGCCTAGAATGCAGCTCTTCACAAGACATTTTGCCATATGAGAAACGGTCCTGCTAACTGAGCTTGGTTTCTCCCAAGGTTTTTTTTCCCTTCACTTTCACACATTGGTGACGTTTTTTATCCTCACCGCTGTCGCCACTGGCTTGCATAGTTCGGGACTTGTAGAGCTGCGCATGGATGGATTAGTTTGGACTCTCAGCAGTGAATATTTAACCACACTGAACTGAACTGAGCTAATCTAAACTAAACTAAAATTAAACTCTATAAACTGAACTACACTGTTTCAATTCACTATAATATTCTATGTGAAGCTGCTTTGACACAATCTACATTGTAAAAGCGCTATACGGATAAAGGTGAATTGAATTATATTGAACTTGCAATGTCAGACACAATGCACTCAATGGAGCTAATAATGTCTCTGTAAGAGGTAGGGTTAGGGGTGGGGTTAGGTGTAGGCCTTAAAAAGCATTGCATGCAGCTCACCTTGCAACAGCACCAAGTCTGCATCCAGACCCCTCTCAGATCTGATGATGCAATCAGTGCGATAACTTCGAACCATGTATTGAGAAAATGTAATGCCAGATTGTTTATGTTTGCTGTAAAGTATTATTTTAGATATTGAATGTGTCACGGATGGATGATGTCAAACTCCAGATGGGTCAATGTTTGACACATCTTGATTGTCGTTCAGTACGACATTATGACAGCTGAGATCTTACAGTGTGACATGGGAATTGCAGTCTGACAAGCTACAATCATATAGGATTATTAAAAATCCCACAGTGTGAGCCAGGCAGAATGTGACATATAGTATAGGTTGTTGTTTTTATACTGTACATAAAGATACATTTGCATTGATCAGTAAACAATGGTGTGGTTTGATACCTGTTTTATATTACATTTGAATTAAACACACAGCTTGCCTACATAAAATGCAGTCTAAATTAATCACTTAAGTTAACTAAATGAGCCTACATTAGCAGAATAATGATACATATTTTTTTAGGTTAGTTATACACTACATTGCATTCATATTTCATTCTAATGTGTCAACAAAAACTAATAAAAATCTGTACTGGATATTACGCAACTATTATTTAATTACTTTATACATTCTCCCAGTAGATCAACAGTTTCGGAAAAACATTTTATGTGTTGTCAGTTTAGTGGCTAATTCATACAAATTTATATAAATTGAGTTTTTAATTGAGTAAAATTAATTTTAAAAAGGAGGCGTGGCAATAAACCCCACCCCTAAACCCAACCTTCATTGGGCGATGAGCAAATTGTACTAAACTGTACGAATTAAATCGTACGAATTAGCCACTAAATCAAAAAATTACGAATTGCTGTGAGATTGCATTAAATATGACAAATAGTCATCCCAGCAGGCACAGGATATCAATATGATGTCAGATTGAAGTTGTACCCCAACATCATGGGAACATTGCATTTTGGGTGGAAATAAAAATTTAGTTGATGTCAGAACCCAACCTCAGACCGATGTCAGTGTCCAATGTCGGACAGATATTGCATTTTGGTCACTTTCCAACACAATCTAAAAACAACCAATGTCTAATGATATCACAGCTTGACGTTGTGTGGACAATAACACTATGATGTCTATCAGACGAAAGATTTTGGTGGCCATACCTGACGAATAAATATCAGTATTTAACGTCAATATGACGTTTGTTTAAGATGTTGGCTCGTCAATGAATTTCGGTCACTTACCAGCGCAATCTAAAAACAACCAAACGTCAACGTCATGTTACTTTCTCCACTTCAGCAATGTCTGGAGGCAGAGTAAAGGACGTCGCACACCGGATGCGCTGCGACACAGCACGCACATGACAGTTGAAAGTATCACACACCAGACGCGCACATTCACACACTATTAAAAATGAAACTATTCAGATGGCGCTCTGTGGCGCGGCAGAAATATGAACAGTGTCCTGAGTCGTAGCTGGCCACCGTGGACAGCCGCCGACTTACGGCGCTGGTGTGTATACTCTTATAGAAACCTATGTTTAAAATTCTAAAATACATGGCGCTGCGTGGCACGACGCAGCAAGCCGTCGAGTGGCGCATCCGGTGTGTGACCCCCTTAACAGCTTGTTATTTCATGCTCGTGCATGAGATGAGATGGATAAAAGTAATCAATGCACGCCATTCTTTTACTTAATTTTGTTTTGTCAGGTTTACAGTGCAAACAGCTCCCGGGTGGAATAACTTGAGTGAGCATAAAACAAAGCCGAATAAAACTTTCTCGCTCTGATTCAACTGCACAGCACACAGCAAGGGCTCACGTCATACCAGCATGCGTGTCGAACTACACTACTCACAAAACACCTTGCTATGGACTACAACTCCCGTAAATAGCAGTCTTAAAGCGGTCACTTCTATTTCCCCTCTCCTGCAAGTCATTTGACGTTGTTGTTGGACGTCAAAATAACAAACATTAAATATTGGACACCCAACATCATGACCTAAATCTAACCTAGTAAAACGCCGAATATAATGTTGTGTGCCTGCTGGGATGACAACAAATGTTTTTTTATATACTTTAAATAATTTGAATCAGTTAATTAGGTTTCACCTTAATATTTTTAGTCATAAAAACTTTAACTTAATATTTTTAGTTAGCTTGACTGATTTGAGTTGAGATGACTAGAAAAGTTCATTTGATTCAACTAAATAATTTTAACCAGCAGGATTTCTTACAGTGTATCATACCGCTTTCAGAGTCACTTGAATTACCTTTCTTCTCCAATCTGATGCTCAGTTTTATCTTCAGCTGATCATTTTGATCATGTCTAAATACACTGAGTTGCTGCCATGTGATTGGCTGGTCAGATATTTGCATTAAAGAGCAGTTGAACACATGCATCTCAAAAAGTGTCTGGTAAGATCTACAGTACATGCTCCACAAAAACGTGACAGACGATGTATTCCTTCTTGGTTAACACTGACGGATAGATCACAGGAGCGTACTGGAGCTTGATACAGCAGGTCGGCAGCAGCAGAGATATTGCCATAATAACGCAACCTATCAGGACCGTTCTGCACTCATGATTTGATGTTATGGCCTTATCGATCCCATAACCGCAAGCACCGCTCATGATGAACAAATATGTACATAAATGTCACCTAAGAATCGCAGGAATAGATGCTGATGTCCAAGTAAAATAAAGATTGCAGACTTTGTGGCTGTTAATGTGGTTGTTTTTATTGCTAAATAATAAATCAGAGCTACAGTAGAGGCAGAAGCCTTGAGGTCTTGCAGGATCACATGTCATCGGAAATGCAGGAGAATAATGCTGTCAGGCCTTTAACAACAACATTTCAGGGATAAAGCCGTAGACAGCAGATCACGAGGATGCAGAGGTGTGTGATTTTTGCCTGAAGCGAGGTGGAGGTTTCACTGGAAGTCAGAACATGGGTTTTCACTTGTTGACGTGTTATTCTGTAAAAAAGATGATTGTGAAATATTACTACAACAATGAACAAAAATAAATCTGATAAATGTACGTGTAGATTATTTTTTTTAAGTGTTTGTGAACTATTTATATGGGCTGAATTTAAACAAACAAATTAAATGTTGCAATATTCAACTTAATTTGTTTGTTTAAATTGAGCCCATATAAATTGTTTGCAAACACTTATCTTAAAATGTTTTTAGTAAATCCTATGAATATTTTTTTAGCGTAGTGAAAGAAAGATAAGAGGATTAGGAAATGAAAGCAGCAATGGTATATGGAGCCAGATCAGTCTCAAAAATAACATATTTACAAAGTAAAATTCATACATGCACAGCACAATAAATACAACACAAAATTTGTGAATTCACAAGTTAAAAATAAATATTTTTGCCAAATGAATTGGATTTGTGTATTTATGACTTGCGTTTTGAATTTACGAATTGGATTTGTGTATTTATAACTTGCGTTTTGAATTTACGAATTGGATTTGTGTATTTAAAACTTGCGTTTTGAATTTACGAATTGGATTTGTGTATTTATGAATCGCGTTTTGAATTTACAAATTGGATTTGTGTATTTATGAATCACGTTTTGAATTTACGAATGGGATTTGTGTATTCATGAATCGTGTTTAAAATTTACTAATTGGATTTGTGCATCTGTAAATAGCGTTCTGAATTAACAAATTGGATTTGTGTATTTATGACTTGCGTTTTGAATTAACAAATAGGATTTGTGTATTCATGAAGCGCATTTTGAATTTACAAATTGGATTTGTGGATTTGTGACTTGAATTTTGAATTTATGAATTTGATTTGTGTATTTATGGCTTGCGTTTTTGAATTGACAAATTGGATTTGTGTATATATGAATCGCGTTTAGAATTTACGAATTGGATTTGTGTATATATGAATCGCGTTTTGAATTTACGAATTGGATTTGTGTATTTATGAATCGTGTTTGGAATTTACAAATTGGATTTGTGTATTTATGACTTGCATTTTGAATTTACAAATTGGATTTGTTTATTCATGAATCGTGTTTGGAATTTACAAATTGAATATGTGCATTTGTGAATAGCGTTCTGAATTAACGAATTGGATTTGTGTATTTATGACTTGCGTTTTGAATTTACGAATTGGATGTGTGTATTTATGACTTGTATACATTTTATTTTGTAAATGTATTATTTTTTGAGACTAATGTAGTACTGGTAATGTTACAAAAAAAATCACAATTATTGTATACGAAGTTGCAACTACATGAAGTAATAATGAAACAAAGTCACAAATAAAATCATAATTAAGAAAACCACAGTCAAATTTATATGATTTTTTTTTTCAATAATCATTTTTGGTTGTGTTTCAGATGTAGTTCCCATATCTACCAGAAAAGGAAAACTGGCCCATGCTAAGCGCACAAACCACACAATTTTGTGTTCTCTCGCCAGTGTGTGTGAAGCCAATAAGCAGCAGATTAAAAAAAAAAAAAAAACCTGAAGAGGACTTGGCCAAGAATGATTACAAAACACTTTGAGTGAGGAGAAAAATGACTGTCACTTCACATACACTGGTAGAGAGAGAACTGCTAAAAGAAAGAAAAGAGGGAGAAAGAGAGAGAGTCCTGTTACTCCTAAATAACTCCACGCCATAACGAATGAATGCTGAATCTCCTTGAGTTTCTCAGTAATTGGAAGCGAGCGATGTCGTGCTCTGCATATTTGCCAGAAGCATAACAGACTTTATTAGGAACCATAAAAACACCATTAAAATTCACAACTCGGGGAGCCGGGCCTGGCCCGTGAGACTGATGAATTACTACTATTCACTGAAAGTGACCATATTCTTTCACTCTTTCATCTTCTGGGACTTCTGGTTATTTTCTCTGCTACACGCAACCAGTTACAGCCATCATATGGAATGATCTTTTTTACTGATGATTAGAGAACAGAGCTGTGTGTACTTTTTAAAAAGCAGACTGCTTCTATTCAAATCAATGCACATTCATAGAAATATTAAACATCTTTCTTATACTGTAGTTGAAGTCAACATGAAATAGCATTTACATTCCAATTAAAGCTCCCGTCTTTCTTTGAAATGTGCATTTTTGATCGATTTGTGACAATTTCATCTGAAATATGAAGACTGGGCAGGACATACTGTAGAGCAGGGGTTTTCAAACTGTGGGGCGCGAGCACTTATCAAGGGGGCCGCAAGAATTTGAGGCGTGCACGTGAGTAAATTATGATGATGTCATGAAAATTTTTATGCATTCACTAGAATGAATCAGAATATTGTTAGTTCCACAGCTAACTATCAGGCACCCGTAGAGTGTATGCGTTCGAGTAAAGTATATGCAAATAAAAGGGCGTGGGTGCTTTTTAAAATGAATGAAAGTCAATCCGGTGAGCTGTCTGATAAAAAAAAGCGCCCTTCTGAATCAAATCAGCAGGATGCCCTTCTGGATCTTTCACTTACTTCGAAGACACTACTGACTACGTTTACATGGACATCTGTAATCTAGTAATTTGCCTTAATAGACGGTAATATAATTAAGGTGTTTATGTCAAGTGCTTTCATGTAAGAGTTTCCTGTAATTCTGGGTGACTTTAACTGCAGTTCGGCAGTTTCACATTCACTCATGAACATTTCATTCATGCCCCCGTGACAAACTGGGGTAAGAACTGGTGAGAGTGTTATGGAATTTAATAAGGCACGCCAAATAGAAAGAAAAAAACGTCCACATTTTACGATGTGAGTGTGGTCCTTTACTGACAGCCGCGTGTGTGGATCTTGTCGGAAAATATGGTGACAAGTCCTACATGATGGTAATAGTTTGACTGCGGTGTTTACTTCAATAATGCCACTAATATATGCATACTCCTAAATTCAATTTATGTTTAGTTCAGTTATGACTTTAGTCGGATTAAGGTCATCAAAATAATAAATAAATAAATAAAAAATGCTGTTTGGAGCTTATGTAGGCCTACAGTTCAAAATTCATTTTTAACTGAATAAACAGTTAGTAAACATAAGTACATCTTATTGAACATCATTTATTTTCATCACCAATTATCATAGTAGAACAGTTTCTCAAGCAGTTTGTGCAGCCTGATCTCACGAGGAAACGTAAACATTGTACGTTTTGCCAGTTTAGTGGCTAATTTGGACAAATTTGTACGAGTTCAGTCATTCGAAAATGTACGATTTTAAAAAGGGTTAAAATCAAGTCATTGGGTGATGAGCAAATCGTACTAAATTATACGAATTAAGCCGCGGTCACACTGGGCTTTTCTCTCTATAGACATCCATTCATACGCATGCGAATGCGTCAGACAGGAAACGCAGGGTCATGCATCGGAGTTTCACAGGTTGCTGCGGTGCAAAGTTCAAGCTTGGTGAACTCTGACCTGCAAAATCACATCACTTGACCGCGTGAGACCAATTCAGGATCAAAACATGACCTCTCTGAACAGAAATTTAAAACATTGAGCAATCGCTCGCTTTTTTAATGTCTATTTATCTTGTTTAATCCCGCCCCTTTTCGCAGCGCTGTACGACAGAATTTCGCAAGCTTAAACTCTAGTGTGACTTCGGCTTTAGATCATACGAATTCATACAAATTAACCACTAAATCAAAAAGTTACAAATTGCAGTGAGATTGCGTTGGTTTGTGATGCATTTTGGAAACAGGAGATGAGCCCCTGGTCTAATGCATCACCTGGTTTAAGAAACCCGTTCTCAAAGACTTACTTTTAGTCATTATTTGGGTAGCACACATATTCTGAATGCCTTCGGCAGAATTCAAATGAGCCATTTTAATCTAGATAACAAAAATTAATCTATGCCCACCTGTAGTTTAATGGTGAAGGGATTGATACAATAGGCCTATTGATAGAAGGTTTGCGAAGAAATGTCATGATCCCTTGTAAAAGTATTTGTAGCATTTTCAAAATACAGTATTTTATTTTGATACTTGTTGTGGCTGCTGTATTGTGTAGTTTATTTTAATACATGTAAAATTTATGTATTTGGTATTTTATTTTAAAATACATTTCAATGTATTTTTGCCAAACCCTGGGCGCAGCCATTGGAGTCTTTTTTTGACTCGAGACTTCTGGTCTCATTCACTTCTATTGATTTTTAGACATTAAAAAACGCTGGTTATGCTGCTTCATGTTGCAAACTGACATTTTCATATTATATTCTTCTACTTTTTATGCATCGTCATGAACACACTTGTTTGTAGAGCTAGTAGTTTGATCGTTTTCCGCCGTTTATATTCCTAGTCATTTCTCCCATAGGCAACTGAATCGGAAGTTTTAAAAAACGAGCGCAATTTCGCATCGCAAAATAAGGTCAACACTCTCTCAAGTTTTTTTTTGTTCTGTGATTAGAGACAAAATAAAATAACTTTTTATTGATATACTGACAGGCGACGCAGTAGCGCAGTAGGTAGTGCTGTTGCCTTACAGCAAGAAAGTCACTGGGTCACTGGTTCGAGCCTCGGCTGGGTCAGTTGGCGTTTCTGTGTGGAGTTTGCATGTTCTCCCTGCGTTCGCGTGGGTTTCCTCCGGGTGCTCCAGTTTCCCCCACAGTCCAAAGTATAGGTGAATTGGGTAGGCTAAATTGTCTGTAGTGTATGAGTGTGAACGAGTGTGTGTGAATGTTTTCCAGAAATAAGTTGCAGCTGGAAGAGCATCCACTGTGTAAAAACATGCTGGATAAGTTGGCGGTTCATTCCACTGTGGGGACCCCAGATTAATAAAGGGACTTAGCTGAAAAGAAAATGAATGAATGAATGATATACTGACAACAAACACCCAGAGGCCATCCACACTTGAAAGTGACATTTAGATGAATGTGCTGCACTCTTTGCTCCCAATAAGAACAACAACAAATACAATGTTATGATAAACAAAATGACAGCAGTTCAGAAAGCATCCAATCTTACCTGATATGGATTTGTTTGGAGTAACTCTGCAATTCACCAACAAGTTGATAGATGAGATTATTAAAATGACAACAATAAATTATATTTCAGATTACAGACTATAGATGTTACTTTGTGAGACTACAGTTTAAATGACACACTGACATTATTGTTCAGAAATGTTCTTTTGACATTTTCAGGATCTAAACAGAGGCTCTCGGGAGCTTGTGCAAGCGTTGCCTTCTTTTCATTTTCCCAGCAAAAATGTCCCGAGTGCTTTATATAAATATCAGTCTACAGGTTTTTGTAGACAACGTAGGAAATTGGGAAAGTTCCCGTTTTTAGGTTTTACTGCAAGCTGCACACATACTGGCAATAAAAAGCAATTCATACATAATTTAGCTCCTTCAATTGTGAACAGTGTTACGCAAGCGAGAAGATTTTGCATTTAATTTATGAGAATTACTCAACAGCTGAGTTATATACAGCCTTTCATGATGCCAACCAAAGGAAAGATGTTTGAGTTGTGGATAGCCCTGTCACAATAATCAATGTAATGACTTATCGTGCAATACTTGTAAATGACCTTAATCATTTTTGCCATTGTGATATATATTTACAAATTTACAAATAACGTGCAGGCCTTTATACAATAACATTTACAATCTACCTCGCTGGTGTCAAAGTTTATAATTGGACATTTACCTAATAGCACATTTAATAGTATATATAATAGGACATTTCCCTTTTTAACATCAAATTATAGAATCTAAAAAAGCTTAAGAATGATAAGTATTCAAAAGTGTGTATGGCTGTTTGCATTTTTATGCTGTTTTATAATCATTATATAATCAGTGACATAAAATGATCTCAAAATGACCATAATATTGCTAATCGCAACAATTTCCGGGACAATATATCACACAACAAAAATTCCTTATTATGACAGGCCGAGTTGTGGATTCACACACCAGTGAAGACCAAAATTGTATGGTGTAAAGGTAAATGTTGACTTTTTGACAACAGTTTTATTTATTCCCAAGATATACTGAAAATTTTGTGAGAAAAACGAAGAGAGAAACTTGTTTTCATCTATGAGAAGCAAAGATATGATTTCATTCATTTTCTTTACGGCTTAGTCTCTTTCAAGGGTTCACACTTAGATATGCTTGACGTTAATAGCAGGTTTGGCATGCTGTCCTGGGAGAGAACCCTGAGCTAAGTGATAAATGAGCCCAAGGCTCCCGCCTGGTCAATGAGCATATAAGGGGGTCCGAGATCAGGTAGGTCTCGATAGCTCCCCCTGGTAAAGGGAGGAAAAGGAGGAGATGGGGTGAAAGGGTGGGATTCCTCCAAAACAAAAATAAGGTAGTAGGGCGAATTCTGTCTATTTATTGTAAGCCTGAATCAATCTGATTGGATTATTTTCTGTTCAAGACTTTTGTCTAAGCAAAGTCAGACCTTACTGTCCTAATTAAATAATTCAAAATCAAGACATGATCATATTTTATTTTGGTAAAATAAACGTAATTTAGAAGCCTTTGCCTTTCATATAAGCCACTTCTGATACCAAATGCTCAACTAGAAGTTATTATTTGTTGTTTCTAAAACATGGGTAGGCGACGAGACTTTTGTCAGGTAGTGTATATGTATCAATGGTATTTATATTGTATTAATGGTGCTATTTTCTGTTTGACCTAAGATGAACCTAACAAAGCAAAAAAAAGAAAAAAAGAAAAAAAAGTCAAGCATTAAACAGCCTAACTGTTAAAAAAATAATGATAATATAAAATATATCTTAAACATAACTTAGAGGGCATTATAATATACGTTTCTGAAACATATTTTTCTATATATTTTCCCATTAAGGATTTTTCAAAAGTGTTTTGTTAAAACATTATAAGTTATTAACCAACCCAGAGATCCAAGAGGAGAACACTTTAAATACTTTGAAACAAAACAGTACATTCAGACAAAAAGACAAAGGTATAAGACAGTGTACTAAACGGCTTTAATGAGAACTACAATCCCATGAAGCATTGCGGAGGTCACTGACAGTTAAATTAAAAAATAAAACTACTCATTTAAAGTTGTTGCCTGTATCTATAGAAACAATATACTTCAGGTTTATTGCAAAATATGTATAGTATATAGAAATATTATACAAGGACTTTGAGAGCATATGAGACAGACATTATTTGTTCATTTGTTTCATGGGAGCAAGCGGAGCTAAAGATCTCTTTTGGTGTGCTTTGCTCACTGCAGCTCTCTGATTAGTGGAATTTTCTGTGCAGCATTATAGGTAATGTAGTATTTCCAGCCCCATCTCATGAGGATGTTACTATTTTACGAATTGTCAGTAGGTAATTCGTAATTAGCATTTTTATTTAAATGTATGATTTTTAAAAGGAGGCGTGCCCCCAAACCACACCCCTCACTGGGGGACAAGCAAATCATACTAAAATGTACAAATAAGATCATACAAATTAATAGAGATTGCATTGGGTTTTTTTACTGCACAAATTCCACTAATGAACACTACTGACTTACAAATAATTTGAAAACATATTCAACCAATCAACAACCTCAGTTTATCTGTTAGTGTTTCCCTATGGAGATGCAAATTGCACTTGATAAAAAAATTAATTCTGAAGGATCAAGTGACAGAAGCAACATAGGCTCATTCTGAAAACATAGCCCTATAAACATTTCTGGAGATCGCGAATTATGTAGACAAAAGTACGTATGGGTGCATTTAGTCTTTAATAGAATGCTACGAGGCAGCATGACGCCCTTCCTTTTCACGCTAGCAGCTGACCACTTACCTCCGCATGGCTTTTCTGATGTTACCAGTCTGGCTCGCCGTGTATGTCGGCGCACTTGAGATGCAGAGAGGAGTTGACCGTGACGACTGGCTTCGAGTCCGATGCAGAACGGTTCCAGAAAAGGGGTTAGAAAAAAAAAAACAGAAGCCAAAAAATAAAATAAACAAGTAAATTACAAGGTGAGAATGTGGTAAAATCTGAAAACGTGGTAAAAATCAGGTAAGGGCTTTTCTTTTTCTAGATTGCTTTTTTTGGGTGGGCGGGTCAATCTCTGCTTTAAAAAACACTATTGGTTGGGTTTAGGGAAGGAGAAAGGTGAGTCAGTCGACTATCAGAGGTAGTGAGTAACAGCGGCCTCTAGGTATTTACGTGTGAACACCAGGTATGTTAGTGCATTCACACGAGAAATTTGAGATCTGAAAAAGCGTATGCCGCTGCCTCTGGTGTATTCACAAAAACAAAAACTGCAAAAAAAAAAAACTTACCTCCTGGAACACATTTGGAGCTCTCCAGAAATGTATATAGGGCTATGTTTTCAGAATGAGCCTGGGTTGGACAGAAGCCTTGAGTAAATTGGGAATATTTCACAATATTACAGTATTTTTGATCACTGGCTTCCCACAGGCTTCAATTGTTGTGATCAGTAACTGATAATTAGGCCCACATGGAATCTACATGCGCAGAAATTCGCAGATATCCAGCCCATCAAGTCTATTTGTTTACTTGTGTAAATTTATATTTATTCTGTTTTTAGACTTAGTTGTAGTACTATTATTGACTAATATGAAAATGTTCGTTTGATTTATTTACAATACAGTTTGTAAAGTAATTGGGGTTATTTCTGTCTTTCTGTAGATATGAGAGACTTGCTTTGTTTACCAAATCTGTGGATCTAATTGGATTTGCATTGTATTAATTTAAAGATATAAATGTATTATTTTTATTTCATATATTATGTTTTTAGTTATGATACTTCCAAAATCATTTCGCATAAATCTGTAGATAATACTTTTTATAAAAAAATTCTGTGCAGAAATAGCAAAGAATGTCCGCAGATTCTGTGTGGCCTTACTCATGATTAATGACTATGTTTACATGGACATCAGTCATCAAATTACTTGTAATAATCGGAACAAGAAAATAATATGATTAAGGTGTTTACATGAGTTGCTTTTTGAGTGTTCCTTTCATGATCCCGCTGTACATGTTATATTACATGGTAAAGGTAGATTAATGTCATTGCGTCACCACGATATCCACATTTCCTCCTGAGTTTCATGTAAATTTGGGTGTTTCATTTTTAATTTGTTGACTTTATTTACAGTTTGACACTTTCACTTTCATTCAGGAACATTTCATGCATGCCCCCCGTGACAATCGAGATATTGGATGCTAGTATGAACTGGAGGAGTGTTGTTTTAATGGAATCTGATACCGCACGCTATATGGAAAAAAAAAATCCTTCGCATTTTGCGATGTGTGTGTCTGTAGTCCTTCACTGACTCGGTAGGAGCAGAGAATAGTGTCAAATAGCAATGTATGTATAAACTATCCTGTTTAAAATCCTACACGACGATAATAGTTTATGTTGTAATACTGCACTTTAATGCGACTGAAATCAGCATACTCCACATGCATTAATCCGATTTCTGTTTAGTTTGATTATGACTTTAGTCCGATTAAGGTCATCAAAAATCTGTTTACATGGTAGACTCTTAATCAGAGCATTGTCTTAATCATATTAAAATCGTATTATTGGTGTCCATGTAAACATACTCACTGACAAATAGATCGCAACATCATTTCTTAAGAAACTAAACACACCGCATAATGATTTCACGCTGACTTCAACGCGGCCCATGGAGAGACTTCTCAAAGCTTGGTACACATTTACATGGACACACCCTTTATTTCCTATCTAACTCAACACTCCAAGTGTCAATTTACAGTCAAAATAAAGTATCGATAGAAATGATATATCCATTAGAGATTTAGAGACAGACATTTAAAGCAGAGAGTGAAAGATAGAGAGAGAGACGCCCCAGAGAGGAAGGGACAGATGACATCCACGCATTGTTTGCTAATCTTTAAATCACCCATGATTAAAGTTGACGGCATCAGTGCATTGCTATTCTCCGAGCTCAGCGGCGCACAATCCATATGGTAAAACCGTGTGAGGTCAAATCTACAGGATACGTCAGTCATCTGCTGCTTTTCTCTTCCATAATTACACCTTATTCCTTGACAGATGATCTCCGGTGTATCTTTTAAGGTCATCCTTGGAATTTCCTCAGAAGCTGTAGTTGAAGTCATTAATGAACAGCCTAACCCTGTTTTAAACTCATACAATGGTGCGCAAACTGTCTTCTCTGTCCGAAAGCAAATGCGTTTGGAGATGGAAACTTAAACAGTTCAATTGTGTCAAGGTTTCTGTTGGAAATGTCACACGTCCTCTTGTTGTGAGATGATGGCGGACTGCTGGGACACGATGACCTGCGTGAAACCGTCGAGAAGCTTGATTGACTGAAACCAAAACACGGCTTCCGCTTGCAGTTTGGGGAACGATGGGAAGAAGGGCAGCGGATATCTTTAGCTCCGGGATGAAGGGACGGACACTACATGTGTGGGGGCTGATGGATGATTCCTGTTTGGCGTCGCTCCTGTGAATGTCAGCAAACCTGTGTATGCACACACGCACACGCAGACACACAATCACAGACACAAAGAGACACACACACACACACACACACACACACACACACATAGACAGACACACATAGACAGACACACACAGATAGACAGACACACACATACAAAGGCACAGACACAAACACAGACAGACAGACACAAGCATAAACACACAACCACAGACACAGACAGACACACACACACAACAGCACAGACACACAATCACATACACAAACACAGAGAGAAACACAAACAAACACAAGCATAAACACACAATCAGACACAGACACATACAGACAGACAGACAGACACACACAATCACAGACACATGCACGCAGACAGACAGACACATACACACAATCACAGACACGCGAACACATGCACGCAGACAGACAGACACA
>CAIGQZ010033059.1:7335130-7346136 GCA_903798205.1 Danio tinwini | reverse complement strand
ATATGATAGACACTTGTCAGATTTTATTTTAGAGAGCAGGCGTAAGATTCTGCTAACAGCTACTCTGACTGACAGTGTTTACACAGCTGAGGCAAAGCACATGCTTGTAGGGGTGTGACGTGGTGACATCAAGCCGATCCATTAAATACAGCACATTATGTTAGCTGACCAATCAGAGTCTCTTGAGGGCGGGCCTTTCAGAGGAATTAGGAAATATGGCAGTTGTTTTCATGTTAGCTGAGTAGCTGTATATAATCATGGTAAAAAAATATGAAAAAATAATGTGATTTTCTATAAGTGAAGCATGAGCACACATTGCTTTGCATCTTATAAACACAACCAAGCTTTAAAAAACACTGTAGACCACCCCTTTAATCTGTACAGTAATTTAATTTTTTCATTAGATACAGTTTCATTTGTGTCTCTTAAAATGAATAGAAATGTCATTTATTTATAAATTATTAGTATAAATTATGTTTTATTTTTTAGAATGGTGCTTATACAACAACATTCAGCATATATTATTTCACCTTAAAATGCGTATTGCTTGAAAAACTGACAAGTGCTAATTGCCTCAAGGATTAAGGTACATTTATTCTAATTCCTGGCCTCATATTATCCCACACATCAGTCTTTCCCAAGCCATGTATACTATCGCTGGGAATCGCTCGCAGCATGACGGAAAGACAAACAACAGCTGGCATGTAAATATATCTTGTTAAATATAACCATATCTCCTTCTTTGCAAGCATCATGCCATCTGCAATCACAGAGCGCGAGGGCTTTTGGGTTTCAGCTCACGTCCCGAAACATCATCTTCTCCCTTCATCTCCCGATCCCCGGCAGAACCTGCGCCCCCAGCTGCCCTCTAATCCCGCTTTAGCCCTTCCGCTGATCAGGTGCGTCACTCTTAACACAACTTCATCAACGCCGCCGGCGAGCAATTGGCTGGATAAATGATAAGATTTCCACTCGATTTCTGCTCGGCCTTATTCCACCTCTGTACCTGCGCTCTGTATCTGTCATGTCGCTTTAAAGCACACGCTGTGATATCGCTCGCTGTTTGGTCACCGTGCTGCTCCCGACCAGCTCGCTGGACGATCACCGCCATTGCATATTAGATTTAGAGACAATGATGGCTTACTAAGGAAAAGCCAACAGTGCAATATGAGAGATAATCTTGCTTAAGCACCACTCACCTCCTCACCGCAATCTGAAGTCCTTTAGGACGGCTCCTTGGGCAGAGGCTGTTAAAAAAATACAAAACATAAAAAGTGATTAGATATTTCATTAGACCTTTGATATCTCTGTGCATGGTGTAAATGAATACATTTCATCAATTTTTATCATTAAAATTCTACTGGATATAATTAAGTGTTGATCAGGGGTGATTCTTAAAGGGCTCATGTGATGCAAAATCAACTTTTGAAAGCTGTTTGGACAGAACCATGTGTATAGTATATAGTGCATGCACTGCAGTGTTAATTTCGCTGATGAAACATTTTCGTCATCATTTTTGTGATGAACAAGTTTCTACCGACAAAAAGTAGACAAAAACGAAAGTAAAAATTAAGTGATGATGACAACAAATATAATAAAAATAGCCCAATAAGTTGGTGCAATAGCCTAGTGGTTAACGCGCCAACATATGGTGCAGTAGCATGTCAGGGCGTCCTGAGTTCGAATCCGGCTCGAGGACATTTCCCTACCCTACCCCCTCTCTCTCTTTCCAACTTTGCTTCCTGTCTCAACAATGTCCTATTTAATAAAGGCAAAAAATAAATCTTAAAAAAAAATAACCTGATATTTTCATTGACTGATAAAAACAAGACGATAATGTGATTGAGGGATGTTTTATATGTAACACATCATTTGCCAGTCAAATGTCGTTATTTTTTTAATTAGTGCTATAGCTGAGCACCAACTACAAGAGTAAAGCTTGGTAGGCTGACATTGACTATTTTTAAGCCTTTTAAAAGATTTAATGGCTTGTTTAACAGACTGGTTAAAAAAGACTAGTAGTTTACCTTGTAGCAGTTTTTCTCAGTGGCTTTGGTGCATTTCTCACAACATTATTAACATTTGCACAACAGTTAATGCATTTCTCAAAACAATTAGTACAACTGCAAAACCTAGTGGATAACCTGCAAAAGCGTGTCACTTGCTCAAAATGGATAGCTCATTCCTCAAAAGCAAGTATTCATGTGTCAATGAAAGTGTCAGTGTCATCAAAATGAAAAGTCCTGCCACCATTGTTTATGAACAAGATAGTCAATTGGCTTTGTCATGTTTTCATTATGACACTTTACTCTGTACATTTGTTCCAATGCTTTCCAAATGACACTTCCTGAAAATGCTCAAGACAGCACTATATACTATTTGCACAGCCATTTGAAAACTACAGTAAAGTTAGACATCAATGCATTTTGTGAGGTATCTGAATACAAGACACTGAATATGTGTTTCACTTTTTTACTGCATATTCTCTTTGCTATTCTAATTTATTCAAAGCATTGTGCAAAAGAATAAATACAGCCTTATTTACAACAAACATAAACTCACTTTGGGTAGAGCTGTGCACAACTGTAAACAATATAGTACATATTGGAACTGAACCTACAACATACATAGGTCTGTAAATCTTTCATGAAATCAATTTAGAAGACATTTTCAGGGGAAAAAAAGATTTGAAATGTTTTATTAAATTAGCTTGACAAATTTTGACAACTAGTTCAACATTTTTGTATATAATGACTCAAGTATTGAAATAAGGACTATTAGTTTTATATGGAACTATTCAGCATCCACAAGTTTAGTTCATTTTGACTGACATGACATAAGCAAATGATAACGTTACAAACCGCAGAGAGTTGTATGAAAGAAATTGATGCATGTCCAAAAGCATTTGCAATTTGTTGGAAGGAATGAGAAACTGCTACTATGATGTGCACAAATGACCAATTGTTTTGAGAAATGCATTAACTGTTGTGCAAATGTAAATAGTGTTGTAAGAAATGCACCAAAGTGACTGAGAAAAACTGTAAAACAAATCTAAAAAATAAAAATAAAATAAAATAAAATATACTTTAAAAATAAAGGGTTTGCTAAATAATTGCCCAATCCTGCATTTTGAGTAGGCTACTGTTCTTACATGTGGATTGATTGTTAAGACATAATTCCACATATTACTTATGATATAAGCAATGCATACTGCATCTAATTTTTGGTCTTCAACGGAAAGGCTCTATTTTAATAATACTGTTTTATTTAATTTTAAGTTAGAATATTTTGTATAAATAAATGCATACAATAATTTAATTAAATTACACAAATGAAAACAAATATATTTTAGTCAACTAAATCTAGAGTAAATTTAGTCAACTAAAATCTTATAAAATTTAGTCAAAAGATTATGACTTAAACTAAATAAAAATTTGTTGTAAAAATTAACACTGGTCCACTCTTATATTGGATGGATATAAACACAACAAGTCTCTTTTAAGATTTCCTGACGTTAAAATATGATCCAAATACCAGTGATTTTGAGGCCCACCGCAACGTGCGGTTTTCCCCATGCACTGAATTGATTGACAGGAGTGTGTTAACATGTCTCCATAGTAACACACATAAACATGTCCACAGAACAGGATTTGCAAAGAAACTGGGAATGAAAGATCTGCTGCACCTCAAGAATAAGTTTTGTATGTTTTAAAAAAATAAATAAATCACCACAGCCACATAGTGTCAGTACAACTATATATGAGGATGCTTGAAACACAACAGGAGTCCCGGTTGGGGGACGTGAAATCAGTTTGTTTTTTTTAAGTAGCAGAATGGATATAGCAATATATAAAGAAGGCATATTAACTTGTATCTTATCACATTTGCCACAAGTAAATGTGCAAAAACAGTGCAAAGTTAAATATATGTGCGTGTGTACTGCAAACTTTTTGTAATGGCAGTTGTGTGTGACTCATCGTTGCAGAAAGGCTTGAAAAAACTCCACCTCAAATACATCAAATAACTTACTTGGTATTTTTGACTAATAAACTGGATCTCTGCTTCATTAGCGTCTGTCTCTGTCACTGACTGCTGTTTATCTGACGTAACGCAGGAGAAACAGACACGCATGATGGAATGGTGGGCGAGAACCAGCTCTTTTGCATTTAAAGGCACAGGCTATAAATACAGCTACAATTTACTCTGCACCCAAAATGGGTATTTTTACCATTGTATAATAAATAAATAATCTGATAGGTATTATGAGCTGAAACTTTACAGATTCATTTAGGAGACACCAAAGGCTTATCTTACAACTTGTAAAAGGGGTAAAATAGAAACCCTATTCATACCCCTCAGGTATTAATAATTCCGGGCTTGACTGTATATAGCAAACACAACACAGATTCTACATGACAAACTACACAAGACCTACATTTACATAAATAACCAGCAAGTAACTATTGTAACAAAACACACACAATCAGAAACCAAAGAAAATCAAGCAAACAGGAAACACAGGAACCAAATGATATAAACAGTATTTATGGTGTTTAAGAAAAATATTAATATTTAAAGGTCCAGTATATTTATTCCAAAATCTTCCTTATTAATTCATACAATTTTATTGATTGTGAATAAAACGAACTGGTGAAAACAATTATATGCTTTATTGAAAATCATTTAATATAGACCATTTCAATGTGGTCATGTCATTGGCCTATGAACATTTCCTGCTTGCTACCAAACTATTTCATAACTGTATTGAGGTAATTCAATCAGCTCGCGATAGTTTGTGGCCCCAGCCTTAATTTGAAAGTTTAATGTTAGTGTGGCCTGCAAGTTTGATATATTTAGCACTTTACAGTTTGAAGCTGTATGAGCACACCAATTACGGTGGGGTATATGGCTCTTGGGGGCGGGACATCGGCTGGGCTTGACGCAGACAGAGAGACATTTCTCGAAGAGTAAAAGTTACAGCAGAATTGACATGGGTTTTCCTCCGTGCCTTGCTGGCTGCCTCGTTTCTATTGGGCACATGCAGACATTTATTCAGAACTCTTCAAAAAAAGTTTAAGTCACTGTCCAGCGGGACATCATACTTAAATAAATGTATATAAATCACTGGTTAATCTGAGATGGATCTTGCCAGATTATGTTCAGGGAAATGTCAGATAATTGTGTTTTTTTATCTGATATTTATTTGATTTGAATTGATTCTGCATTAACTTGTGAGCAGTGAATACCTGCATGTGTGTTTGTGTGTGTGTGTGTGTGTGTGTGTGTTTGTGTGTGTGTGTGTGAGAGAGAGAGAGAGAGAGAGAGAGAGAGAGAGAGAGAGAGAGAGAGAGAGAGAGAGAGAGAGAGAGAGAGAGAGAGAGAGAGAGAGAGAGAATGAGTGCAGCGAAGGCTGTGTGGATTGTGTGTGCGCGTACGCATGACAGTAATCATGCGCTACTTAAAGCAAAATTCACATTTTAACTATTGGTCCTGAACAATATTTGTAACCAATCATCTTTCTTGCATTTACAATCACTTTCATTGGTTGGTGGTTATTGTTTCGCGCGCAATGAGCAGAAAAGAAATCAAAGGGATGCATACGCGGCGGGTTAAAAGGAAAATAAGCAATGCAACCTAATGTAATCGTCTGAATTCACATATCGACATCTGTCCATCGGCAAGAGTCCCCGGTAACCCAGACCAATTATAAGGTTGTACCTGTTATTTGTGGATCATTTGCCTCACTTTACATGCATTGTATTTGCATTACCTCACACAATAAACATTACATACATTTCTATATGATGTAAAAGTAGTCAAAACAAATGACAACACAGTGTTCCTTCTTTTCTGTAACAACAGCACGGCAGATGACAGTAAATCAAATTATTATTATTATTATTATTATTATTACTATTTATTATTGATTTATTTATTTTCTCATTAATTTGTTCATTTATTTATTGTTATTTTGTGTTAAAAAATTCCAATCTTCTCAAATCTCTTTATATTTTTAACACAAAATAAGATGGAAAAAAGAAACAAATTAAAAAGAAATAACCTGTGGAAAACCTGATGCGGCCCATTCCCACCGAGACGCTGCCTCCAGCGGCCCCCAAGTAAACGAGTTTTAGACCCCTGGTCTATAACATTTTTATATTAAATTTGAAAGAAATCTCAGCAGTTTTATATAATGTTTAATTAAACCTAAATCCAGCAAAACAAAACAAAGTGATTACTTAATTGCCAATTCAGATAGCTGGGCAAAATGCAACTATTTAATTTTAATATGTATCCATCTAAAACCTTTATAAAGTCAAATAATCAACAATTCTTGAGTATAAAAACATAAAAAATAGATAGTTATTAGTGTTGGCAACTTTATTTAGTCACCACCAAACAGTTTTGACTTCCTGCGACACATTCAACCCCTAACAGTTCATACTCCCAAAGCACATTAAATTAGCCAGCTCTGTATGCTGCACTTCACAGAGCTTCTTCTTGAAGTCTTAACTCTTAAATCAAGCTAAAGAAACGTCCAACTTTCTCGTTCTGTGTTTATAAAAACCTCTTAACCCCTCAAGACTGTGAGTCCTTCATTGGCAAGCCGGTGGCTCTTGGACCCGCTACGCTCATTGGCATGCACAAAGGCACTCTAAGCTATTTCGCTGGCACCCGTGCTGATTGGCTCATCATTGCGTCATTCACAATGGTGTTGACAGTGCCCGTGATCCTATGGGCAGGGCGGCTTTTTCCAGTGCCCGCCTGCCCGTCTGCCTCTCCGCCCTGCGAGTCTGGCGCTATCCGCGAAAGCCTTCATGCAGTGCATCTGATCTGATCTGCTGCACCTCTCCTCAAACATGTCATCTAAATGCTAAGCACTCATGCTGCATTGTTAGATGAAAACAACAAGAGCAGCAAAAGCAAACAAGAGAATCCTGCAACTGGCTGCAAGCTTTTTTGATTTGATTTCTGGTTTTTTTTTTCAATTGCCCTTCTTCAAGATCCCAGACACATTCTTCTTCTTTTTTCTCTTGGAGATGTGAGGAGAATCCTGAGACTGTTATCACGTATAAGCTCGGTGTGCTCTACTGTAAATGATTTTTTATTTTTTGCTGTCTGAGAAAAACTTGGGGAATTATTTTTGATTGCTTGGTGTGACTTGATGGACAGAAGGTTAATTGCTTTGCCGATGATTCTTAGCCTCAGCTGAAGTGTTTGAAGGTTTGCGGCTTTTAGTGTCAAACGAAGCGCTAAAGTCTGTTGACGTTTTAAACAGGATCAACAATGTTCGTTAAAGTTCTCATTCTAATTCTAAATAATGATTTGTTTGCCAATTCAGTTGGAATGCTGTGCATGTGAGACTTAGAACTGTTCATTTCTTATTCATGCAAAATAATAACTAATTTGCACTCACTGGCCACTTTATTAGGTACACCTTACTAGTATCCCCTTTTGCCTTCAGAACTGCCTCAATCCTTCGTGGCATAGATTCAACATGGTACTGGAAATATTCCTCAGAGATTTTAGTCCATATTGACATGATAGCATCACGCAGTTGCTGCAGATTTGTCGGCTGCACATCCATGATGCGAATCTCCCGTTCCACCACATCAAAAAGGAGCTCTGTTGGATTGAGATCTGGTGACTGTAGAGGCCATTTGAGTACAGTAAACTCATTGTCATGTTCAAGAAACCAGAGATAATTTGTGCTTTATGACATGGCGCTTTATCCAGCTGGAAGTAGCCATCAGAAGATAAGTACAGTGTGGACATAAAGGGATGGACATGGTCAAAAACAATACTCAGGTAGGCTGTGGCATTGACATGATGCTCAGTTGGTACTAATGGGCCCAAAGTGTGCCAAGAAAATATCCCCCACATCATTAGACCACCACCACCAGCCTGAACCGTTGTGACAAGGCATGATGGATCCATGCTTTCGTGCTGTTGACACCAAATTCTGAGCCTACAATCCAAATGTCACAGCAGAAATCGAGAATTATCAGACCAGGCAATGTTTTTCCAATCTTCTACTGTCCAATTTTGGTGAGCGTGTGCAAACTGTAGCCTCAGTTTCCTGTTGTTAGCTGACAGGAGTGGCACCCAGTGTGGTCTTCTGCTGCTCTAGCCCATCAACCTCAAGGTTGCACATGTTGTGCGTTCAGAGATGCTCTTCTGCATACCTCGATTGTAACGAGTGGTTATTTGAGTTACTGTTGCCTTTCTATCAGCTGGACCCAGTCTGACCATTATTCTCTGATCTCTGGGATTTTCGCCCACAGAACTGCCGCTCACTGGATATTTTCTCTTTTTCAGACCCTTCTCTGTAAACCCTAGAAATGGTTATGCGTGAAAATCTCAGTAGATCTGCAGTTTCTGAAATTCTCAGACCAGCTCATCTGGCACCAAAAACCATGCCACATTCAAAGTCACTTAAATCCCCATTCTGATGGAAACCGGAGCACCCGGAGGAAATTCACGCCAGCACGGGGAAAACATGCAAACTTCAAACAGAACTATCAACTGACCCAGCCGGGGCTCAAACCAGCGACCTTCTTAATAATGATAATAATAATAATAATAATAATACATTTTATTTATAATGTGCTTTTCTCAGACTCAAAACACTTACAGAAATAATAGAGAAACATAACATACCAAAACACAGATAGTTAAAAATGACAAAACCTCATTGATTAAAAGCAATAAGAGGTGTGAACCTACACTGGTCTTACGGTTCGGTTTGGTTATGATTATCATGCCATCGATTCAGTTCAATTCGATATCTCGGTGCATCACGGTGCATTGACAATGCTTTCCATACATTAGACTTTTTCTTTACAACACAATAATTTTTTAAATTAAAATCTATAAATATATTAAAATTTATATACTATTTGTAATACAATTTTGTCCTTTTATACAAGCAGTAAAATATATGAACTGCACCTTTAATTTGACCAGCTCAAAGAAAACACTCTTTTTGAATGTATCAAACAAAACTCCAATACATGCACAGAACAACATGAGCATTTATAGCAAATAAACTAATGTAAATATTATCCTGCTTGCTTTTTTGAGCGATGCCAAACAAGGTCTTTCACCCCTATGATTGGTCATTGTCTTCACCCGTTCAACAGAAAGGGCTGTGATTGGCTTTAGAAATGAAAGTGCTGTTCACCAATGAGTGACGCGGGAAGAACAGCCACGGTTACAGTCTATATGCGCATAATATGCGGTTATCACAGGTAATCCATAATAGACACAGTGGAAAAAACTCGCACCTGCAGGCACGCTCGTATCGCTTTGACAGCCAAGAGGAAAGGAAAAGTTACCTCACAAACACACCAGCAGGTCAAATGTCCAAAGTGAGAGAGAGAGAGGGGCAGAGATGGATTTTTTACAGCATTTCTCCCTAGTAGTGAAATAGCGGCTCGTGTGCTGTGCCTTCTTTAGTGTCAGTGAAATACTTTCCAGCAAATTCACAAGCAGTTAAACTGTGCATAATTATCTACCTTTTAAGTAGTTTGAGCATTGTAAATACTCGCCCCCTTCGCCATAGTATTCTACTGCGACATCACGCATAGGAGATAAATGACGTCAGTACATAATAATTTTATTTATGATTATGATTACTACTGAACCGATATCGAATTGTCCCAGTCTGCATCGCGGTGCACTGAAGAAACAATTAATTTTGACATCCCTAAAAGCAATACGAAAAAGGTGAGTTTTAAGTAATTTCTTAAAACAGTCCAGGGAACTGATGTTTGTAGGTAGAGCATTCCAAAATTTGGGTGTGCGGTAGGAGAATGCCCTACCTCCTATAGTGCTGACTTTGCAACGAGGCTAAAACGAAAGTAAGACCCGAAGTAGGGTGTAAACAGCGGGAAAAAGACGATACAGACACCAAATCACAAATATAATCGAGAGTATAATTCTCGTCTTTAAAATTCAAAATCTATTTTAAAATCAGGCAAAAGTCTATGCAACTGACAGCTTTAATTAGGCGATTCTGTGAAGCACTGTGGGTGAGACAATCAATTTAAAAACAATTAATTCAAATAGTGGTGTCACAGTGGCGCAGTGGTTCGCACGATCGCCTCACAGCAAGAAGGTTGCTGGTTTGAGCCCCAGCTAGGTCAATTGGCATTTCTAAGTTTGCATGTTCTCCTCGTGTTTGCGTGGTTTTCTTCCGGGTGCTCCGGTTTCCCCCACAGTCCAAAGACATGTGCTATACTGTAGGTGAATTAAATAAACTAAATTGGCCGAAGTGTATGTGTGTGAATGCAAGTGCATGGGTGTTTCCCAGTTTTAGGTTGTGGCTTGAAGGACATCCGCTGCGTAAAACATATGCTGGATAAGTTGGTGGTTCATTCCGCTGTGGCGACCCCTGATAAATAAAAGGACTAAGCCGAAAAGAAAATGAATGAGTGACTGAATTCAAACGATGATACAGAAACAATATACATTACCCATTCAAAATAAAGGCAGTTCTGAAGGCAAATACATTTTCGTATTATACAAATACTGTGTCGCATCCCACAAGAACAACACCATCATTAAGTTTGTGGATGACACTGCAGTGATAGGACGTATCACTGGGGGAGATGAGGCAGCTTACAGGAGGGAGGTGGCCAGTCTAGTGACATGGTGTGAGGACAACAACCTCACCCTCAACACGGACAAGACCAAGGAGATGATAGCGGACATGAGGAAGGAGAGGGGAACTCATCAGCCACTGTGTATCTGCGAAATTGAAGTGGAAAGAGTGAGCAGATTAAAATACCTGGGGGTCCACATCAGTGAGGACCTCACCTGGACAATGAACACCACCCAGTTGGTCAAGAAAGCACAACAGCGGCTGTACTTCTTAAGGAAGCTGAGGAAACGTGGTCTGTCATCTAAGATCCTCAGCAACTTTTACAGCTGTGTGGTTGACCAGCTGTATTACTGTGTGGTATGGCAACGCAACCATAAAGGACCGCAAACGTCTGCAGAGA
>CAIGQZ010033059.1:7324258-7334730 GCA_903798205.1 Danio tinwini | reverse complement strand
TATATATATATATATATATATATACACATTTCATAATTATACTTCCGTCACTTTTGTGTATGTATGTGTATTTCGTGTATGATGTGTATGTTATGTGTATGACTTCACTGTGGACGGCAAAGTAAGAATTTCATTGTACAGGAAAACGTGTTTCCTTACTGTGAACATGACAATAAACAATTGAAATTGAAATTAAGTAGTTTCAGAGCGTAGTGAAATGTACTTTTGTTATTCACACTCACAGCTCCAATGCAACTTGCTTGTTTGCAGTTTTCTGATTGGTGGAGATTTCTGCAGAATCATGAATAAAGGAGTTTTTCACTGGCCATTCTGCAGTTGAACATGGTTATTTGAATTACACGGGCTGATGGCTTCAACAAAAGCACACACCATCGATTAACCTCATAGCTCACAGTAGGGCCTGTCTGTGAAGCTTTATAAGTTAAAAATCAGCTCCCCTGTGGAGAAAATAAAAGGGATTTCACTTCCAGAGCACAACTGTTGTGCTTTGTTGATGATGTAAAATGCTTTTATCGATGTTGATTAAAGTCTAGATAGTCGGATATCGCACACTGTCCAATCTGACAATTAAATCGAGAATTATAAAGTACATTAAACAAAATCACGTCATGTTATGCATAATTAAGCGGAGAGGGTTTGCTTATAACACTAAAATCCGCCACGACCGCACAGGCTTGACTTTCTCTAATGCTTTACGCCTGACTTGATATTGATTTGGTGACACCAACTCGCAAAAACGCTGAGGCAGCCATTGCGGTAGGCACTATTAACTGTTCATGCTAATTAATGGGCTAAAAAGGTGAACGCGGTCTCCTGTGGTAAAGCAGGAAAGAGGCTAGAACGTGAGGTGGAAAGGAGGAGTCGTTTCTAGTGTCTGCAAACAATGGGCTGAAACAGCTCCTCTGTTAGCATGTTACCACAGGGGATTGTGTGCCGCCACAGCGCTGTGAATGTCGCAGGGCATTAGTCTGCACCAGGAAGATGAAGAGTATGTAAACTTGCCTGCTAGCAGAGAGGCCCAGATTACAAATGTGTACTTTGCTAATTGAGCGGATTAGCTATCATTAGCGCAAATGATGCTACCGCTCCAGGTGTTAGCATCGCAGGAGGTAAAAAGTGCTTAACGGAGACAATATTATTAACAACAACACTATTTACTCCGTGAAAGAGTAAATAAAGCTCATTATCTTTCACAAATGGCCAAACATCCATTCTCTCTCACCAAAAAAACAAACAAACAAAAAAACCAAACAAAAACACACACACTAGTGATGGAAAAGATGTTAACACTTTACAATAAGGCTGTATTAGTTAAAGGTGCAGTATGTAAGTTTGACACCCAGTGGTTGAACTAGCAAACGCGGGATGGCAGATTGAGTACAGGAGCGAGTGATTTAAACTGTGTCCTAAATAAAAGCAACGACACGCGATAGAGGGAACATTTTCCATATTAAAAGGAGTTTTTGTCCTAACCAACACCTCAAATTGATATATTGGAAACAACTTCTATTTCTCACATCTCAACATGTGAAACCTATGACAGATCACCTCAGGTAAACCTTGCGTGCTATATTCAGTGCTAAATGCTAACAATGTGAGTTTGAATAGATTCTAAACCTTACCGTTTCGTGAGTGAGTGCATATTCTGTGCTTCTGAATGGCTGTGTTTACATTTCTGTCATGTTTCGTCTGGTGCAAACAGCCAAACTGCTCATTACTGCGTATCTCGTCACAAAACGTGCCGTTAGGACACACAGTTACAATGTAACCTGCTCACCTAATGTTTACGTTCGTAATATTTATATAATTTGCTAATTAATAATCTCATTTTGACGTCTGATACTGTCTATTTTGGAGGCTATTACGGACGCATGCTTTAGAGTCTTTCTGAATGAATGAATGAAATACACTGTTTTCCAACAAGGCAACCCAGGTGCTGAATTATAATTGGCTAAACTGGCATTGTGCAGGTTAAATTTACCTAAACAAAGACAGCGTTCTGGCACGGAAAACACATTTTTAAAGCAGAATATCTGACTTCAGCATTATTTTTCAATTAAACAAGTATGTTCACTTGGAAAGTTACTTAAGGCCCGTTTCCACTGAGTGGTACGGTACGGGTCGGTACGCTTTTATGGCCGTTTCCACTGTCAAAAGCGTACCGTACCGAACCGATCCGTACCGTACCACTTTTTCGGCACCCTTTCGAAAGGGTACCAAAGACGAGAAAGGGTACCCAAAGGTGGAGCTACATGCGCAGCTGAACGCTGATTGGTTTACAGAGATACGTCACGATCTCGTGGAGCTAGCCAGAATCAAAACAATGGAGCCGCCATGTTTTTAAATGCACAGCCGAGACAACTATATGCATATAATAACGATACATGGATGACCTGGGCTCAAAACAAACCTTGTCGTTGTCTTGATGAACAGCCACGAAGCCAAGAATCTGCCGTGTCCTGTTGTTGTTTTATGAGGCCGTCTAAAAGTGTGAGCGGTTTTTCGCTTTCTTCAGGGAGCTCGCGTTCGCGTCTAGATTTGATATAACAAACTTCTTGAGCTGATAATAATAACGTGCGTGTGTGATTAATGAAGCGTCTTCGACATCTGATCCATTTAGAAAGAAAAGGACAAACGCGAGAGTGAAGCGCGAAAAAAAAGGAGAAGCCCGACAGGATTACAAGGATTCCTAAACTCAAATAAGGACTTAATGTATGCTGTGTGTCGTTTATCTGTAATTAGTAACATATCGGAGACTGTAAGGGTCTGTATGTATTCATATATGTTGCATTTATTTATTTATTTTATATAATTGCAGACGTTACAGTAGGCTGTCACACTGTCATTGATCTGCAGTTATAATCAAATCATGTTCATAGAAATGTTAGTAATAAACATTTATAAACAAGTATTAATATGTTTAAAGCATCTGTTTTGTTAGAAGAGCTTCTCATATAATGTGAACGAACTGTACAGCTTTACTGTAGACATTTATTCGAGCGAGAATGACGTCGACTGAAACTCTCTGTAGTACACCACGCCCACCAAAAGAGTACCCTTTGTAATGGAAACGCAAGCTTGATAAAGGTGACCCGTACCGACCCGAACCGTACCATACTGTACCACTCAGTGGAAACGAGCCATTAAATATCTGCAAACATATTATGGTAATTTTATGCTCTAGAAGAGTCAAAAACGTACATACAGCACCTTTAATAGAGTCATGTGGGTGGAATGTTCGCTACATCAGCGTTTAGTCAGCAAATGTCTAAAGATTTCCCAATACTCCCATAAAAATTTTTTTTCAAAAAGTTCAAAACCAGTTCAAGCAAGCGTAAACACTTTTTTGTGAATTAAG
This sequence comes from Danio tinwini, assembly GCA_903798205.1. Lineage (NCBI taxonomy): Eukaryota > Metazoa > Chordata > Actinopteri > Cypriniformes > Danionidae > Danio > Danio tinwini. Next base: position 7,331,351 of record CAIGQZ010033059.1, on the reverse strand, counting down.
GTTTTTTTTTTTTAAATTTGCAGTTTAAGACACCTAATTCTCACACGATTCTTCAAAATGTGTATTAACACAGGATGATTGAAGACTGGAATAAAGATGCTGAAATCAGTATATTACATTGAATAAAATATATTCAAATTACATTTGTTTTAAATAAATACAATTGAAATATTTGTAATATATTTAATAGTTATATTTCACAATAATACGGTTTTACCTTTATAATAAAGTACAATTTATGCTACAAAAGGGCGTCTTTTCAGTTATCAGTTCTTAAAATAACTATTTTCAGTGTGTGTGTCTGTGTGTGCGCGCGTGTGTGTGTGTGTGTGTGTGTGTGTGTACAATATTGTAATCTGAATAATATTTTATAATATAATATAATACATTATAAAGAACATTGTGGGGTATGCAGTGGTTCCATGGATGACAAACAAATATTTTTTATCCAAAACTGATAACTCTGTCATCATTTACTTACCCTACATGTCACAAATCAGTTTTTGTTTTTACAATAACATTTTTTTTAATAAAAAATGTTGGTGGTAACCATTGACTTTTATAGTATTGGTCTTCCTACCATGGAAATCAGTGGTTACTGGGCTGAAACATTCTTCAAAGTAACTTCTTTTGTGTTCAACAGAAAAAGGAAACCCATAGTTTTAACACCACTTAAGATTTGACACCACTTGATGATGAGTAAATATTGAATACATAGTCATTTTGGAACAGCATGGTGGCTCAGTGGTCGCCTCACAGCAAAAGGTCGCTGGTTCGAGTACCGCCTGGGTCAGTTGGCATTTCTGTGTGGAGTTTGCATGTTTTCCTTGTGTTTGTGTGGGTTTCCTCCGGGTGCTCCGGTTTCCCCCACTGTCCAAAGATTTGTGGTACAGGTGAATAGAATACGCTAAATTGGCCGTAGTGTATGTGTGAGAGTGTCCGGGGGTTTCTCAGTGTTGGGTTGCAGTTGGAAGGGCATCCGCTGCATAAAACATATGCTAGATAAGTTGGCGGTTCATTCCACTGTGGCGACCCCTGATAAGATAAGACCCCTGAAAACGAATAAATGAATTAATTTTCACTTTTCTGTGAACTATCCCTTGAAAGTAAACTGTTAATGCAAATTAATAACCTTGATTTTTAAGAATCTTCAATAATTCATAGACTAAAATGAACTAACAATGGGGAATGCTTTCTTTATCAGTCTAGGGCTTAATGCTGATTTACAAGTGCACTACTGTTTGTTTAAAATGCATGCGCTGGTGCTTTTTCTACAAGTTCTCAAGTGAAAGCACAGTGAAATTGCAATTCCTCTGCAGTTTGATTTTATAAACGCTCCTTAGATCCGTGATATGTGAAACACGTGTAAGGAAAGCATTTGGAGAGTGCGGCCGTTCAACCTCATGCCGGTTAGGCAGGGATTAGGGATTTTGTAACCGTGGGAGTCATGCATTAACACATTCACGTTAGTCTTCATTTTCACCGTAACAGCAGGCACGACTAAGAATTAAAAGCAATACGTAGCCTTTTGCGCTGAGGTGGTGAGGGCTGTTCCTCTGACTGGCCTCGGCTGGATCCTGAATTTAAGGATTGATTAATCTCTTCTAGTGGCTGCGAAAGGAGCAATTAAGGCAATTATAAATCACTGGCAAACTGCAGGGACGAACCTGATGGGTAATATAGCGTGTATTGATGGAGTAGCCTTTGAAAATGACTGCTAAACTCCAGTCGGTGAATAGTTAGGAGACATTTTTCAGGCTTTATCAAGCATCTCAATGAAATGAAACTCAAAAAGAAGCTAGATTCCCTTGTGAGATATGTGCTTTTCAAGCCGCCTGCGAGAGATCAGGTCACAATGGAGAGAAAGAGAGGGTTTCTCTGGCTTCTTTTTTTTTTTTTTTCTTCAAATGCTATGCTTTTGTTCTCAGCTTGAAGTGGGACTGCTTTGACAAAGAGAGTTAATAAAATGAATAAGGAAATTAATAAATTAACAGATGCATATATGGCAAAGCAGGTTGATAAAAGCAGTTTTTTTCAGTGATTCCTTAGAGGGGAGACATTTTTTCAAGGACCCCCTCATAGCAAACAGTGATTAAGCATATGCTTACTAAAATGTACACTTGGATGCACTAGAACCTTTCTGATTTTTCTGGATTTATGTTTCAATACTAATCTTTTATTAAAACGGTGGTATAATCAGATGAAGCATAAAACATGACAGATTTTATATTCTTAAAGGGATAGTTCACCCCAAAATGATTCATTTACAGTGCTCCTTTGTTATTAGCGAGAGTTACATTCTAAAAATAACCCGCGATCCATGAAGTGGTCAGCTCTATTTTTTACAATTATTATAGATGCTTTAAGGCTGTAAAAGCCATCACTACACACTTTTCTCAAGTGGGTATTAACATTTTTACACTTTTTTCTCTTGTTTAAAGACTCTCAAAGCTCAAACTTGCGTAGAAAAAAGGCCCTGTATTATAAAATGAAATTAAAGATCAAAACCTGTTTTCAGGCGCAAACATTCATTGCTGTCAGCAAAAGGTTCATAAAGCTTTTAGCTTTTGTGCGGATAATGCTGGCATCCAGCGTAATGTTCTTTTTTCTTGCAGTCACTGATCCAAAGCTAAAGCAAACTCCATCCTTAAGGATGTGCAGCGCAAATAACAGTTGGAAGTAACAGCACATTCACATGTTATTTAAAATGAAACTATTCAGATGGTGCTCTGTCGTGCGACAGAAATATGACCAGTATGCTGAGTCATGGTTTGGCACCGCAGACAGCTGCCAATTTGCGGCGCTGGTGTGTGTACACTGATATAAACCTATGTTTACAATTCTAAAATGCATGGCGCTGCATGGCGCAGCGCATTCAGTGTGCGAGCCTCTTTACGATGGTCTTGCTGCGGAATGTTACAACCCTTTTTACATCCTTGTTGGAACTCACACTGCTAGCGATCTGCGATTTATGTTAATTTTGCAAGCTAAACGAATTCTCTACTCTACAGGAGACACAGATGAGATTGACTGACAATAGTCAACAGCCAATCAGGATGCTGAACACAATGTGCTGTAAAAAATAAATAAAAATAAGCATGTCAAATTGCATGAATAAAATCAGCAAAACTGTGAGGACGCGAAAGCTGAACTGCATTATAGCGAGGGACTATTGTATTGCTCATGCGTTACAATTCATCTTTATTTATTTGAGTTTCTTTCTTCTGAATGGTTATTAATGGTTTTATTTCATTATGAGTGCAACTTTGGTTACTATTCAAACCTGTTTGAGTTTAGTTCTTCAGTTGAACTTAATAAAATATGTTTTGAAGAATGTTGGTTGCTGGCACCCAATAACTTTCATAGTAGAAAAAATACTATACCATAAAAAAAAACTATACTAACTGTGTAATCTGAAGATGCTTAAGTTTTTACATAATCATGGCAGAGATAAACATTTTTTTCTCCCAAATAAGGCAAAAGGCTGGTGATGTGACCCATTTTATGTGTTGCTAAAAAAACAACAGGAGCATCATGCGTCCTTAAGGATTAGTTCCCAAAGTGGGAGTCAATAAGGAGGGGGTCACTTAGCGATTTCCAAAAAACAAATAAATTTTATTAAACTATTAGAATTACCATATTATATCCATTACTTACTGAAGAACAAAAGTTAATAGTAAAAAATGAAATGAAAAATATTAAAAAAACAACATGCAAATAAAAAGCCATCAGCCTTTTGATTTTTTGCGACCCCTGGGGTGATTACATTATATTAAAAACACAGCAATAGCGTCAGATGTAGCACATTGATTTTATGGCACCAGGTTAAATTTTCTGACATCTTTACAGCACTCATACATTAAAAATAAATACAGGTCACAACCGAACATGGATGATGGTGTCCAAGTAGAGTTGTTTAAAAATAAACAATGAAAAGACTTGGGCCTATTGGTATGTGTGCACCTTTGTGTGCAAGGTTTTAAATTTATAACCACCTCAAAGAATATTGGGGATCATGAGTCACTGCTATTGTTATTTTAGGGGTTAAGGGCTGAAAAGTTTGGGAACCACTATCCTTAAGTATGTGCATGACTAATTCACACCACTCATTCAAACAAATAAACAGAACATTTTTAAAGTTATTTTGCAGTTGAATGTTCATGGACATATTGCAATTCTCCATATTGAGATTTGTGCATTTTTTCTTTTGATACAAAATTAACAAAAAAATGTGACCTTCCATGTTATACTGTATATATATATAAAAAAACTCACTGGACTTCACAATTCTATGTTTTCAACATCGCAATTTAGGACTTTCTCCACTGGATTTTTTTTTTTTTTTTTGCAGTTTAATGTTCACATACAGTTGAAGTCAGAATTATTAGCCCCCCTGAACGATTAGCCCCCCCTGTTTATTTTTTCCCCCAATTTCTGTTTAACAGAGAGATTTTTTTCAGCACATTTCTAAACATAATAGTTTTAATAACTTATCTCTAATAACTATTTTATTTTACCTTTGCCATGATTACAGTAAAGAATATTTGACTACATATTTTTCAAGACACTTCTATACAGCTTAAAATGACATTTAAATGCTTAACTAGGTTAATTAGGTTAACTAGGCAGGTTAGGGTAATTAGGCAAGTTATTGTATAACGATGGTTTGTTCTGTAGACTATTGAAAAAATATAGCTTATGGGGCTAATAATTTTGACTTTAAAATAGTAAAAAAAAATTAACTGCTTTTATTCTAGCCGAAATAAAACAAATAAGACTTTCTCCAGAAGAAAAAATATGATCATACATGCTGTGAAAATTTCCTCTGTTTAACATCATTTGGGAAATATTTAAAAAGAAAAAACTATTCAAAGGGGGGGCTAATATATCTGACTTCAACTGTACAAATTGCAATTTTCTATATTGCGATTTGTGCAATCTTACTTTACAAAAACAAAACAAAACACTGGACTTCGCAATTTTGTATTTTTCTCTATTAAGTGTAAAACAACAAAAAATAAGGTCAAGAATCTTGGTGTGATTCTGTAGTCAGATCTGCTTTTCAGTATGCCAAAGCAATAACTAAATCAACACACTATCATCTCAAAAACAAGAATTAGATGCTTTGTTTCCAGTAAAAACTTGTCCATGCTTTTATGACCAGCAAGGTGGATTACTGTAACGGCCTCCTCACTGGCCTTCCCAAAAAGAGAGTCAGACAGTTGCAGCTGATCCAGAACGCTGCTGCCAGGATTCTGACCAAAACCAGAAAATCAGAGCACATCACACCTGTCCTCTGGTCTTTACACTGGCTCCCAGTTACATTCAGAATAGATTTTAAAGTATTATTACTTGTCTATATATCACTATGGACTCAATACATTACAGATATGCTCGCTGAATGCAAACCTAACAGATCACTCCGATCTTTAGGATTACATAAACTAGAAATCCAAGGATTCAGTCAAAGCAGGTGCTACTACACCCCCCACTGCTGGAATCAGCTTCCAGATATGATCAGATGTGCTCCAACATTAGACACATTCAAATCAAGACTTAAAGCACATCAGTTTAGCTGTGCCTTTACTGAATGAGCACTGTGCTTCATCTGACAGATTGCGCCATTAAGTCTTTCTTTTATTTTCCATTCTTTTATAACCCGTTTTAACACATTTTATTCTGTTTTTATCATTTTTGTTATTTGTTTTTATTTTCCTATACGTGTCTATTTTATTCCTGTTTATGTAAAGCACTTTAAATTACCATTGTGCATGAAATGTGCGATATAAATAAACTCGCCTTGCCATTACAGAACTCATAGACTCTTAAAATTACTTTGCAGACCACCTGGCTACAGGTTACAGCCACCCAGGGGTCCTAAGACACCACTTCGAGAGCCCCTGGTTTAGAGATACAGTATCATCCAGCCCAGCAGAGCAAGTTCATCTCTTGGTATTCCAAGTGTTTGAAATACCAGCTTCATTCCCTCCGAATGCATTATTGAAAGCACCTTCTTAGGAAGATGTTTCAAATGAATTTTTCATCCTGTTGGTTATCCTGTAGTAGACAAGCGTGCTCTCTCGTCTGGGTATGCTAATACATCTTCAAAAAACTCCAAAACGGCATCTGGGGCCTCAAAGAAAGAAGGACAATATGAGACATCCTCTGATCACGGCCTGATAGACCCGCAGCAAACATCTCCGAAATATTCCTCTGGGAAATGTGAAGCGCGCTGCATGTGGGATGCAAAAACGATAGTTCAAAGAAACCCTGGCAATCCTTCAGATGGAAAATGGCCTAAACGTGGTCTAAGTGGTGGGGCGGCTGGCTGAGAGGGGCTTCTAACGGGAAAGAGACGAGGCCAAATACATAAAGGTACCATTTTTAAAAGAGAGAGGTGGCGGAGGAGGCGAGCTTTATGAAATCAAGAAGCGATGCATGCTAGGAAAACTCCAAAAACAGAACACGTTTAATTTACTCAAACCTTAACAAGGCAATCTGTTTCCATCAACTAGCTAAACGAACAGAAATGGCACATTTAGATTTAATTGCAGGTGTTGTGTGCTGCTCATTCTCTGTGCTGTGAAATAAACGGAAACATTTTGATATTGATTAGAGGCAGCTTTGATAAGGCAATTACTCGTAACGATCTCCTAAGCACCAAATACATAATGCAACTTGCACAGATGTGCTCAGGGCTTTTCAATCAAATCTGTGTTTTGACTTGTTGTCCTGAAATATCGAATTTAGAAGTTAGTTGACTTAATGAGTGGCTTGACAAGAGTTTAAATATCATTAGAAAGCAACAGTGAAAACATTTAGGAATTATATTTGACATTTAAAGGATTTTGTCAACAGAACTCAAGACACTGAATTACTTCAACAACAAGCAGATAAATCTGTGAAAATCAAAAGATTAGCAATTAGTTATTTAGTCTATTTATCAATGGGGAAAGCTGAAATGTGACCCTGGAAAAGTCTTATGTTGCATGGGTGTATAAGAATAGACAAAAATATGTTGTATTAGTCAAAATTGTCAAAAAATTTTATGCCAAAAGTCATTAGCATATTAAGTAAAACTCACGTTATTTAT
>CAIGQZ010033059.1:7303099-7319674 GCA_903798205.1 Danio tinwini | reverse complement strand
AGATAGATAGATAGATAGATAGATAGATAGATAGATAGATAGATAGATAGATAGATAGATAGATAGATAGATAGATAGATAGATAGATAGATAGATAGATAGATAGAACGACAGACAGACAGACAGACAGACAGACAGACAGACAGATCAATGGATGGACGAATAAATGGATGGACGGATGGATAAATGGATGGATGGATAGAACAATGGATGGAACAATGGATGGATGGTTTGATGTATAGAATGACAGATCAAATATATAGGTAGACAGAAGGACAGACAGACCGACAGACAGATAGATAGACAGATAGATCAATGGATGGACGGACGGATGGATGGATGACAGAACAATGGATGGATGGATTGATGTATAGAATGACAGATCAAATATATAGGCAGACAGACAGACAGACAGAGAGAAAGAGAGATCCTTTAATACCATAAATAGGAACCATTTTTTAATGTCATGTTTTAAGCAAAAGGTGACAGGGAAGCTAAATAAAAGCTGACAGTGGAAAGCACATGTTGAGAAAACATGCGTTCAGCACATGTAATGACTCTTCCTCAGGAGCGTCCGTGTGGCTGCAGGAGCATGATGTTTTCACAGGGACTATAAATGACACGACAGCATGAGTCAGTGCTTTGTGACCGGACAGAGTTCACAGCCGCCCACCCACTCGCAAGCCCTTCTCCCCTGCATAAAAAAAAAAAGAAAACAGCACCGGCTCGCTCTCTCGTCCTCTTTGTTTCCTATTCATATCCATCTCTGTGAATCTCTCCACAGCGCATGACATGCCAAAGCAGTGGGCTCTGGAGACTGTGGCAAATTTGAACCTTTCAGCAGTTCACTAGTGAAGACAAATGGCCAGCGTGTTTAGGGGCCCTCGTGAGTGATCTGTATTAATGCCTGGCAGGGATTCAGTGTGCTGCATATGCTAACTCCATTAGCGGGTCAAAACCTGGCTCGGTCTGAATCCCCTGCACACTGGGAGGGCTGGATATAGGAAAGATGCAGGTGTAAAGTGTGTGTGTGTGTGTGTGTGTATGTGTGTATATATATATACAGCAGAAAGGCGACATATGTATGCACACATAAAATATATAAACACTTAGTTTAAACAGGTTTTCTGGACTCGAGCCTATAAAATGCTGCGCACTGTGCGTTTTCTTGTCCGTCTGTTGCTGTGGTTTCAGCACCGCATGAGGCATTTGCTTTACAGTAAAATTAGCATAATAGGAATTTACACAATTGCAATGTTGTTATTGCACAAATGCATTCCCACTGCAACCTGTGCTGTGCATTTAGATGGTGGAGTGGATTTACAAAGGTTTAGAAAGCCTGCTAATAGAATTGTCATAAGACATTTGACAAAATATGAGCAAATATTTTTTGCTTAATAAACAGTAAAGGCAGGGAATGTGATTATTCCGTATAAATACACATTACGGTATTTTCCGAGCTCAAAGGGGTGACCCCAATAATTTGCATAAATCCGAAGTTGTGTAAATCTGACCTGCTTCATTCTGGATGTATTTCAGGGATGTAATTGTAGACCCACCTAGGCTACTTTGTATATAACATAATGACATTGTGTAGTCCTATAATGTGACGGAGCCGCTGACAACATGCAAGAATATAAAATCGCTTTGAATGCATGTGCGGCTGTGCACACTTTTTCCGCGCTCACATTTGCATGTCACGACCACGTGCACTCTATAAATACTAGGACGCACATTTGTTATTAGTCTCTACAAGTCATCTGTCTTTATGTCTTCATTAATTCAGTGCTACAGCCTAGCACCTCAAATTTAATACCTAGTAGTGTCATGTTTAGATGATATTACAAATTTATACGATTCACAATTCGATTAACACAACGTGAGGTTGAATTTCATTTTTAACGTGCAAAAATTACGGACCAAAATTCCAGATTCAGTGTGCAATAAGTTGTGAGAAAATGCAGCACATTTTATTAACTTGTTTGCATTGTGAGAAAAAGCATCTCGTTTTATTTTGTTTTCGTTGTAAGAAAATGCAGCTTGTTTTAATTTGTTTGCGTTGTGAGAAAATGCAGCATGTTTTATTTGTTTGCAATATGAGAAAATGCAGCGCGTTTTAACTTGTTTGCGTTGTAAGAAAATGCAGCGCGTTTTAATTTATTTGCGCTGTGAGAAAATACAGCACGTTTTAATTTATTTGCGCTGTGAGAAAATACAGCACATTTTAATTTGTTTGCATTGTGAGGAAATGCAGCACGTTTTAATTTATTTGCGCTGTGAGAAAATACAGCACATTTTAATTTGTTTGCATTGTAAGACAATGTAGAGCGTTTTGTTAATTTGTTTGCGTTGTGAGAAAATGCAGCGTGTTTTATTATTTTTTGCTGTTGTGAGAAAATGCAGCGTTTTATTAGTTTGTTTGCGTTGTGAGAAAATGTAGAACGTTTTATTAATTTGTTTGTGTTGTGTGCAAATGCAGCGCGTTTTAACAATTTGTTTGCATTGCGAGAAAATACAGCACGTTTTAATTTATTTGCGCTGTGAGAAAATACAGCATGTTTAATTTGTTTGCATTGTAAGACAATGCAGAGCGTTTTGTTAATTTGTTTGCGTTGTGAGAAAATGCAGCGTGTTTTATTATTTTTTGCTGTTGTGAGAAAATGCAGCGTTTTATTAGTTTGTTTGCGTTGTGAGAAAATGCAGCGTGTTTTATTAATTTGTTTGTGTTGTGAGAAAATGCTGCGCGTTTTATTAATTTGTTTGTGTTGTGTGCAAATGCTGCGCGTTTTATTAATTTGTTAGCGTTGTGAGAAAATGCAGCGCATTTTAATTAGTTTGTGCAGTGAGAAAAGGCAGCACGTTTTATTAATTTGTTAGCGGTGTGAGAAAATGCAGAGCGTTTTATTAAGTTGTTTGCGTTGTAGGAAAATGCAGCGTTTTATTATTTTTTTTGCACTGTAAGAAAATGCAGCGCGTTTTATTAATTTGTTTGCGTTGTGAGAAAATGCTGCACGTTTTATTAATTAGTTTGCTTTGTGACAAAATGCAGTGTGTTTTTTAAAAAAGTGTTTGTGTCGTGGGGATTGAAGATCTTTTTGGAGATCTTTTCTAAATTTGCAGGCTTTTTTTGTAATTGCATGTGTTTTCTTAAATTGCAGCATGTTAAGCTCTCTCAGCCACAGTACATGTCCATACCTGTCCTTTAAACAAAAAATTAAGTTTAGCTTATTAGAATAACTGCAATTCAAAATTAGCTGTGTATTCGCACAGAAAAGAGATATATTTATATATATTTTTTTTAACCACTGAAAACTGTACACTAACATGCAGCTGCCACTAAGATGGATGGCGACACTAATGGATAGCTTTCTCTACATATTACAAGCGACCAATTTCCTACTTAACTGTGCTAGTTTTATTTTTCTGAAACCACTCTATGGTCTCTTTCTACTCATGTAATAAAATTCAAATCAATATTTCATGTCCCGTTATTTATTTATTTCATAAGAAGTCTTGCAATAAGTGAGATAATATACAGTCAGCTGGTCTTTATAATAAAATAAACTCCTTTAGGGTGATGCAAGGCCCCTTGAATTATAGTCACTACTGAACACTGCTGAAGAAAAGATTTTTTTTTTGTTATAAGGACCAATTTGAGCATTTTGAATAAATGTATATATCATTTACATATCATCAAAGACTAGAATTGAATGGTGAAAAGTGTAATGTCAATATGGCAAATTAGGTCCAGCCTATTAGCACAGGAGCCAATCATTGATCACTATAGACTAACGTTATTCCGGGAAAAAAACTCAAACCAGATGTGTGCTTTTACAACATTTTCTGTGTTCAAACGCACTGGAATCTCAGCGAATACTTGCTTCACAGACATAAGAAATATAGCGAAATAAATCTAGAAACCTGTACTTTTAAATGAATCAACTACACTTGAGAACAAAAGTTTTTTTGGTTTTGTAATCTCTATGAACCGAACGTGAGTTACAGCCCATCTTGTCAAACACACATCACATGACAGCAGCAACTACTCAAAACGACCACAAACTTGTAAACAAAGAATCACTGTCATTTCTTGAGGAGATTGCTTATGAAGACCAAGTTAAAATTTAAAATATAACAATCATTATCCAGAGGATGATAATGTGTAGAACGACCATAAATGAGGTTGGTGTCATGATCTCGTTCTTTTCGAGTATGCATGCACATTAGCTGGGGCAACCTGAGAATATGCAGAATTTGTTTGATTCTGATGTTTAGAAACTAAACTTATGGGACAGTTCTTGCTTCATTTTATTGATGATTTCAAATATGTAATGTAATTGTAATCTTGGCAAACAGATCTGGAGAATTTGATGTTTCCCGATTCAGACAGCATACTGCCCGAGAGACGTTTCAAAGATGGTCACCGAGTAAAATGACTTGCCTTAAAGGGCACCTATTGTGAAAAATCGACTTTTTAAGCTGTTTGGACAGACATATGTGTAGGTATAGTGTATAGACTGTCATATTGGAGTGATATAAACACACCCAGTGCTTTTTTTTCAATTTAACAACATAAAAACAGTGGACCAATTGGAGCGGTTTTGAGAGCGACTGCAACTTAACGTAGGAGTGCCGTCCCGCCGCCCACCAATATTGATTGACAGCTGCATATAACATGTCTCCATAGTAATGTTTGTAATCATATCCAGAAGACAGGACGTGCGCAAATCAACCGTAAATAAAAGGTCTGTTCAGTTCGCTAGGATCATCAATCATCATCAAATGTGATCAAGAGTGAGTTTGACAAGTTTAAAATCTTTTAAAACAGTTCATGTGTGTAATGAATTACAGGTATTTACTTCAGCTTTACTTCATCATCACAGCCGTGTGTCAGAACAATAATAAAAGACGCTTCAATCCCGGTTTGTGGATGTTAAATCAGGTTTATTTTGCACATTAACATAACAGATATCCATACAGCAGTGGATATTAACCTGTATCCTGACACATTTGCGTGCAAAGACAGTGCTAAGCTAAACGCGCATGCTGTATGTATGTGTGTGTGTGTGAACTTTGTAACAACATTGTGTGTGACTCATCCTGCAGCTCCACAACAAATGCATCAAATAATTATTAGGAAAGTTCTTAATGTAGTTTTTCCTCACAAACGTTACATGAGATCTGATTCCTTTATGTCTGTGTCAGTTGTCTGAGGCAGCAGAGGGCGGAGACTGAGGCACTTCTGACAGGCACATGGGAACGGTGGGCGGGGAGGACTAGCTTTAAAGGCGCAGTAAACAAAAACAGCAAAAATCTGTTGAGAGCTGTAAAACACAAACTAGTGAAAGCTATAATAAATTATCTGATGGATTTTTTGAGCTGAAACTTTACAGACACATTCTGGGGACACAAAAGACCTATATTAAATGTGGAAAAAGGGGTAACCTAGGTTCCTTTTAAAGAGATGTTGATATCATCACGTAAAGCATTTATATGTAAAAATAATGATTTTTTATGTACCAGTTTATTACACTTCTAGAAACAGCCTTTATAGCTTGAATGAAACACACTGAGACACACTGAGCTATCAATTCTGGCAACTTGTAAATCATTTAGATCTTTATAATCTAAGAATGGTCAGTTGTCCCTTTTTATTGCTCACTAATGTGTCTAATTGGCAACACAGTGTCGCAGTGGGTAGCACAATCACCTCAAAGCTAGAAGGTCACTGGTTCAAGCCTCGGCTGGGTCAGTTGGCATTTCTGTGTGGAGTTTGCATGTTCTCCCCTTGTTCGAGTGGGTTTCCTCCAGGTCCTCCGGTTTCCCCCACAATCCAAAAGATATGTGCTATAGGTGAATTGGTTAAGCTAAATTGGCCATAGTGTATGTGTGTGATTAAGAGTGTATGGGAATTTCTCAGTGATGGGTTGCAGCTGGAAGGGCATCCACTGCGTAAAACATATGCTGGATAAGTTGGCTGGATAAGTTGGTTCATTCCGCTGTGGCGACCCCAGATTAATAAAGGGACTAAGCAGAAAAGAAAATGAATGAATGACTGACTGAATGAATGTGTCTAATTAAGATTTAAATGCTTAATTATAATCACCAAAGTTCTGTAGAGAAACCTAACATATAATGCAATGCGATAATGACAATAAATAAACTAAGTATAAACAAAATGCCAAATGTGATACTCATTTTGGTGCGGCATGGTGGCTCCGTGATTAGCACTGTGGTCTCATGGAGTTTGCATGTTCTCCCAGTGTTGGCGTGGCTTTCCTTCGGGTGCTCCGGTTTCTCCCATAGTCTAAAGACGTGCAGTACAGGTGAAATGGATGAACTAAATTGGCCGTAGTGTATGAGTGTGTGTGTGAATGTGAGAGTGTATGGCTGTTTTCTAGTACTGGGTTGCGGCTGGAAGGGCATCAGCTGTGTAAAACATATGATGGAATAATTGGCGGTTCATTCCGCTGTAACAACTCCTGGTAAATAATGGACTAAGCTGAAGGAAAATGAATAAATTATATTCATTTTGGTGCGACATGGTGGCTCAGTGGTTAGCACTGTCGCCTCACAGCAAGAAGATCGCTGGTTCAAGTCCCTGCTGGGCCAGTTGGCAGTTAGAGCATCCTCCGGGTGTTCTGGTTTCCCCCACAGTCCAAAGACATGCTGTACAAGCGAATTGAATGAATTAAATAGGCCATAGGTAATGAGTGCATGTGTGAATGTGAGATTGTATGGGTGTTTCCCAGTACTGGGTTGTGGCTTGAAGGGCATCAGCTGCATAAAACACATGCCGAAATAGTTGGTGATTCATTCCGCTGTGGTGACTCTTGATAGATAAGGGCTAAGCAGAAGGAAAATGAATAAATGAATGATGAATGATACTCAATTTGCCAAAAACATAATGTATTGGCAATTAAACAAACCCAAGGAGCTTTAGTCCAGTGGTCTTACTACTATTCAAAAGTAGTAGGTACTGTAAAGCTTTTCAGATATGTATATAGGCCCTAAAATATTACATATCAAATATGATAATGTAGGCTTTATGGAATGTTTTATGCATATATCAACATCACACTGACTGCCCTGCTTTCAAGAAATCCCCCATCAGCCATTGAAAACCCATATAGGTCAGCAAATGCAACGAAGAAAAAAAATTCTGCTTTGTTAACCGCATCCTCTTTTATTCCACCGCAACTGATTTAAGAACCATCCATTTCATCTAGCAATCCCACAGTCTAATTTCCTCACAGTAACCACCATAACATTTTCCAGTAGCATATCTATATCTTTCTCTGCCTAAGAATAGCAGTCACAAATCTACCGAAAACGGCCTTCGCTGTCACTGTAACACAGCAGCACTCAGTCCGCCATAAAAAAATTGAAAGATTTCCCTGCACATGCTCTCTCACACAGACACACGCAACACAATCACACAAATGGACACTTATCCATAATCACACACAGACGCAAACATCCATACAGACACATTTCGACTCAATATGCACTCATACAAGTAAACAACACCCATGCAAACTCCTCTGTGCTGTCAGACTAGATTATATGGTGCAGGAAACAGGGGCATGAAATCTGCGGCAGCTGCCCCGGGCTGAGAGACACAAGGCTGCAGGCACACACACATAGATTAGACAGACACACACACACACGATCCAATGCACAAGTGCTAGCAAGCAGACAGACACATAAGAAGCATGGTGAGAGAGCGAGAGAGAGCGAATTCCTTTTGAAAGTGAGCATCACTACGCCCGACTCACTTCCAAGGGCAAATCGCTTCAAGAGAGTCTCATAAGTAGCTATTGAAAGACAAGAAAAAGGCATGCACCACTGGCACTTCATTGTCAATCAGAATGTTACCTTGATAACGCAGCAGGAAAAAAAAATTACACTTACGGAGCCAGATTTACTAACAAACTGTGCGAGTGCATTCCTCTTAAAAGGGTCCTATTATGTTTTTTTACACTTTAACTTCCGTAATGTCGGTGTTTGAGCATGAAAAAGAGCTGCGAAGTTACAAAGTCACTACAAAGGGAGGTTTTTTTCCCCTCTGTATCAGTAAAGACTGTTTCTAAACTCCCTCAAACGCTTTAATTGAAGTTCGAAGTTTCTTCAGGGAAGGCACACATGAAAAAAATCCTGAATTTAAATCATTCGAGGCCTGGCTGAGTTGTGTTAGGACTGGCGTACATGGTGTGGATTCTGATGTTTGGTAGATCGAACATTCACACACACACGTCATGAGTGGGAAAATCATTCGGATGTAGTGATATATGACATAAGATATTATAATTCTGTTAATTCCAAAACAAACCTTATGAAATTCTGCACCAAAAAACATGGACAGAGGAAAACATTGCTTTTAGAGCCTCTTTCTTTCTCTCATAACTGATATTGAAACGAAAAGTGAATGTACACAAAACATACAGGATCTTTTTGTAATTCATTTGTTTCATTTTACTTAAATGACGTCTTTCTACAGTTGGCATTTCTGTGTGGAGTTGTCCCCGTTTTTCTTCTGGGTGCTTCGGTTTTTCAAAGACATGCGTTATAGGTAAATTGAATAAACTAAATATGCTGTAGTGTATGAGTGTGTGTGTGTGAATGTGAGCTTCCCAGTACTGGGTTGCGACTGGAAGGGCATCCGCTGTGTATAACATATGCTGGAATAGTTGACGGTTCATTCCGCTGTGGCGACCCCTAATAAAAAAAGGACTAAGCCGAAGGAAAATGAATGAAGCCTTTCTAAACATCCACACAAAATCTTCCAGGAAAACAAAAGAAAAAAAATTTTATTAATAAAAAACACCTAAAATCTAAAAATAAGAATAATTAATAAATAATAAACAAACATCATGAATACCTAAAAAGCAATTAATAAGACCATAGTGGTATAGTCATGAGAAGATTTTTAAAGAGATTTAAAAGTGTGGAGGCAGGCTTTCTGGTGTGTGTGAGGATTATAAAGTGAAATATAACTTTTTTCCGCAGTAAACAATCCTCTCTGACGACTCAGTCATGCTGTCCACCTTGTTGGTCAATTTCAGATCACTTGAAAAGGCGGATCATTTAACCACGCACACACACACACACACACACACACATACACACACACACACACGTCACAAATTCAAGCCAAAATGCTCCTAAATTTTTTAGCATGTTTAAAAATAATCTCTGTGATTCCCCTCACACAGATCAACAATTACCAAGCGAATTCTCCTGATGGGGAAAAAAATTAAATAAATGGAAAAAGGAAAAATATGTGCTGACAGTGCTTTACCAACAATTTTAAACAGAGAGAGAGAGAGAGAGAGAGAGAGAGAGAGAGAGAGAGAGAGAGAGAGAGAGAGAGAGAGAGAGAGAGAGAGAGAGCACAGTACAGCGCAACCTTAGTTGTTTTATACTGAAACTTTCCTTCTAAAAGCGCTTCCTTGGTTTTATCCATATTTCTTTGCACATTAAACACACGCAGAGCTGGAGCAAGCTGAACTGGCTCTCTAGGCGAACGGCAATCATGCCGCCCGCCCTCAACTCGAAAGTGAAATAAAAAGTGACCGGTTCACGGATGACATGGAAGGACCGGGAGGGAGGGGGTGGGTGTCGCGGATGAAAGTAAGAACCGGGGGGGTTCGCTCACTATTCTACGGCCGCCTAGGTCGCCTCTACGGACGCGCCGGCCATGAACACACGTCGGCCACAACAGGAAATAAAAAAAATGCAACTGCGTTAAATGCGTTAATTTTTTTTAACGCGTTAAATATTTCAAATTAATCTGGTGCGTTAACGCGCTAATTTTGACAGCCCTAAAAAAAACTTAAGAAAAAAGAAAGCAATAAATAATGGGTTAATGTTAGTACCCAAACAAACATTTTATTATTCCTTTCAGTCTCCTTTCCTATTTCTTACATTGAGTTTTTTTGTTTTATATAGACAAATTAGTGTCTTATAGAATTAGAGATGCAGTGTCCAGAGCCAGCCTGATCTCACGAGGAAACGTAAGTATTTTACGTTTTGTCAGTTTAGTGGCTAATTCGTACAAATTTTAGTTGTACGAAATTGTATGATTTTGAAAAAGCAGGCGTGGCACCCAACCCCGCCCCTACACCAAACCAATTAAATCGTACGAATTAGATCGTACGAATTTATACGAATTAGCCACTAAATCAAAAAGTTACGAATTGCCATGAGATTGTGTTGCCAGAGCTTATATTAAACCATGATTAATTCAGTTAGGGGGCGACACTGTGGCGCAGTGGGTAGCACTCTCGCCTCACAGCAAGAAGGTTGCTAGTTCGAACATCGGCTGGGTCAGTTGGCATTGGGTAAGCTAAATTGTCCGTAGTGTATGTGTGTGAATGGGAGTGTATGGCTGTTTCCCAGTGTTGGGTTGTGGCTGAAAGGTCATCCGCTGCGTGAAACATATGCAGGATAAGTTGGCGGTTCATTCCACTGTGGCGACCCCAGATTACACTTTAAACACACACACACACACACACACACACACACACGAATGATTTCAGCTACTCAGGCTGAATGGCACAACCCCTCTAACCCGAGCAGAACCACACTCATTTAGCATGCAGCCTGGCTTCCTCCAAAGCTTTTTATTTTCCGAAAGCACCCTCTAATTCAGCATAATTGCTCCTTGTCATTTTGTGCAAAGCAACTCAAAAAAACAGAATGACTCAAGACATTATGGGGCAGGAGCCTGCAGGGTCAGCACAGCCCTATAACACCCCCTGAGCTCAGCACTTATGCCTGTGACGAACGCAACGCATTACAAACAACAATCCATCCCCTGAACAGACACTCACATCACTCACATCAGTAGGAGACCAGCAAGATGACCGACAATTTTTTATTTTTAATGTGATGTCGTCCACTACACTGTTTCTACACTTTTGACTTTAATACACTACATCAAAGGCCCCTTTATGGAATTGGTATAAAGACAATTGTGCTTTGTCTAGTAAAGAAAGAAAATTGATTGATTAATGTTTAATACAAGCAAGACGTTGTCAACATAGGCTCATTCTGAAAACATAGCCCAATATACATTTCTGCAGATCATGATTATGTAACATGAGGAACGTCTGGCTGCATCTCGTCTTTAAAATAAACGCTTTGGGGTGGTATGATGCTTTTCCTTTTACCTCCCTATGGGCAGTTACCAGTTTGTCCAGTGGCTTGCCGTGTACAATGGAGGATTTGAGACGCAAAGCAGAGTTGACCGTGATGACGTCGTTCGAGTTCAGTGAAGAACGAGTCCAGAAAGCGAGTAAGAAAAAAGCCAACAAATAAAATAAATAAGTAAATAACAGGGTGAGAATGTGGTAGAATCTGAAAATATGGTAAAATTCAGGCTGCTGCGAGGGCTTTTTTTTTCTGGATTGCTTTTGCAAACCTTGTCAGTTAGGTTTAGGAAAGGAGGATGGGCAAGTCGATCAGTCAGTCAGTCAGTCGATAGCGGCCTCTGGTAGATTTATGTAAGAACAGCAGGCGTGTATGGCACTCGCGAGAGAAATTTGAAATCTCAAAAAGCATACACAGCAGCCTCTGGTGGATTCGCGAAAACAAAAACTGCAAGAAAAAACTACCTTCTGAGACGTATTTGGCGCTCTCCAGAAATGTATATAGGGGTACGTAGTCAGAATGAGCATGGGTTGGACGTATTGCTTTGTGTTGGAAAAATGTTAATTGTCCCTCCATTAGACTTTGGTTGAGAAACCTAATAACATGTGTGGCTTTCTGAAAAAGCACCCATACGTAATAAGAAAAAAAAAATCCTCTGAATTTAGTTATATCTGAGAGGTGTGAAAAATGGAGATGTGAAAGAAGCTTTGTAAGTCTGAAGTTGTAGAACGTGAATTGTTGTTTGATTAAATTTATTTATTATTATTTTTTTTATGATTATTATTTAATTTAAATTTTTCCCCCTAAACCTGTATGGGGTATGTTTTGGGTATTTGGGTTTGATTTATTGTAAAACCTTATAAAAGTTAATAAAAGATATGTAATACAAAAAAAGTCACCATTATTGTCAATTCTGCCCAATAAAGAGATGTAAACTTTTAAATTATTATATAAACATTTTAAATTAGGAATGGGGAAGTCCCAGAGTAAAATGAGAAAATCTGATACACCGGTATTTTGGAATATGGAAAACGTCTTTACGCTGTTTTCATCTGTTTTTATATTATTTGTTTCTATTTTATTTTTACTGGTCTCTTTTATTCCTGTTTATGTAAAGCACTTTGAATTGCCACTGTGTATGAAATGTGCTATGTAAATAAACTTGCCTTGCCTATGTTACTCTCAGACCCCAAAAGTGCATTTAGAACACACAAATCGCTACAAAAAGAAAAAAAATATAAATAATATTAGTACATTTAAGAGAAAATTACAAAAAATAAAATATAAAAATATGCTTATTGCGCCTCAATTTGAATTGAACATTTGTGCTGAATGAACAATGACAGTTTTATATGTTCTATTGTGGTTTTTCTTCTTGTCAGACGTCATTATGGTTTACCGTAATATCCAAAGCTAATTACATATCATGAACATTCTTTTTAGGGCAGTAGATATTTACACTAAATGTTTGACATCAAAAATTTATATTTTTAAATGTCTTTGAAAGAAATAATTACACCAAGGCTGCATTTATTTGCACAAAAAAACTCATATTTTCAAAAGGTTACAGGGATTTAAAAGAGCTTTTTTATGCAATGCATTCACACTATATAATGTTGAAGACAAAATTAGACTTCCTCTGAAAATGTAATTTTTTTTACCCATATTCACATAATACTTGTAATAACTCATTTCTTTTGCCTTTTCAATGATGACAGTGCCTATTATTTTACTAGCTATATCGCAAAATGTTAGTAATCAAGTGCATTAATTAGGTAAACAACAAGTTATTCAACAACAATGGTCGGATTGTAACTTGTCCAAAAAATAAAATAAAATCTTAAGAATTTGTCAGCAGCTAGCTTTCTGCAACTCTCATAAAATCACCCACTGAAGTTAAGCATGGCAAGCTATGTTTGCTGCTGGAAGTGGTGTTAGTGTGACCAGCAGGGGGCGCTCAACCTGCAGTCTGTGTGGGTCTTAACACCCCAGTATATTGATGGGGACTCTTTACTGCTCAGTGAGCGTCGTCTTTCAGATGAGATATGAAACCGAGGTCCTCTGTGGTCGTTAAAAGTGATTGCGGAGATTCCCCCCAAAAAGTGCTTTGAGTGTCCAGAAAAGCGCTATGTAAATGTAACGACATTTAATAATTAATAATTGTTATTAAGAAGTCTAATAATATTGACTTTAGTAGTTTTAAAAAATTTTTAAATATTTTTTTTATTCAGACCAAACAAAAAAAGATTGTACAAAAGACTGTACAAAAGAAAATGTAAGTGGAAACGCTGTGAAACTCTTCCTTGCTCACTTGGGAAGCATTTGAAAAATAATTTAAATTTCACAGGAGGGAATTTTGTCACTAAGGCCCATTCCCAATTCTATTTTTGTACCCCTACCCCTTCGTCCTTAAAAATTAGTGTGAAGGGGAAGGGCTTCAAAATTTACCCCTAAGAATTGGGACAGCACTACAGCACCTGCATACGTCATCTTATGTCATCGCAATCTCTTGCTCCGTAAGAGCTCAGACGATGGCGACTGCTGTAGTTATTCCAGTTGTGTTATTTTTTGGTATTTATCTTCAGGAAATCACTGAAGGCATATATCATGTTATCATAATGATCTAATGTGGCAATAAGATCATAACTATACTGTGCATTTACACAGTGGCCATACTCATGTAAACACACCAAAAACAACATTAACATTATAGCAGACACTGACAGGGTATTCGAGTGTCATCGAGTGTCAGAATGGCGTGGGACTGCTGTACAGGAGTTATTATTAGGGATTATAGATCGCAAAATTTAGCGTTTTTTTATTTTAGTGTTTTTTTTTATATAAAAGCAGGACAGTAAAACAAGAACGCGGTTATGAATATATTAAAAACATGTGTTTGTTTGTTGTAAAAATTCGTAATAACGAAAAAATACTAATTTGTGGCTCTCCTTACTTTCGGGTGCAGCAATCCTGCCATTGTAGCTGGTGTATTCTGAGAAATTTTCCTACCCCTTGGTTTCGAGTGTGGTCCTGAAAAATCTTCATTCGAAGTGGTATCTACCCCTTCCCCTTAGCCCTACGACTTCAAGCTAAAGAGAATTGGGATACCCCTACCCCTTTAAGGGAACACGCAAAATGAGAGGTAGGCGTAAGGGGAAGGGCTAAGAGGTAGAATTGGGATTGGGCCTAAAACATTTTTGCATATAGTTTGGGTCAGTTAGACTTATTTTTGGGGCATCAATACAATTTTTTAAAAAATCCAATAAACAAGGACAATCACAGCACCAATCACACAATCACAAAAGTACCTGAAATCAAGGGGAAAGATCTCCAAACACTGCAGATAATTGATGATTGCTCGATCCCTGCATCGTGCCGTGAAATATTTTAGCAATAAACTTGAACTATCTTAAGATTCAACTTTATTGTCATCACACATGTACAAGTACAAGGAAACGAAATGCAACCATGGTCTCAAGCAACCATTTTCCTATCCTAGTTATCCATCTCTCACAGTTATCCATCAGTTATCCATTAGTTATCCATCTCTTTTTCTTTAAAAATAATTACATCTAAAGTGACCATTTATAAAGAACATATTTTACAGACAGATGTGGCCAGGCCTGGATTAAGAATTCAGAGGCCCCTAAGCACAATGTCTTGTAGGGCCCCCTACAAGGCCGCACCCCATAGTTGAATAAAAAAATAAGATTAATATAATATTTTTTAAAATAAAGTTAATCTATAATATTTTGCCCACATTTTTTAAATAAATGACATAGTACATATTTATAATCAACAAAGATTTACCTGATTCTAAAAGCATTTAAAGCACATTTTGATAAAAAAAATACTAATAAAACTAGTGAAAATTAATGGTTTTTAAAATACTTGTTCAAGTTCACTGAAGCAGTACTAAAAATTTATATTTAAGGGTATTTTTAATGTAAAACTTCTACAAACTTATAATGCATGATTTGCATATAACACCTCTCCAGTCCAGTTCTATGAATCTGAGTCCTCCATAATACACACACTGATTAATGATTCCTACTGTCTCCCTCGTGATGATGAAGAAGAGTAGGCAAAAAGCACTTGATTATAAAGCTGAAAGTATCCGAAATCACACACACTGTACCAGTTCTCTCCTGTCTCTCTCCTCTTCAGGGGCTTTTTCTATCTCTCTCTCTGTCTCTCTCTCTCCATGAGGTCGAAGAATATGGGTGAAGCAGGGCGACTAACATTGTAAATACAGATTAATTATATTAAGATGTCGCTAACATTTAACACCAGGTGGAAAATAACTGGTTATAGAATATTTATTATTATTATCCTTATTAAATACCTTGTGACTCATTTTATATATTTTATATACTTTATTTAAATTTTTAAACAAAAACATTTCCTTTCTATTGAAAATAAATGTGTTTCCAATCTGATATGTAATGGGGGGAAAAAGAAGGACGTGTTCATCAGATGCTGGATTTGAACCAAGTTCATAATCGGTCGCCTCAAAACATGTTACCATGCTCGTTACGAGCTACGCCACACCCACCTGCAGACTACTGCGCTTTAGTCTCTGTCGATCAAACGGCGCTGGCGGGAAGCATTTAACTAGCTTATTCTGACGAGGTGCGCTATTTGCACTTAGCCTAAATAGACACTCCAAAATCAGCATTTTCCCCGCCCTCGCAGGGGCCCCTGGGCCTGTGCCCATAATGCCCATTGGTTAATCCGGCCCTGGATGTGGCAACTACAGTAAAATCATCAGAGTGATATTCTACGATTTTTTGTGCTCCTGATCACCCCTTCTGGCTTTATTTGTCAATAACGACAGACTGACTCTTCATTAACCCTTACATAATCACTTCCATCAATATGTAATGAGCAAACATTATATACTGCTTAACAGACCAGTACAGTGCACTCAAATAGAAACATACACGGATCTTTAAGATGTTTAATGATTGCACATTAACTAATGACCTGCTAAGCATTATATAAAGAAATAAATGTTGCATAATGACAGTCATTAGAAGATGTAGTCCAGCTAATGGAAACACAGGTGGTGTGAATGCTGCAGCAGATAAATGAGATGTTGCAGATATTTGTAACGTGTCTCACCGTGACGGTTTTAATGCGTCCTCCGCCTTTGGTGCAGGTCCATCCGGAGCGGTTGAAGAGCAGGCCGCAGATCTCACCTTCTGAACACGGAGACATCTCACACCACTGCTTGCTTTTCACTATCCGCGCTGCAAAACCACACATACACACAAGCTCTCATTAATAACACAGCCTTAATGTGATGATCCGTGGGTCAAATTTGGCAGTGAAAAACATTAAATATATGCAAAATTCAGTATTGATAGAGTGACAGAATTTCTATGACAATAAATCAGAATGAATAAACATATACATATA
>CAIGQZ010033059.1:7277329-7288099 GCA_903798205.1 Danio tinwini | reverse complement strand
ATATACATATACATATATACACAATATATATATATAAAACATGGAGCTGAAATAAAGTTAAAAATATCACTGAATGGGTCTAATTAAAAAAGTTAAAAATAAAATAAAAATGTCTTGTAGGCTAAAATATTTACTTCACAATTATATGAAAATTATTTTGTTCTCTGATTTAAAGAAAACATTACAATGATTTACATTTTGTAAAGTCTGTTTTGGGTCAGCACAGCTGTATGCATGAGTGACAATGGTCATGAACAATTCATACCTGGAGAGACAAAATACACTCCCTCACTAGCTAATGTTCACCCATCAAGGGCATTGCAAAGCAAAAATTAAAATAATATTTTAAGACCTATTATATATATTGTTGCCTAAATAATTGCAGCCTTAGTTAACTCTTTCCAAACTTTTAACTGGATGAACGTCATGTTCTGAATAAAGCAGCATAAGACCATGATGGTCCCGTGAAGTCAAACTAACTTCTAATAACTGATTTCTTTTATCTTTGCCATGATGACAGTACATACTATTTAACTAGATATTTTTCAAGATACTAGTATTCAGTTTAAATTGACATTTAAAGGCTTAACCAGGTTATTAGGCAAGCTAGGGTTATTTGGCAAGTAACAATGGTTTGTTCTGTAGACAGTAAAAAAAAAAAGTATATTTTTGCTTAAGGGGGCTAATAACATTGACATTAAAATGTTTTTAAAAAAAATTAAAGCTGCTTTTATTCTAGCCGAAATAAAACAAATAAGACTTTCTCCAGTAGAAAAAATAATATAGGAAATACTGTTAAAAATGTCTTGCTCTGTTAAACATAAATAAGGAAATATTTGAAAAAGAAAAAAAATTAACAGGAGGGCTAATAATTTTGACTTCAACTGTATACGTGACCCTGGAGTCTATTTATTATTATTATAGCCTTTATTTTACCAGAAAAAGCACATTGAGATTAAAAATCTCTTTTACAAGAGCTTCCTGTGTTGCACAGATATATTTTTGGCAATAAGCAAAAATACATAGTATGGGTCAAAATGATAAATTTTTATGCTTTTATGCCAAAAATCATTAGAACATTTAGTAAAAAATCATAATGCATGAAGAAATTTAGCAATTTCCCTAGTGTAAATATTTAAAACCTTCATTTTTGTTTAATACTGTGCATTGCGGAGCACTTTATTTGGACAATCTTGAAGGCAATTTTCTCACTATTTAGAATTATTCAAATCTTCAGATTCCAGATATTTTATTAGTTATCTTTATAATAGTACCTTGGCCAAATATTGTACAATCCTAACAAAGTATGCATCAATGGAAATATAATATGCTTTCTGCTTTCATGTGAAGTATAGATCTCAATTTTAAAAGAAATGACACTTATTACTGGCTTAGTGTTCCAGGATCACATATTAGCACTGATCTGAACTAGAATCCTCAATAACACTATGATATCCCACAGGGCCGGCTCTGGTCAATTTGCTGCTCTAGGCAAGATTTTACCTGATGCCCTTTGCCTTGCAGCCCAATCCAGCATTAATCATATGTTCACACATTTATGCAGAAAATACATGTTTTTTTTGTCATATTCCAATTTTCCATATACTGTTGCAACTTTTTTTCTGATTTGGGGTTGTACAATACTAGTCTTAACACCAACTATTAATCTGACTTTTCAGATCAACACTACGCCACTAAAGCAATAGTTTACAAATAGTTTTCTTTTCTTAGATTATTTTATTACAAATAAGTGCTATCAAAATACAAACTGCAATGCATGTATAAAATATTCATAAGAACAGTAAACAAATTCATCTTTCTCAGCAGCAAATATTAATCTAGGCAACAGAAACAAAAAACATATAGCATGAAGCAAACACTTACTTGCTACAGCAGGTTCCAATGACTAATCGCTTCTATTGAACTACTACTTACAAGTTAAACCCTCAAAATCTAAACTAGTACTCATACTACTACTATACCTCGACTAGAAGTGCTTATTCTTTTACTAGTCCTGCCATTCAACGATTATTTGATGCACCAAAATACCAGTAGCTGAAAATAGAAGGTGCATAGAAGGAAAACAACTTGCAGAGATGAATCATTCTCTTCTATAACCTCTCAGTCATTGTTTCATCTGCGGAAAGACATCAATTAAACAGCCTGTAAACAAGTCACATACCATAACATTTACCACAGGAAAGCTATTCAGTGTTGATATATCTTGTTAGTCAGCTATAATAAAACAAACTCTAAGAACATTTTGTTCAATACACGCACCTCATTACTAAGTAAACATATTCTTACTTAAACTGTGGCCTTTATTATTTTATATACACTTGAATAAATCATTAAATCAAGCTACTACAGAGATTGATACAGAGATTGATTAAATGTGTAATGTGTTTCATCAAAGAGATGGAGAAGAAATATATTTATATCTTAAAAAAGCTGAAAACAGTTCCGTCTGGTTCTTGAATCTGATTGGCTAATAGCCATGAGATATTAAAGTACAGCCTCTTCACCCTTGTGTATTACTCCAAGACTAACAACTCACTTTATTTTGACAAATCTTGCAGCTGTTGGACAACATAATGTACTTTTGAGGTTTTTTAGGGGATAATGTAGTTGTTTAGATTGCATCTATGCAGTTTATTTATAAACATAGAGCCTAATTTAAATATCTATAATTTTGGAGATTCAGCGTGTTAGCGGCCATCAGCCTGTCATACTGAGCAGAGCAAAGACAGTTGACGTTGTCCATCCACAAGATGGCGATAGAGACCGCATAATAAGCCCTTTGAGGAGAAGTGTTTTCTTTTCATATTTCAAACTACAGCTAAGCAAATCATTATAGATCAGGTAAGTGACATCCTAAGTTGATCTCTCTTTTGTATCTTGTAGTGCTGTATTTATACCATAGTAATCTGGTAGTGTTTGCTTTGCTTTGGTTATTTCAGGGTTAATTATTGTGATCTCCTGATTGCTAAAGAGAAATACTGAGAAATCTCTGTCTCTGTAGATTAATTTCATGCCATTCAGCCTTATAATCCTAAGATGTGAGCAATATCATCCCTTTAGACATTACGCTAGATAATCATTCAAATACTAGCTCTAAAGTAATGCTTGTGAAGTAGCAACAGTTTCTGCTGTTCTGATGGTCAGCTGCAGAGGTGAAGGAATGGTGGAAGAAAGTGGTTCCTAGAAACAAAAAGATTTTTGAGACTCTCCGTGTTTGATTTTCTTTTTTATATACACGATTATTGCTATAAGGGGTGAGGTATTTCTTATCTTTCTAACATCCCAAGACACGGATTGTGGGAGTTTTCCCCATGAAAAAAATAGGACTAAGAATTATCATTACTAAATTATTTAGGGAAAATTAGGATTTAGATGTTTCCTTTTCATTTTTTGTTTGCTGCAGTTAAATAATATAATTTGTTCACCGTGTTCATCAGCCTTATATTTTTATAATCAGAACAAGAAATAAAGCCATATTAAGAATTACAGTTGAAGTCAGAATTATTAGCCCCCCTTTGAATTTTTTTTTCTTTTTAAAAAATTTCTCAAATGATGTTTAAAAGAGCAAGGACATTTTCACAGTATGTCTGATAATATATTTTCTTCTGAAGAAAGTTTTATTTGTTTTATTTCGGCCAGAATAAAAGCAGTTATTAACTTTAAAAAAAACATTTTAAGGTCAAAATTGTTAGCCCTTTTAAGCAATTTTTTTCAATAGTCTACAGAACAAACCACTGTTATACAATAACTTGCCTAGTTAACCTAATTAACCTAGTTTAGCCTTTAAATGTCACTTTGGACTGTATAGAAGTGTCTTGAAAAATATTTTATAAAATATTATTTAATGTCATCACGGCAAAGATAAAATAAATCAGTTATTAGAAATAAGTAGGCCCGCACGGAATCTGCACATGCAGATTTCAGCAGATTTTTAGACCATCATTAATTCTGTTTATTCACTTGAGTAAATGTGTGTAAATCTATATTTATTCAGTTTTTAAATTAATTATAGTAATATTATTGACTAATATAAAAACGTTCATCAGATTTACGTACAATGCAGTCTGTGCAGTCATATTTGTTGTCTTTTAGTAGATATATTATATCAAAGACTTGCTTTGTTTACCAAATAAAGTGGATCTAATTGGATTTGCATTTTAAACATTAAATAAAAGTTAAACAGACATTACTTTTTATTTCACATATTAAGGTTTTAGTTATGATACTCCCAAAATAATTCAGCAGATTTTTACCAAAATTCTCAGCAGAAATAGCAAAAAATGTCCGCAGATTCCGTCTGGCCCTTGAAATTAGCTATTAAAACTATTATACTAGGAAATGTGTTGAAAAAAATCTTCTCTCCGTTAAACATAAATAGGGGAAAAAAATTTACAGGGGGGGGGGGGGGTAATAATTCTGACTTCAACTGTTTATTTGTCTGCTTACATATTGGTAATTAGCTTCCAAATGCACTTTCAATGTTTCCCAAGTAGTTTCTCCAGTCAAATACAATTTCTAAAAGTGACAGAAAGTGGACAAAATCTGTATTTAGTAACTACTGTTCATTACTGTTGTGATTGCATGAACAAAATAGGGCCTACTTGATCTAGTGTACAGTTAGTTGTTCTGGTAATCCAGCCTGATCTCATGAGGAAACATAATTATTTTACGTTTTGTGAGTTTAGTGGCTAATTTGTACAAATTCGTTACGTACGAATTTAAAAAAAGAGGCGTGGCACGAAATCCCACCCCTGATTATTTGGCATAACAAGAGGAAGTGGGTGCACATTGTATTTTTAAGTTATTGTTTTAATAGATCTGTATTTGTATTAGGATGTATTTTAGGATTGGTATTTTGTATGTGTATGTTATATGTTGTCTTGTGAGTGTCTATGTACAGTAGAACGTTTTTCTAAAACAAATCTCTACTAAGGGGGAGACAATAAATTTAACCTTAAAACCAATTGTCATTGGGGGATGAGCAAATCATACTAAATTGTGTGAATGAGATCGTATCTCATCAAAAAGTTACAAATTGCCATGAGATAGCATTGAGTAATCATAATAGTACATTCACTCACTCATTTTCGGCTTTGTCCCTTTATTAATCAGAGGTTGCGCCACAGCGGAATGAACGGCCAACTTATCCAGCACGTTTTACGCAGCGGATGCCCTTCCAGTTGCAACCCATCACTGGGAAACATCCATACACATTCATTCCCACACATACACTACAGACGATTTAGCTTACCCAATTCACCTATACCATGTGTTTTTGGACTTGTGGGGGAAACCCACGCGAACACGGGGAGAACATGCAAACTCCACACAAAAATGTCAACTAAACCAGAGACCTTCTTGCTGTGAGGTGATTGTGCTACCTACTGCACCACCGTGCTGCCCATAATAGTACAAATTAGCATTAATTCTGGCCTAGAAATAAAAACACATACTACAAGATCTCTGGTATAGTCAGAAAAAAAAAAAACACTCATCTTATCCTAAAATGGAAACACCTTACACAAACAATACGAAAAACTTGCTGATCCACTGCCGCCTTTAAAGCCCTGATCTAAAAACAAACCTTTAATGTAAACTAAGAATACACCCTTAATTATCATTAACGCGTGTGAGATGCAAATGCGCACACATGTCTCATTGGGTACGGCAAAGTGCTCTAACTAGGCCACACAGGGAGCAGAGACCGGCAGATTACATCGCGCGTGAAGTTTAGCGGATATTTTGGTACCCTATTTGTTTCATGTGAAGCCTGATGAGGCTCCTGAGCTGTAGAGGCAAGCCAGTGAACACAAGGCCTCCTGGGGAGCCGTGAGCCTCCGCTCCAAACTCACTGATCATTAACTGCTTGCAAATAGAGAGAACAAGAATACTTTCTCTTTCAGGGTCACTGTAAATGGGGCAGGCGTATGCAAAAATCTCCCCAGAAATACACACAAAAGCAGCCGGAACTAGAGTCGATATAAACAAGTGGCGGCCCACAAAGCTGGATCGTTTTCCATTCCTCTCTGCGTTTAAAAAAAAAGATACCACCCACTAGTAACACCTCTTGCATTTAACTTTTAAGCGTTTAAGTGTTACACAACATAAGGGACCAAACAGACTAGGCTTACTCATGAGCAGGGCCAGACAGAATCTTTTTTGTGTCAATTCTGAATCAAATCAAAAAATTGAAATAAAATAAATAATCTGTGGATTTATACAGAATCATTGGTAACACTTTATAATAACTACACACTATGAACAATTTATTAAGCATTAGCAAATAGTGAATTCATTATCTGTTAAGCATTAACTCTACATTAATAAACATTAGTAAGCAGTTTATAACTGCAGCTACAAATGCTCTAGTCTCAATGTGCGTAATAATTGTTTTCATACTTTGTTAATGGTTTATTTTTCATTACTAATTAAGTATTGCATTTTTTACAAACCAGTTATTTAAACATGATCATTCAGAATGAGTTAGTAAATGATTGATAAACTATTCAAATTAACATTTATAATTCTTATTATTCAGGCATATACTAATAGTTAATTTGTATAAATGCTTTATTAACTCAACTTCATGCAGTTTTGTGACCTAATCTAAAGTGAGGACTATGCTTTATAAATCCCGTATAAATGGCAATTCAAGGCTCAGTTATATTCTAAACTGGAAAAAAGAAAACAAACAACTTTATTCATTTCTATTCATTTGAAGATACACAAATGAAACTGTATCAAATGAAAAATACTTAACTTAGCAATCTTAACTAAAATAAAACTGTGCAGTTTAAACATTGCTAAATAACATTAAAATGTTGCATCATATTATATTGTTAAATTATTATATTGTTGTTTTTTTATCAAATTTTTGTTGTATTTTGACACTCCTGGGTAACACTTTATAATAACTACACACTATGAACCATTTATTAAGCATTAGCAAATAGTGCTTACTAACATACGTTAGTAAGCAGTTTATAACTGCAGCTACAAATGCTGTATTCTTGACTTACACCCACATTTATAATGTGCTTAATAGCTGTACTTTCATACTTTGTTAATGATTTATTTTTCATTACTAAATTAAGTATCACATCATTTACAAACCAGCTATTTAAGCATAACTGGTTGTTTTTTAAAATCATTCAGAATGAGTTAGTAAATGATTGATAAACTATTCAAATTAAAATATATAATTCTTATTATTCAGACATGTACTAATAGTTAATTTGTATGTTAATAAATGCTTTATTAACTCAACTTCATCCAGTTTTGTGACCTAATCTAAAGTGAGGACTATTTATGCTTTATAAATCTCTGTAACACTTTATAATAGCTACACACTATAAAGCATTTATTAAGCATTAGCAAATAGTGAATTCATTATTTGTTAAGCATTAACTCTACATTAATAAACGTTAGTAAGCAGTTTATAACTGCAACTGCAAATGCTGCATTCTTGATTTATAACCACATTTATAATGTGCTTAATAACTGTACTTTCATACTTTGTTAATGATTTATTTTTCATTACTAAATTAAGTATTACATTATTAAAAAATCAGTTATTTGAGCATTGTTGGTTGTTTTTTAAGATCATTCAGAATGAGTAAGTAAAGGATTAATAAACAATTAAAATTAACATTTATTATTCAGGCATATACTAATAGTTACTATGTATGTTAATAAATGCTTTATAAACTCAACTTCATGCAGTTTTGTGACCTAATCTAAAGTGAGGACTATTTATGCTTTATAAATCCCTTATAAATGACAATATAAGGCTCAGTTAAATTCTAAACAGGAAAAAAATAACATAAATGACATTACTCATTTCTATTCGTTTGAATATGCACAACTATATCAAATGAAAAACAAATCTTTGCAACCTTATCCAAAATAAAATGATAAGAATGATAAAATAAGACTGTACAGTTTAAACATTTCATCGTAATATATTGTTAAATTATTATATTGTTGTTGTTTTATTGTTGTATTATTGTTTTCAATTTGATGTCGTATTTTGACACTCCTGTTATTCAGCAATGTTTACATTTTATAGAAATTTTAGATTGCAAAGATTATTATTTATTTGATACTAAGCCTTTATATGTCATTTATAAGGGATTTATAAAGCATAAATAGTCCTCACTTTAGATTAGGTCACAAAACTGCATGAAGTTAATAAAGCATTTATTAACATGCATAGTAACTATTACTATATGCCTGAATAATAAGATATATAAACGGTAATTTCAATAGTTTATTAATCATTTACTAACTCATTCTGAATGATCTTAAAAACCACCAACTACTCTTAAATACAAATGGTTAATAATTTAATACTTAATTTAGTAATGAAAAATAAATCATTAAAAAAGTATGAAAGTACAGGTATTAAGCACATTATAAATGTGGTTATAAATCAATTAATACAGCATTTGTAGCTGCAGTTATAAACTGCTTACTAACGCTTATTAATGTAGAGTTAATGCTTAACAGATAATGAATTCACTATTTGCTAATGCTTAATAAATGGTTCATAGTGTGTAGTTATTATAAAGTGTTACCGAAATCTCCTATAAATGACAATTAAAAACTTTAGCATGAGTCTGTGTATTAAACAGTTACACAGAACATAGAAATTGAACATCACACCAGTAATTAATGGTCAAATATTCATTCATTCATTTTCTTTCAGCTTAGTCCCTTAATTATCAGGGGTCGCCACCGCGGAATGAACCGCCAACTATGTTTTACACATCGGATGCCCTTCCAGCTGCAACCCAGTACTTGGAAACACCCATACACTCCTTCATTCACA
The DNA here is from genome assembly GCA_903798205.1 of Danio tinwini. Lineage (NCBI taxonomy): Eukaryota > Metazoa > Chordata > Actinopteri > Cypriniformes > Danionidae > Danio > Danio tinwini. Next base: position 7,279,248 of record CAIGQZ010033059.1, on the reverse strand, counting down.
CTCATACACTACAGCCAATTTAGTTCATTCAATTCGCCTGTACAGCATGTCTTTGAAATGTGGGAGAAACCTAAGCACCCGGAGGAAACCCAAATGAACACGGGGAGAACATGCAAACTCCACACAGAAATGCCAACCGACCCAGCCGAGACTCAAACCAGCAACCTTCTTGCTGTGAGGTGACAGTGCTAAGCCACCATGCTGCCTTTTTTGATTCAGCTTTAAACCAGCAAAGTTTGGCAGCAATATCTTTTTACAGTGCATGTTATGCAATAATATTACTAAAATTAAAGTAATAGTTCACACAAAAATCCAACTTTACTTTACTCTCCCTCATGTGGTTCCAAACCTACAGTATGAGTTTCTGTCTTCTGCTGAACAAAAAAATAAGATATTTTGAAGAATGGTAGAAACTGGTGACCATTGTCTTCAATAGGAAAAACAAACACTGTGGAAGTCAATGGTTGCAGGTTTCCAGCTTTCTTCAAAATATTTTATTTTGTATTTAATAGAAGAAAGATATTCATAAAGGTTTAAAACAAGTAAAAGAAGAGTCAATTATGAGAGAATTTCTAATCAGCCAATCACATGGCAGCAGCTCAATGCATTTAGGCATGTAGACATGGTCAAGATGATCTGCTGCAGTTCAAACAGAGCATCAGAATGGGGAAGAAAGGTGATTTAAGTGACTTTGAATGTGGCATGGTTGTTGGTGCCAGATGGACTGTTCTTCTATTTTCACATACAACCATCTCTAGGGTTTACAGAGAATGCTCCGAAAAAGGGAAAATATCCAGTGAGTGGCAGTTCTGAAGGCAAAAGGGGGTCCAACCTGGTACTAGTAAGGTATACCTAATAAAGTGGCCGGTGAGTGTACATTTACACACATTTCCATAAGTAAATAAATAGATAAACTGATGGGCTTTGATTACACTTGGGCTTTCTCATGAGACAGTGTATTAAACACAGTTACACAGACACATACAAATTCAACATCACATCATAATTAATGGTCAAACAAATGTAATCGGAGCAATAATAAAGCAATCCTATATTTACTGTGTGTCGTCCTTTGCAATAACTAATATACTTTGCTAAATCTGAACATAAAATAAGAGCACAGTCTTTGTTTAAAAAATTTAGTGCAAAAACAATACTTGAATGTCAAGATTCCACAGCCTAGTTGAATGGGAAAAAATATTGGCATCGATGTTTGAAGTCCAGCGTTGCTTCTAAGCAGCTGATGTAAGTCTATTCTCTTTGCTGCTCCTGATTTCTTAGATGTTCAAACCACCAAGTAATCCACACATGCTCAAAACACAAACCCTCTGTAAACAACACATTGCCATGTGCTAGCAACATTGTTAAGGCGATAGTTTACCCCAAAATGACAATACTGTGACAAAATGACAAACAAAAGAAGATATTTTGAAGAATGTTGGAAATCTGTTACTACTGACATCCTCAATAGGAAAAGCAAATACTATGGAAGTCAATGGTTACAGGTTTCAAATGATCTTAAAAGTATGCTTAGAACAATTTAAGGGTCATTTTTAAGTCAACTATCCTTTTAACTATGCAAAATTAACATGAGGAATTACTTATACAAAGAGCCAGACAGAATCTGCGGACATTTTTTGCCATTTCTGTGAAGAATTTTGTTAAAAATCTGCGGATTTATGCGGAATGATTTTAGGAGTATCATAACTAAAAACTTTTCATTCATTCATTTTCTTTTCGGCTTAGTCCCTTTATTAATCCGGGGTCGCCACAGCGGAATGAACCGCCAACATATCCAGCACGATTTTTACGCATCGGATGCCCTTCCAGCCGCAACCCATCTCTGGTAAAACATCCACACACACACTCATTCACACTCATACACTACGGACAATTTAGCCTACCCAATTCACCTGTAC
>CAIGQZ010033059.1:7256004-7272329 GCA_903798205.1 Danio tinwini | reverse complement strand
CTCCATGGTCACGTGAAGTTGTGAGTTGTGACAACCGTGAGTTGTGATCCAAACGGACTACAGCTCAACAGTGATCCGTTTCACCCCTACTATATATATATATATATTTTTTTATTATGAAAATTATAATTTTACATCACTTTTCTAATTGATGGATAGTGACCACTATACTCTACTGTCAGAGTATAGTAGGGTCCCAACTTTTTTCTGATTATGGCCTTTAAATGTACAGTGTTGGCCCTGTCAACAAGGATGCATTAAATTGACCAAAAGTGACAGTAAAGATTTACATTTCAAATAACCCATTTTTACAAATTTATAAAAAAAAAGAAAGAAACGGATCAAGGTTTGCACAGAAATCAGCGTATCAGCGTAACTGTCAGCACTGATAATAAGAAACCTCTCTTAGATCAGTGTGTTTGTATGAGTTCTGAAGCACCATATGCCACGTTAAAATAGAAAACATTTCATTTCAACTGTAATAACAGTTCACAAATAACTGTTGTACAAAATCTGATCAAATAATTGAAACCATCAAGCATGAGACTTTTTGTTAAAAATTATTTTGAGAAAGAGACTTCATTAAAAATGTAATAATAATAATTTTATGAGTCAATATTTCAGGCCAGATTTCAAATGCTATGGATTCTCCATTCATATGAAGTCTCCATTCATTTTCTCTTGTTTTAGAAAAACGTTCAATAAGGAATCAGTGATGTACAAAACTATAAATATATGTGGCTCCCCTGAAGGACAAGCTGAATAATCAGACTTTTAATCTCTGAACTGAAAGCCTGAAGGATTTTTAATTTTAATAATGTTCAAAAACTAAAAGCAGCAGGGTGCCTAATTAAAGAATGCACATTAAAAGATCATAAATACGAAAGAACCAATACGATTCTACAAATAAAAATCATGTATCGTATGGTGTGCATATGAGCAGCAGTATGGGGACAGCTTGCTTTTGTCGCATTTAAATAAATAAATAAATGCTTTAAATCAAATAAATTGATAAAAAATATATATCATTCATTCATTTTCCTTCAGCTTAGTCCCTTATTTATCAGTGGTGTCACAAAGGAATGAACCGCCAACTTTTTCGGCATACGTTTTAAGCAGCGGAGTAACTGGAGCACCCGGAGGAAACCCACGTGAACACGGGGAGAACATGGTGAATTCATGGTGAGAACAAGTGAATGGATGCGGTAAGTGTTGTCAGTGATAGTGTAAGGATGCAAAACAAAGCATAATGCCCAAATTGAAGCAAAGCTCTGGCCAACTGCCAAGTGAATCAACAGCCACACCGACCAACTCTCTGACGGGGTTTACATAAGGGCGCTGACCAACATCACCTGCGCTAAAGGCACGTCCCCAACCTAAAATCAGAACACACAGAAACACAATGCAATCCTAACACATACACTTTTTTAAATTTTGCCGTATGTTTCGTTACATGTGGAGTGCGTCACATCACCTTCCCGCGTTTGTCATAAATTACGTGACATCACCTGGATGGAGGAGCTTGGCCGGACGTGCTCCGGCCTGAACAAATCGCGTGGTTCGAGCATGACGTTGTTAATATTAGGAGAAAAAAAAAATAAATATATATATATATATATATATATATATATATATATATATATATATTTTTTTTTTTTTCCTCCTAATATTAATACACACACACACACATATATGCTTTTTTGGAGTCAAACACTTTGGACAACGCTTGAACAATATTTAAGACACGATTAAGACTTTTTAATACTTTTTTTCTCTTAATTTTTTCATAATTAATATATTAACTTTTAATATTTTTAAGGACCCCGCGGACACCCTGTAATATGAGTATGCATATTTTAGACAGCATAATCTTTTTTTTTTTTACCATATTACCATTTTGTTGAGTTTTCTATCACATAATTGCAACCTTTGAGCATGAGACTTCATTACAAAATGTTTAAACATCACACTTGGTTACAAACTGCTAAAAAATACTATAAAATTACAGGTTAATATGGGTCAGTATGTCGGCGCAACTGAATGAAATGTTTTAATTAATTTTCTCTATTTTAGAAAAGCATTTATTAAAGAGGTAGTGATGCGCAAGACTACAAATAAAAGTTGTTTGCCTGAAGGACGAGCTGAATAATGGGACTTGGAATATTTTAACAGGAAGCCCTGAAGCAGTTTTAATTAGTATGTTTGAGAATTGAGAAACAGAGCATTCAAAAGCAAAACAAAGCAGTTGGTTTCCTGAATAAAGAATGTGCACAAAAACATCACAAATAAATAGGAAATAAAAAATATGACACCATAAATAGAAATTATTTATAATATGTGAACGCCAGTAGCATGTTTTTACACAAGCTTAAATACTATTTTAAGGTACAATTCTCATTATTATTAAACAATAAACTATTACTTTTGCCTTATCATTAATTATTAATAGTTATTAAGGTAGCAGTTAGGTTGAAGTATTAGGTAGGATTAGGAATGTAAAATAAAAATATCCTGAATATGTAATTTATATATATTAATAAGCAACGAATATCTTAATACAAAAGCAGGTACAGTAAAAAGCCACTAATTAAGTCAGTAAAATAACAGAAAATACAATGACAATATATCATTTTAATCTATAAAAAATGTTAATAAAAGTCACTTTTTTCAAACTATTCAACAACAGACATCGACTATGTTTATATGGACATCAGTAATCAAATTATTTGCCTATAATCTGAATAAGACAATAATATGATTAAGGTGTTTACATGAGTTGCTTTTTGAATGAACTTTTTATGATCCCGTTTTTCATGTTATAGCATTGATTAAAATCACTGCGTCACCATGCTATCCACATTTACTTTGGAGTTTCATGTAATTTCCGGTGTTTCATTTTTATTTTTTCATACTTTAACTGTAGTTTGGCAGTTTCACTTTCATCCAGGAACATTTCATTTATGCACCCGTGAATAATTTGTATTGGATGCGAGTATGAACTGCTGGAGTGTTGTATTAATGGTATTTGATACCGCACACCAAACGGGGAAAAAAACATCCACATTTTGCGATGTTGGTGTCTGTGGTCCTTTACTGACTCAGAGAATAGTGTCAAACAGCCACGCGTGTGTACATATCCTGTCGCAAAATGCGGTGACAAGTCCTACATGACGGCGATAGTTTGATTAGGGTGTTTACGTGTCTGTACTGCACTTCAATAATGGGACTAAAATAGGAATACTCCACATGTCTTCATTTGATTTCTGTTTAGTTTATGACTTTAGATTATGACTTTAGTCGGATTAAGGTCATCAAAAATTGCTGTTTACAGTACATGGTAAACCTTTAATCAGAGTTTTGTCTTTATCATATTAAAATATGATTATTTGTGTCCATGTAAATGTACTTACTGTTAAGGGAAAAAACAAGGTCCCATAATGCAATAAAAAAAACTGAATCACAAAATACATAAAACTGTTAATTTACAGATATTTTAGTAAGTTATTTAGGTTTTAATGCCATATCAGCAGCATTGGCTATATTCATGGCAAAAACATATACTAATAAATATACAATATAGAAGTATTCAATAAATACAATAAAATCTGTTTCTTAACAATCATACATTGTAAAAAAACAACAGCCAAAAGTATACAAGTAGCAACAGTACTAAAAGAGTCATATACAATCTTTTAGTCTGATTAAAGATAAATATTCTAAAAGTGTTCCAGAAGGCACCTTTTCAAACATTTCACTTAAAATATTTCCAGAATAAAAACGTTCTCTAATATCATTTAAAAATACACATTCTATTAAAATATGCTTTACCGTCAAAATATTCTTACACAAGTCACAAACAGCCTTTTCTTCCCCTTTCAATAAATATGCATGTGTGAGTCTTGAGTGTCCAATCCTGCATCTTGTATGTACAACCTGGTCATGTCTACTTTCAAAATGGTAATTTTTTCTTTCATTTACAAATGGATTCACTTCATACAATTTGTTATCCCTACATTCGTCCCATTCCATTTGCCATTTCTCATTAATATACCGATTTAAAACAGGTTTCACATCAGACACAGGGATTTCACATTCTGTTATTTCTAACTGTAAGGCTTTACAGATATTTTTTACAGTAGTTAATAGTGAGAAATGGTAATTAAACTAAAGCTTAATTATAATTTTTTACTAAAACTAATTTTTTTTTTTACAAACATTATTTAAAGCAACCCAGGCTCATTCTGAAAATGTACCCCTGTATACATTTCTGGAGAGTGACAAATACATCCCAGGAGCTATGTTTTTTTGCAGTTTTTGATTTAGCGAATCCACCAGAGGCCGCTGTGTACACTTCAGATCTAAAATTTCTCTTGTGAGTGTCATTTGCGCATGTTTTCCTTGTGTTAATTCGCCAGAGGTCACTGTCGACTGACTTGGTCAACTGACGCACCCTACTCCTTCCCTAAACCCAACCAATAGTGTTTTCAAAAGCACAGATTGACCAGCCCACCCACTTCCCTAAACCCAACCGACAGTTTTAAAAAGCAATCCAGAAAATGAAAAGCCATCATCTGATTATTACCACGTTTTTACATTTTACCACATTCTCACCGTTATTTACTTATGTTACCTTTTGGCTTCTGTTTTTGTCTTACCTGCTTTTTGGAACGGTTCTTCGCCGGACTCAAACTCCATCATCATGGTCAGCTCCTCTCTGCTTCTCAAGTCTGCCGACATACATGGCTAGCTAACTGGTAACAGCGGGAAAGCCGTCAACACGGAAGTAAGCGGTCAGCTGATAAGCGCAAAAAGGAACTCCATCATACCACCCATAGCGTTCTTTTTAAAGACAAAATGCAGCCAAATGTACTTCGGCTACATAATTCACGATCTCCAGAAAGGTATATAGGACTATGTTTTAGAATGAGCCTGTGTTGATTTGAAGCGTATCTACATTTACTTTCATAAATGTCATTTTGGACACCTCAACTTTGACCCGATGCTCTGATTCTGTCTAAATTAAAATTAACTCACACTTGCTTACAGTTCCTACAAAAGTCTATCCAGTTTCAGAACCGTCAAGCTCATGAAAGCAGTGGCATGAAATATTCATAGATTTACACTAAAGTCAATTTCAGCATACGCGGCTCTATAATGCAGCACATATGATGCCTGAATGAGGATAGCGATATGTAGATTGACTAGATGATGATGGATGGATGCATGTTTAATGTAATTTATACATTCTTCAAAACTTGAATCATCTCTGTACAGCTGTCGTGGGTCGACTACACTGACTTTATAATGTGTGTGTGTGTGTGTGTGTGTGTGTGTGTATGTGTGTGTGAGCGCAACAGGTCCTTCTTTAATGGATCCACTCCTAATGGAGCATGAAGGCAGCAGAGAAAGCCAATAAAAATCAATTTCCCACAGCTGTAATTATGGTACTCTCTTGGTTAATTACTCTGGTCTTGCCGTTACAAAGTGCTACTAATGTGTCGTTGAGGAGCTCAAGCTGTAGCATTACCAAAAAACGCCATAGAGCTGGAGAAACCGCCTGCGCGACCCCAGCTGTCAGGAGACTTTCGTTTGTTTGCTGCAAAAACAACGACTATCATCAGGCGCAGGTTTACAACACAAGAAAGACTGAAAGCTTCCAGCCCCATGAGATGCTCCACTATATCCGGCGCTCGGCAGAACAGACAGGCTCAAATATTCCTCCCAAATCACAGTGACAGTCGCAATCCAAAGATTACATGTTTTTTTCCCCTTTGCATTTTCTCTGATACTCCAATTTGACACAGCGCAGAGGAACGTTTCTTTACATGTTGCAAGCCTGACTATTGTACAAGATTCTGACATGAGACCAAAAATAAAATAACATTGTAATGCAAATTCAAATAGAACAACATGATGTGACTTGTTGCATGCTGCGAGCGGATATAGTGTAGTGTATAGATATACTGTTGGTATAATAGTATAATGATTATTTCTCTTTTTTTATTATAACCATATTTTTATTGCAATTATTATTATTATTGTTTTTTTTTTTGGTCTAAATGATGGCTCAGTGGTTAGCAATGTCGCCTCACAGCAAGAAGGTCGCTGGTTCGAGTCCCAGCTGGGTCAGTTGACATGCGGGATAGGTGCATTGGATGAACTAAACTGACTATAGGGAATGAATGTGTGTGTGTGAATGGGAGTGTGTATTGATGTTTCCCAGTATTGCGTTGTAGCTGGAAGGGCATTCACTGCGTAAAACATATGCTAGAATAGTTGTCGGTTCATTCCACTGTGGCAACCTGTGATAAATAAGGGACTAAGCTGAAGGAAAATGAATGAACAAATGATTAAGAGTGAAAGAGAGATGGAAGAATGAGTGCTTGCAGCATTCAGTGAAAAATGGAGGAGGCTGTTCGTCCTGGTTTGGGGCTGTATTTCTTTCAATACTGTCTGAATTGATGGAATTGGGAATTCTGAAATATATATAGTTTATAATACATAATCCATTCCTTCTAGAATACGCTTAATGTTTTTTTTTTATTCATGATAATGATCCCAAACACTCTACTATTGCAGTGAAATAATGTTTAGAGATAGAAAAAACAGGTGATGAAACGCAGACAGTCATGAATTGGCCTCCAGTGTCCAGACCTGAATATTATAGAGGATTTATGTGATTCACTTGAACAGAAAAAGAAAGATATGACAGGCTAAATTTAAAGACAAACTCTGGGAAGTCCTAAAAGAAGCCTGATATCACATGACACATTATTTCAGAGACGTTCAAGACAGTTAAAAAATCGGTTTAAAGTTCTGGTGCCAATGGAGGTCACATTAAACAGAATTTAGCTTGGAGAGGTAATTTTGTTCAGAATCTTTATTTATTTTTTCCTAATTGTGTTTTCTATTGTGTGTATTTGTCCTGAACTGTCATAGGAACAAATACAGTTGGCCAGATGTGCCATTCACTGCAGTTAGGCAAAAAAAAAAAAAAAACGACAGACTTTCAGTGCAACAACTAAAGACTAAAGGCATGCGCTGTAGGTAAGCTAGTGTATGAGTGTGAATGAGAGTGTATGGGTGTTTTCTAGTAATGTGGCTGGAAGGGCATCCGCTGCGTAAAACATATGCTGGATAAGTTGGTGGTTCATTCCACTGTGGCGACCCCAGATTAATAAAGAGACTAAGTCGAAAAGAAAATGAATGAATGAATGAATGAGTATATTATGGATAGTGCGCTCCATTGGATGGTCATTCCTCCGTTAGTGGCAAGACCACTTGATGCATGGTGCCAACAAGTTGGTTGGTGAGTAAATGACTATAATGAATGAAAATACATAGGTCTATGCATATAGACATATAATGTAATCGCAAACTTCTGCACTTACAACTACAGCTCTAGAGCTGTACACTCTCAGAAAAAAAGGTACGTGAGCTGTCACTGGGGTGGTACCTTTTTAAAAAGGTACAAATTTGTTCCTAGAATGTCCATATTAATACCTCAAGGATACATATTAGTACCTAAAAAGTACAAATGTGTTCTTCTTAAAATTTGTAGGTACTAATATATACTTTTGAGGTACCAATTTTGACCCTTCAAGTACAAATGTGTACCTTTTAAAAAGGTACCACCCCAGTGACAGCTTACGTACCTTTATTTCTGAAAGTGTAGTTAGAAACATACTTCCTGGCTTTGTTCTATTCCCAGTTATCCCCCCTATGCCCTATTAATTTAGAACATTCTAACATTTAAACTTCGAATTATGAAAAAAAAAGCATAAAGTCATCACTCTTAGGTGTAATTTGCTTTCATAGTTTTTTTTTTTTACAGTTCAGTTTTAGCAATCTTCATATTGACGATTGTGCTCCCTTTCGCGGTACACTTTGAAAGCATTGACGTCATTTTAAACACAGCCGTGGCTCATGACGAAAGCTATAGGTGACCTATTATTTAAAAGCGGACTTTGTTACATCTCCAAAGCTTGTGAAAACAAAAAACACAGCATACGTTAATGCTTTTAATTTATAGTAGGTTATTTATTAAGTATCTGTACTGTATATGACATGGGCCTGTTGGTTAGAACATTTCTGCAGTGGTTTGCATGCGTCAAAATGCAAAAGTAGACTTTCAAAAAAAAAAAATAAATAAACAATATCCCACATAATAGTATTAATAATCATCATCAGCATAATCATCATCATGATCAATAATATTATTAATATAATTATTAAAGTAGGATTTTTTTCTTTTCCTAATAAATAACAAATATTACATTTCATTTCTTAATAAAAAGCCTCATTATTTATTTATTTATTTATATGATTTATATATGATATTAGAATGTGTTAGCTTTTGTAAGTGATTTTATGTTTTAGAATAGAATGTGGAATGTTCTCAATAATATTTGTAAAGGAAACATCGGCCCTATATGTTCCATTTACATATATTTTAATTAAAATTCAAAGTGCATGTTTTTACCAAAACTAATATTGGATTGTTTTTAAATGTGTGTGCTTGTAAAACAATATCATTTGCACAAAGAAATTATTAAAACCCCATTTTCTAAAGAAGTTGTTACCACCCCGTTAAGAGCATCAGTGTTTTACGTTATAACTAACTTGGTTCAAATGATGGATCTGCAACAAAGAATTTTCTGGTTTTGGGAAACACTCGTCACTACATTGTTCTTTTCCCAAACAAAGCATCGTACTATGATAGTTCAGCCGCGAGTTATGTCATTGTTTGGGAAACGCACCCCTGGGCGGGTTGTCTGATGTTTGACACCGATGTTCTGGCCCAAGCTATTGGCCCAACAGTGGGAACGCGACATGATTTCAGCCTCAATGCTCGGCCCGATAAAATCCCTGGCTCCCACTGGCCTGACAGTGGAAATGTGGCTAGTGATGGAAAAAAAATATCTTTCTAAGCTTTTATTTACATTTGACCCAAAACTTTAAGCCAGGGTTATAAATCATTTTGGGCCTGACTGAATGCAACTTTTAGTTTTCATTATTTATTTATTTTGTACTTTTGTATCACACAAAGCTTTTCAGTTTTGTAGCTGATTGTAACACGTCTGCCTGTTCAAAATCAAGAGAAAAGAGCAAGTACTGAGGATTTGTAGCTTATTCCTGTTGTAACAAACCTGCATCAAAACCATGACCCCAAAACCAGGGTACAAAACAAAACGTGACATCTATATATACACACACACACAGAGTGCTGTGTAAAAACTGGTGATGGCTAATAACTTTGCACAGTACTCTCTAGCTCTCTCTCTTTGTGTATATGAACACGATGTGAGTATGTGTGGGTTGCATCTCACCGTCCACGCATGCTGGTCGGGCTCGTGTGGTGCCAGCGATCTGTCCTCTCCGGCAGGCACAGCGGGCCGTCTGCCTGGCGATAGTGCGCTTGGGTTGACTGCTGTCTCTATTCAACATCACTATCTCACATGTGCCTACTGCCAACTGACCTGCAGAGGAAACACACATACACATTCACACATTTCAGAAGGCATGGCTTTAAAAAAAGAATATCAACAGTGCAATTTTGTTATATAAACTTAAACATTAATATCTGACATCCCTTAAAATAACCTTATCTTTGAGTAAATTTCTGTAAACCAGTCTGAGAGTCATTGCCAAGGCAATCATACAGGGAAATAAACATGGATGACTTTCAGTGAAACAACATTTAAAGGAACAATTCACTCAAAAATTGCTTGCATAGCCTCATGTTGTTGCCAGTGGTGGAGAAGATGCACATATCAAATACTTAAGTAAAAGTACAGACACCCTAATAATAAAAAAATATTGGATTTTTATTTTCTTAAAGAGAAAAAATTCAGATTGATGAACTACTGTATGTATTTTGTACTACAGTTTTCATATGCTGATAATGATCAGTCAAGAGTGCAAAGTCAAACGAAGAAAATTTACCTATTATATACATATGAAACAACTACAGTTGAAGTCAGAATTATTAACCCGCCGTTTATTTTTCCCCCAATTTCTGTTTAACGGAGAGAAGATTTTTTTCAACACATTTTTAAACATAATAGTTTTAATAACTCACTTCTAATAAATTATTTATTTTATCTTTGCCATGATGACAATACATAATATTTTACTAGATATTTTTCAAGACACTTCTATACAGTTTAAAGTCACATCTAAAGGCTTAACTAGGTTAATTAGGTTAGCTAGGCAGGTTAGGGTAATTAGACAAGTTATTGTATAACAATGGTTTGTTCTGTAGACTATCGAAAAAATATATAGCTTAAATGGGCTAATAATTTTGACCTTAAAATGGTGTTAAAAAATAATAACTGCTTTTATTCTAGCCGAAATAAAACAAATAAGACTTTCTCCAGAAGAAAAAATATTATCAGACATACTGTGAAAATGTCCTTGCTCTGTTAAACACCATTTGGGAAATATTCAAAAAAGAAAAAAAAATATTCAAAGGGGGGCTAATAATTCTGACTTCAACTGTAAGTGCAAATGTGCAGTTTTGTGTGTATATTTAGTTTATAATATCGAAGAAGAGAAGATGCATGGACATTACATAGTTGAACATTATGTTTTCTTTTAATAATACAGCTGATTCAGCTCGCAAACAACTGGCAGTCATGACTTGAATATGATTTTCATTTACAATAATAAATCCTAAAATTCTGCATTAGTTTTGCATGCACTTCAGCTCTGAGGATCTCTCATTCATTATCATTCTAAGCCACATGTGTCCAAGTCCGATCATTTTGTGTGAATTAACTGACTATTTAACTGGAGTTAAATTACAGAAATAAATTTACCATAAAACAACAAACATTAAATGACAAAAATTCACCGAAATGAAAATTTAAGAAAATTTCTGTCAATTTAAGTCCTTTATTTTTTTGTAAATTTACTCACTGCAATTATATGGAAAAGAAAAATCTGTACATTTCATAAAAACAGAAAGCCATTTTTATTTAGAAAAACATTACCTTCTGAAATATTCTTTCAAAATACATATCTATTCCTGAATACAAGCAGAAACCCTAATTTTTAATTACCTTATAAAAATGTTGCTACACAAATGCAAAATCTTTACAAAAATGACAAAAATTATTTGACATCAGACCAGGTGATATAAACTTTCTCAATTTTGGTTTCTAATTTTGCTTTTAAATGAAGGAAAATGCACTTTCATGCCTTTTAAGGTGTCACTCTATAAATAGCAGCTTTTCACTTTTCTAAAAGTGTTCATGGACGCTTTATGAAGCTAAATCTCTCTCCACATCCTCCGACACCACCTCCCTTTAACACTTTCTCTGACAGGCATAAATGCTGGACTAGGTATTTTTTTGACAGATTTAGTATGTTGGCAGAGCTTTCAGCTTCTATTCAGGTGACCACGATGACCAGCAAGCTTTGGTCTAAGCGGTTTGTGAATCAGACTGTTTGTAGATCACTTCAACACTCGATTCACACTCAGCCAACTTAATGCAGAAAGTAAATTAATGCTTAGCTCTGAACATTTAACCCTGAAACTCCATTGCACAAAAGACTCGTAAGGTTACTTACATACCTGCCAACACTCCCGTTTTTCCCGGGAGTCTCCCGTATTTCAGACCCATCTCCCGTATTGTTTGGTCTCCAGGAAAACTCCCGGAATTCCCCCCCCCCCCCCCTCCTCAGCTTTTAGGTACAGTCTGGCCTGAAACCTAGTACATGTGCATGTGCTCTTCACCCCTCCCTGCTCTACAGTTAGCGCGCACCCATCCCCGCTGTACAGTTCACGCACACCTCTGCAACCCCCCCAAGCTCTTCAGTTCGCGCGCACCCAAAGCTCCCTAGCTGAAATGGCTAAGAAAGCGTTTTTGCAGGACTCTCAGAGTTCATCAAGATTCTTTGGATTCCACTTCAATGCCTCCTCCATCTTACCCCAGACATGCTCAATAATGTTCATATCTAGTGACTGGGCTGGCCAATTCTGGAGCACCTTCACTTTTTCTTTGCTTTTAAGAACTTTTGATGTGGAGGCTGAAGTATGAGGAGCGCTATCCTGCTGAAGAGTTTGCCTCTCCTGTGGTTTGTAATGTAATGGGCAGCACGAATGTCTTGATACCTCAGGATGTTGATGTTGCCGTCCACTCTGCAGACCTCTCGCATCCCCCCATAGTGAATGTAACCCTAAACCATGATTTTTCTTTCACCAAATTTGGCAGATTTCTATGAGAATCTTGGGTCCATGTGGGTTCTAATAGGTCTTCTGCAGTATTTGTGATGATTGGGATGCAGTTCAACAGATAATCATCAGAAAAATTTAACTTTTGCCACTTTTCCAAATGATCAACTAGAGGTTATTATTTGTTGCTCTTACAACTTAGATAGACGACAAGACTTTTGACAGGTAGTGTACACTCAAAAAATGACATTTGCTGTTTGTTTAAACTACTTATTTAAAATGAGCTGAAACAACAGGATTCCTGAGTTATGTTGACAACTTGACTATTTTATGTCCAATCCATTTAAATTTATAAAAACTAAAGGTAGCTTAATTCCCTCATGTTGTCCCTACACAAATCGATTGTGTGGAACCCAGCATTTTTACAGTGCACTATTTTACACTGTACCACACTATGTCCTTTACAAAGTCTTAAATCTTCAATCCTCGTTGACTGGAACTGCACAAAAAGAACAACCTGTACATTCTGGTTCATTAAGAAAAACAAGTTTAGGTGGGGCTTAAATATGACTAAAAAACAGAGGTCTAATCCTAAAAAAATCTAATTTCTCATTGCCTATACAATAAAATAATGCTTATATGTCAAAAAGTGCCCAGACAATCAAAAGACAACTGAACTGTTTAGAAAACTGAAATGGATCAACAGAACTGGGAAGCATCAAGACATACAGAAAAACAAGTTTCTCATTTTGGTTTATTTGTCTCATTATGTTTTAAAGAAAAAAAAATGCTTCTTTGTAGGGTTGGCTCGACAGATGATGCCATCATCCATCGCCGATGAACGATAGACATCACGATGCTGAGCTGGCATCACGATCCACCGCCCCGCCCCCGTCGCAGCAGCAACCCACTTACGAAAAATACACACTTAGGCCCCGTTTACACTTTGTCTTAGTTTTAAAACGCCACTTTAGAATAAAAAACGATACACGTCCACACTGACTTTTCATCAAGGATTTCTGAAAAGCCCTCTTTTCACACTATACCGCTGAAAACACACACAAACACACTCTGCGCGTGTCTGAGCTCCAGCAGTAAGCAAGTGCTTAGAGCACAAAACCCCAGAGAGCAGAGCACATTGGACAGTTTATCAAGGATGTACCGCTGGATCGCATCTAACTATAGTTGATAAACGTGATATTTAATTAATCTTGTCTCTATCTAACCACTTTTGAATCTATCAGGTAACGTGTCACAGCATCAGTATACTGCTTCTATCTTTCGCTTCCACGCTTGTACTTAGTAACGTTAGCAAAAAACTCAGATACTGATGGTTGGTTGCTGCTGGTTGTGCACCTTTTTTACCAACCAAGTTTGTCGACGCCATTATGACACAGATCACTCTGCCTATTCATGCCAGAGTCCCGTGAAAAAACTGATTGACAGGTGGTAATTTGTGTGCAAATTACATTTATTTATTTATGATTTGGTTATGGGTAAAACAAAGACCATCCGGGTCAGGTAGTTGAAACGGTATGGCAACAAATAATTAATTTGTTATGAATTAATTAATTATTCATAAATAATTAATTCACTGCCGCCTACAACAACGATGCCATCACCCATTGTGATGTTTCAGATTAGACATCGTAAGATGCCAAATTAGTCGACATCGCCCAACCTTACTTCTTTTAGACCATTTATGCTGTCTCTCTTTATAAATGCTAACTTCTCACTTCTCTGGAACGTTTAAAATGTGCTCAGACAACCTACAATTTACACAAATCAAAAGGAATAAAACAGGCAAGTTTCAAGTTAATGTAAAACTAATTTCTCATTTTGGTTTATAATCATATCTTTAAAAGAAAATAGCTGCTTGAGGCAGTTTTACGGCATCGCTCTACAAAAAAAAATGGTAGCTTTTCACTGCTACAAAGGTGTTCATTGCTGTTCAAACCATTTATGAAGCTAAATCTCTCTCTCATGTCCTCCGAGACCAACTCCTCTCAACACTTTCTCTGACAAGCATAAATGCTGTTCTGTGTATTTTTGACACTTTTAGTGTGCTGGCAAAGCTTACAGCTTCAATTCAAGTGACCATGATGACCGGCAAGCTTTGGAGAAAAAAAAGAACAGAAAGTGCAAAAGACTGGCTAGACATTAGCTGACTCACACATTATCATAATCATAATTCACATCACAGAGAAAAGCCTTCCTCTATTCCGTCACTCCTCGCCTTCTCTCGTTCTTTTTGTGTTTGATCAAAGAGGAACGTGTCGAGGTACAGCTCTATGAACCCAGCTGTTTAAAATGGCAATAAAAGCTGATTTACAATATTAATTAATCTTGTGTGATTCCGTTGAAGGGCCAACAGAGATGTGATGAAAGGGGATTTTTATATGTGTAATAGAACTGGGGAACAGTGATGAATCACCAGCGACTCCTGCTTTAAGATTCCCTTTCACAGGAAGCTCATCTCAAGGGTGCAATAATTCACTCGGATCAGAACAAAAACTGAGAGCCAATCAGATCTCATCATCCAAAAACGCAAAAAAAAAAAGTCTAAGCATTGTCTCCGAAATGCAGCGACTCAACAACTTTAATCAAAGCTTGGAGAAAGGTAGTCTATTCATGCACCATATTCTCTGTTCGTCTGTCTTGATTCCAGCTTTAACCGGCTGCTGATTGCAGAGCCCGAACGAGCCTATTGCTATTCATCATATTTTACACTCTTCCCACATCGACGTGCACAAAAACAGCAAACCCACCCTCCCGTTGCATTAGCACTTGACCCATTGAAATGCAAAGGCAGCAGTGTGCAGCTGATGACCGCTACTGCTTGGTCAACACTCGGCAAAAGCTGAGCTGATTAAGATAGACGTGTTGAACGCAAAGCGTGGACTCCCTACAGGACCACCAAATGGTTTCACAGTCCAGCGGCTTCAACAATTACGATTTCAAAACAACAGGTTAAGGTCAGTGGAGTTCGAGAAGACACCTGCCTTTCAGGAGGAAGGAGAAAGGATTGAGAGTGAAGTGCAATGGACACAGTTCTAAGAGTGTTGTTTTTAACCCTTTGATGCAACACATGGGTCTAAACTTGAACTACTTTTTTATATATCTTTGCAATGAATTCGTTTCATCACTTGGTATTTCAAGATTTCCTCATATTCCCCATATTCATTTTGCATGTTATTTTAATTATTGCTAAATATTTATTTTCTAACCCTACAAAATAATTTTTGTAACACTTTATAATAACTACACACTATGAATCATGTATTAAGCATTAACATCTAGTGAATTCATTATTTGTTAAGCATTAACTCTACATTAATAATCATTAGTAAACAAGTTATAACTTTTGGTTGCAAAGATTTATTTTTTTATTTGATACAGTTTCATTTGTGTCTCTTCAAATGAATAGGAATAAATAATGTCCTTTATGTTCTTTTTCCCTGTTTAGAATTTAACTGAGCCTTTAATTGTCATTTATAAGGGATTTATAAAGCATAACTAGTCCTCACTTTAGATTGGATCACACAACTGGATAAAATTAAGTTAATAAAGCATTTATTAACATACAAATTAACTATTACTATATGCCTGAATAATAAAAATTGTAAATGTTAATTTGAATAGTTTAATAATCATTTACTAACTCATTCTGAAAGATCTTAAAAACCACCAGCTATTCTTAAATGACTGGTTTGTAAATAATGCAATACTTAATTTAGTAATAAAAAATAAATCATTAACAAAGTATGAAAGTACAATTATTAAGCACTTTCTACATTTGCTTTAAAGTCAAGAATACAGCATATGTAGCTTCAGTTATAAACTGCTTACTAACATTTATTATTGTAGAGTTAATGCTTAACAGATAATAAATTCAATATTTGCTAATGCCTAATAAATGGTTTAAAGTGTGTACTTATTATAAAGTGTTACCATAATTTTTTATCATTTATCATTCCAGGTATTTTTTATACATCAATTTTACACATATGGGTCAAAAAGACTTTCTGACCTCTGACTATTGCAAGAAGGAACATATTAAATGCTAAATATAAATGTTTCTTTGTTTCTTTTTTAAATCTCAAAAAAATAAATAAATAAAATTATATATATATATATATATATATAT